>JARHVA010002004.1:2260000-2270000 GCA_037957365.1 Torreya grandis | reverse complement strand
TAAGCGCTAAACAATCATAATCTCTATCATTTCATTATTTCAACGATTTCATTATTTTCTTACAATTAATAAAAAATGTATCATTTTCCCTCACATTCACAATTTGGGTCCCTATCGAATACAATTAAGTTCTAAATAATCCTGATCTTTGCCATTCCATTATCTCTCCATTTCATAAAAAATCTAGGTCTATTCAAATCTCAGCGATTTCATAACTTAAAGTAGTAAACAATGAATAAAAGGGTTATGTCAAGCTAAACAAATCCCACATTTTAGATACAATAAAATAATATATTACATAGATTAAATACTTGATAAGAACACCTACAAAAATGATAGTGAAAAATGGAGTCAATGCTTCCACCACTAATGCCACAATTAACCTGACAGTCAATAAAAGAATGTTTTTTAACCTTTAAAAGGGAGAGAAAAAAATGGAAAGATAAAAAGATAAACTTGACCCTAATTTTGGAGCATGTGAGAATTTTTAATTATATAATAATTTAAAAGTTTATATAAAAAATTGTAACATATAAAATTAGTTAAACAAAATTTTATATATTTAAACATATTAAACATTTAAACAATGAAAATATTTAAAAATTTAAACATAAATAAAAATAAATAATAAAATTAGATAGTTTTTTAATATAAAAATATTTACAAATTTTTATTTTTTATCATAATTATTCTAATTAAAAAAGTTTATTTAATTTTATTAATTAAATTACATCATTAAATTGTCTAATAGGGATTTGACTCCTTAATATTTAACCCCCATGGAATACCTTTGAGATAATTTAATTCACTAATTTAAATACCTATGAGAGTGAGTCACCTTTCTTGAATTAACAAACTAATATTTGGAGATGAATTCAACCCCAAAATTGTAATTAAAATAAGTGATACAAAATCGTACTTAGTAACTCAAAGACCTAGACTTGGGAAAGGATTTTGTGGGGTTATCTAAATTATGGTTATGTGAGGGAATAAGTAGTTTACTCCTTAATTTTTAGCCCCATATAATACCTTTAAGATAATTTAATTCACCAATTCAAATACCTATGAAAGTGAGTCACCTTTCTTGAACTATCAAACTAATATTTGGAGATGAATTAGATCCCAAAATGGTAATTAAAATAAGTGACATAAAATCATACCTAGTAACTCAAACACCTAGACTTGGGAAAGGATTTGGTGGGTTTATCTAAATTATGGTTATGTGAGGTCATAATTATTCTACACCATACCAATATAAACATTAAATTTTCATTCATGGCAATAAGCTGTGTGATATCTTAATGCAGAGTCAGGGTTAAACATTTCGGCCAACAACATAAGTACTTCAAATTTGAAGCCCAATATTAGGGTCAAAAATACATGGCCAAATCACATATATGTAAAATCAATTAAATTTTAATAGGAAACTATAATCCAAAAAAATTTAATCCTCTTGAAAAAATATTTGAATACAAGTATCACAAAAACTTCATTTATCAAGATTATATAAATTATATTACTAATGAAACACAATATTTAAGCATATATCTTTGGAAGTTTTTCAAGGGAATTTTGACCATTAAATGGTACATCCCAAGATGTATGCATTTGAATTCACTCCATTTAACATCACTAATATTAGAATATTTCTATCAAGATTCAATTGTGTAGTTTTTGAGTCAAACTCATTGACCCATGTTTCATTCTCATGGGAGATGGGTTCATGTGAACCACTACTCATGAAACATGGGTCAATGAGTTTGAATCAAAAACTACATAGTTGAATCCTGATAGCAATATCATAATTTGATTCAATGTGAAAAATACCTCCTATTTATTAGTCACTAATATTAATATTAGTCGACACTAATTCCACTTATCTAATTTATCCCTTTTTTCTTGCTAAATTATCACCCCTTTCTAATTATTTATCTAATTTCTCACTTCATTATTTTCCATCTACTAACCTTATCCATCCCCACCAATCATTTAATATCTGAAATCTCTATATCTAATCCTAATCCCCACTTATCTATTATTTAGAAATTTTAAATTCTTATGGCCCACCTACCCATCTACACTAGCCTATTCTTAGGATCTCCTATACCCCTAGTCTCTAATCACCCACCTAATTCCTATCTAATCCCCTACCTAATCCTAATTAGTCTGTAAGAGTATTATATAATTCACCAATTCTATAATCCTCTCTATACTCACCTTTCCTCTCTAGAAGCCTTTAAATATAGAATATTTCAAGAATAATCCCCAACCCTTGATCTTCCCAAGCCAATTTTGAATCTCAACCATTGATCCTTACCTCCTATTTCTATTTAAACAAATCCATTCCTCCATTAGAGATAAATATAAATCATGTATAAAATCCATGTCCAACTATTAAAGTGATCAAGAGTCTTCATGAAAATCTAATTCATCATCAATAGTCCCTGATCCTGCCAACATATTGTCAAAATTATGAGTTTAAGATAATCAATCCAATCCTCTCAATGTTTTCATATTCTATTTAATTATGTTTTAGAGCATTTAGCTAATTAAGATTATAATATTGATTTGAATGGTGTATTCACATATTAAAATTAGTTATAATAGCTCTAGATCTTACTTAGGTAGTTTGATGCTTGAGTAGATTTAGATTACGACAAAGTGGTACATCCCAAGATGATCAACACCATTTTCAACTACCTCAGAACAATTACTATATATAGGATTTCCATTTATAGATTTTATCTAAATGTAGATTTGTATGATTTAGAGAATTTCATTCCAATAAAATAAAAACATAATCATTTGGGAATATTTTCAACTAGGGAATTTTGATGATTAATTGGTACATCCCAAGATGATCAATTCTATTTTCAGCTACCAACTTGTTCGAAAAGAATTTCTAAGGCATTTTGATGACTGATTGGTCTATTATATGATGAGCAAGATCATTTCTAGCTATCAAAAGAACACTTTCTATTTAAATAGTATGTCTATAAATACATTTCCATATATTATTATATACTAGACATGAATCCTCTTATACATGTCTTTAGATCTTTAGATTTGTATTTGAGACAAAATCTTGTAAATCAAGGTAAAGGAACCAAGGTGGATATTTTTTACAATCCTCATTACAAATGATTAAATCATTGGAGTCAAAAAATTATTTCATTGAGAAGAAAAGATAAAAGGCATCCAAATTATGTACTTGATTAAAAATATGGCTTGCATAACCCTCTTGCATTATAGGTATCATTTCATCCCTTGCTGCCACACTATATGGGACTAAATTTTTTGACTTATGAGAAACAATTGGGTGACCCTGAGCATGATTGAGAAATAAAACTCCTTACATTAAACAAGCTAGTAAAGTTTGGGGACACTACATTAGCCTCATCTAATACATGAAAATTTAATATCAATCCATCTTACAATGTTAATCTAAATGAACCAAAATGTGATACCAATCAAACAGTAAACATGATGATGCCACAATGAGCTATATTACAAAATGCATATTGAAAAAGTAAACTATATTCACAAAACCTTTGAATCTTCTTATTATGAAGTTAGTTGAGTGTGATAAGTCATATCAGACTCTCCCTACTCTTATAAGCAACCCTTGAGCATATTTGGTCAATCCTCAACTTATACGAGTCCCAAAAAACTACACTTGATGGGTCTCGTACCATGTATTTTGGATAACATCTAGGGTATCATCAAAATTAAAAAAATATTCAATAATCCGCTAGACATAGCATACAATGAAAATTATAGAAGTCCAAATATGGAAATAGAATTAAAATTATCATCACATAACTTTGGAAATGATGGTAATCATTTAGAAATAATAGGCACTTGCATAATAAGTGGAGTTTCAACCACAGTTTTTGAAGATGTAACATAAGCAAATTATCTTTAAATAGGGATTTGACTCTAGCTAGTTAATTTTTAGCCATTGCCCACATCCCCCCCCCCCCCCCCCCCCGCCCCCGCCACTCTGCCTTGGAATATTTGGAGATGAATTCAACCCCAAAATAGTAATTAGAATAAGTGACACAAAATCATGCCTAGTAACTCAAAGACCTATTGGGAAAGAATTTTGTGTGCTTATCTAAATTAATATGGTTATGTGAGGGCATAAGTAGACTTATAACTTAGAACACTTACTATATATAGTATTTATATATATAGACTTTGATCCATTTATAGATTGTATATAAATGTATATTTGTATAGTTTAAGGAATTTCATTCCAATAAAATAGAAACAGAATCATCACAACAAATTAAACTTGATGGGTCTCCTACCATGGGTTTGGGATCACATCTACGGGATCATCATAATTAGAAAATGTTCAATAATCTGCTACAAGACCATATTATTACAATGAAAATTATTGAAGTTCAAATATGGAAATAGAAGTAAAATTATCATCATGGAAATTTAGAACCAATGGCAATGATATAGAAATAATAGGCTCTTGAATAATAAGTGGAGTTTCATCCACATTTTTAAAATGTTTTACATTATTAATTATTAGCAGAAATAAGTGAGCCTTGTGGTATAATAGTAGGCATATACATTGAAATAGATAGTGTATTTTGAACATATATGTCCACTTTAAATTTTTATCATATTTATAAACCTGTAATTCTTCTTGGTCTGTTCTAAATTTTTAGCGCCATTATAACAAAAGTAATTTATCTATTATAGTCACCAAGACAAAACCTGATCACCCACAACTAAGCTCCTTATCCAACAAATACACATGCATCATAATCGAAACCAAAGGAGTTGAAATTTTGATGTAGAGATTGTGTTAATGTTTTAGAAATAATAGGCTCTTTCATAATAAGTGGAGTTTCATCTACTTTTTTTTGAAGATGTAACATAAGCAAATTGTCTAATAGGGATTTGAATTCTTAAATTTTAGCCCACCCCCTAGAATATCTTTGAGATAATTTAATTCACCAATTCAAATACCTATGAGGGCAAGTCACCTTTCTTGAACTTACAAACTAATATTTGGAGATGAATTCAACCCCAAAATAGTAATTAAAATAAGTGACACAAAATCATACCTATTAACTCAAAGACTTCTTAGGAAATGATTTTGTGTGCTTATCTAAATTAATAATGGTTATGTGAGGGCATAAGAAGTCTACCTCAAAACACTTACATAATAAGTGGAGTTTCATCCATAGTTTTTGAAGATGTAACATTATTAACTATTAGGAGAAATAAGAGATGGTATAATAGTGGGCATACACATTGGAATAGATAGTGTCTCTTGAACATATATTTCCATTTAAAAATTTTATCATATTTCTAAACCCATAATTATTCTTGGTTTCTTCTAATTTTTTTAGAACCATTGTAACAAAAGCAATTTATCCATTTTAATCACCAAGACAAAACTTGATCACCTATAATTGAGCTCCTTGTCTAGAAAATATGGATTCCCCATGATCAAAACTAAGGGAGTTGTAATTTTGACGTAGATATTGTGTTAATGATTTAGAAAAATAGGCTCTTGCATAATAAGTGGAGTTTCATCCATATTTTTTATACGATGTAACATAAGAAAATTATCTAATAGGGATTTCACTCCTTAATTTTTAGCATCCCCACCTCACCCCCTCCCATCCCTCTTGGTATCCCCCCCATAATACCTTTGAGATAATTTAATTCACCAATTCAAATACCTGTGAGGATGAGTCACCTTTCTTGAAATTACAAACTAATATTTGGATATGAATATGACAACAAAATGGTAATTAAAATAAGTGACATAAAATAATACCTAGTAACTCAAAGACCTCTTGGGACAGGATTTTGTGTGCTTATTTAAATCAATAATAGTTATGTGAGGGTATAAGAAGTCTACCTTAGAATACTTAAATAATAAGTGGAGTTTTATCCACATTTTTTGAATATGTAACATTATTAATTATTAGGATAAAAAAGTGGTGGTGGTATAATAGTAGGCATACACATTAGAATAGATGGTGTCTTTCAAACATATATGTCCACTTCAAATATTATCATATTTATAAACCTGAAATTCTTCTTGGTCCCTTCTAATTTTTTAGAGGCATTGTAATAAAAGAAATTTCTCCATTGCAATCACCAAGACAAAACCTGTCACCCAAAACTATGCTCCTTATCTAGCGAATACATATGCCCCCTAATCAAAGCCAAGAGAATTATAATTTTGACGTAGTGATTGTGCTAAGAGGCTATCTTTTTAGATGAAAAATGCAAGCTATCATAGAATAAGGCATTGCTTGGTGATTCAGATCCCAATAGATTTGAGTGTATAATTATTTTAGATGAACTTATTTTGACATTGTCATGGATTTGGAGTAACTAGTAGGTTTAATGGTCAATTTACACTCTTTCACTTCACATAACCCCTCTTTCACACACACACACACACAAACACACACACACACACACACACACACACACACACACACACACACACACACGCGCGCGCGCGCGCGCGCGCGCGCGCGCACACGCACACGCACACGCACACGCACACGCACACACGCACACACACACACACAAATTATATTAGTTATTAAATAAATATAATTGACATATAATATATATCATAATATTTTTATATGTTAAACTAATTAATTATATATTAATATTATATATAAATTATAAATTTTGTAAAATATATTTTAATATTAATCAATATTATTATATCATATAATATATATGTTATTATAGGATATAAATCAATATTATATAATATATTTCAATACATCTATATATTGTTAATAGTATAGAAATAATATATTATATTTTTAATAAAATTAAATAAATTATTATGCCTTTAATGTAGTGTATAATGCCATATAACATGAAAATGTGATATGTTTCTATTTCATTTGATATTATGGGGTCAAAGATGTGATCACTGATACCTATTTAAAACTTTTTGGTGCTTAACCATGCGCGCAATAGATGAGGTAGATTACTTAAAAGAGAAAATCTATCAAACACTAATAATGTTTGTAGGTAATGAGCATTAAATTAAAAGTTGCAATCATTAAATTTAGTGTTGCATATGACATTTGGCATGGGACATGGGACAATAAAGTAGATACATAATTAGTTAATTTCAAGTAAATTTTGTGAGTGATTAATTTTCTAGGTGTTGTAGTTGATGAATATTACAAATTTATTGCTCATCATTGATATCAATATGGACCATGTAAGCAACACTAACATTGTATCAACATGTCTATTTTATTTGGGGGTATGTTATAATTAAAAACTTGTTGAAGTGCATGATAGTTAATCATTGTATAATTTATTTTTAAGCTATTATATTTTATTATTTAGTTTGATAAATATAAAATACCTAATTACTTAGAATTTAATATCATATATATGTTTTTATAGATTTTAGTTATAAAGTGTGTGTAATAGATGAAGCCAATATCAAAGCCTCTTATTGTGTTATATTTTATGTACACAAACAATTTCAAGCAACATGCAAATGATAATAGTTGACCTTGAGAAACTTAATGAAGACTATCCCTTCTCCATCACAAAAGGTGCATTTTTATTATTAGAAGTAAATGATTGATGCATCATTATCAATTTGATATGTAGCAAAGTGATTTAAAAATAATCATTTATTGGTTATGTACTTGTAGAAAATATGAATTTGATAGGGCCAAATCACATCAATGTAAAATTTATTAATTTCAAGTAATGAAAAATTATAATTAATTTTGTAGTCCTTTGATGGTTATAAAAAGTCTACAAATTGTTAGTACATATAAATTATGTAACAAAAGAATCAAGTTTTCTTACTTTACAACATGACCATCAAATTTTAGTTGACCATCAGGTCTTTTGAGCTACAATTTAAATTAGTGATACATAATTCTTCTATTGAACAAATTCAAATTAAGTTAATGTGGTAATGAATATGTACCCTGGTATGTTTATTTTTCCATTAACAAATCCTTTGGTTTATTTCTTCAATTTATTAAGTATACCATAATGATTACTTACTAGCTTCAATTTTGAAGTCTATCTGTGAGATGTGTTTCTTGGTGTTTCTCATTGTAGGTGCTACAAAGTGAGCTGGAGATGTGGTCATCAGTTTTCACAGACAAGACTGGTTGGAATTTTTAACTCATGTATACCATGACCTTATTCATGGTTTTTTGTAATGCATAGCTACCAAGATGCATGTATTCATGTAGCAATAAGCTATGGTTTTTATAATATAATGTTAGAAACTTATTATTTCATATAATATGAATTCATTGTTTTCAACTATTACATTTTTGTATCCAATCATATTTATTTATTTTTGAATAACTTTATTTTAAAGTAAAATACTCATAATTTTTTTTATATTTCACAATTTTTTAAAGAATGTAGGATTGTAAATTATGAAAAATAATCTGACATTTTCTCAGTAGCATACCCTAAAAAATAATTAGTAATCCCCCAGCACGGCACCCCTACCTTATTGCAAGTGAATTAAATTAAATGGTAACATTTCAAATTGATAGATGATAATAATATAGAGAGATGTAATTCCTATAGTATGATAATGCTAAATTATTAGCAGTTAGTTTGAGAGATAAAAAAGAATAAAAGAAAAAAATTCTCATTATTAAATAACCCAAAAACAAATGTGCCACTTCTAGTATAATTCAAACATTTTCCAGTCCATGACTGCCACTATTCATTGATGAGAAATAATTCTTGGGACTAATTATGGATGATTATGATATCCCACCTTCTAACAACAATGAGGTTCCTTCATATTTTTTGAGGAAAATTTAATGCAAGTTTAATATCCTGAATGAAATTCTTTATTAATTTTATTATTAAGATTTTTTAGAGCCAATAAAAAGGCTTTCGACAGGATAGGTTGGGTGCATATCATGTGCCTAATAAATCTATGAGAATCTCTATCAAATAACCACTTTAGCTTGAGATAATCCCCTCTACAGTGAAGGATGTTGTAGAGATTGACAATTTACATGCACTTAATGCACTTACTAACACCCTCATGTAACATAAGAGCCAATTTTTCCATATTGATGCTTATGAGAGTGGACATGGAGATGGTCCAACTAAAAATGCTACTTGACTACACTAATGTAGATCCTATGGTCCTCTATGCACTAGAACTTAAATTAGATGAGGAGAAGGATTTAATGTAAACCAATTATGGTGGTATTTCTAATTGGATAGAAGATATGTTTTTGACCCCTATTGCAATAAATGTGATGGCTAACTCTCATTGCACATTTTCATGGACTAAAACATGGATGCCATGGAAATGGAATTTTGGGGCCATTTTTGATCACTTTAATATTTAGACTACATGTTGGGGCCATTTTTTGATGGTTAATCACTCATACAACATTTATCAGATGTTAGTGAAAGATGCATTGACACATCACCCAATATCATAAGGTTAGTATCTACAATTTTTAGTATTTGACAATGGCAGATATAAGGGGTGTGATCAAAGTTGAAAAGTAAAAAGAACTCAAAGTAAGCGTGGAAATGACAAGTTTCAAAACCATAAGCCATGAATTAAAACTTGTGCATCTTCTAAAATATTGATGGTACATAGTTGAATGTACACATTTTGATCAATGGTACATGGAGAAAAGGAAATAATCCATTGGATCAAGATTGAATGAAGTGCATTCATTTAGGTAAGGAATATCCAACGGTGTGAGATGAAGGTGGAATTTTCAATAAAACTAGAACAAACATGGTGATGACAAGTGTCAAAATAATGAGTATTATAAGATAACTAATGGAATTCGATCCCTTAGATCAAGATCAATGGCCCGCATTGATCCTTACAAGGAAATCTAACAGTGTGAGGCAAAGATTATTTTTTCAAAGGGCATATATCATTTTTAAATATTAATGAGCTAGATTTGATGGAGATGCCACAATGATATCACATAATGAAGACACAACAAAT
>JARHVA010002004.1:2205000-2255000 GCA_037957365.1 Torreya grandis | reverse complement strand
GTTTCATGTTTTTTGTAATTGTCATTTTGATGCATGATTTTGTTTCAGTTTGCTGATTTGGTTTAATTAGTAAATGAACTTATGCAAGTAATCTACAGTTTGACAATTATAACACAATGTTATTTAAAAACTAGTTCAACAACTGAGAACATTTTATGCCAAAAAATTTGCAAGTTCTTTTGAGTTTTTTGATAATTTGATAAGTTTTGAGAAATTCAGTATTCATATTTTAAACTTCACTTTGAGTTTATCAGTGGAGTTTATAGATCAATAACCTTGACTATAGCATATTTTGACTTGAAACTAGTCCTGTAGGTGTCTCAAAGACACTTGATTGATTTCTTAAATGTTGATTTATTTGGATTTTTGATGCACTTATTATTCTTTTGCATCACCAGGGAACAACGGGAAAGTAAAAAAACTCAATTTTAAGTCCTAAAAGTCTTAGGGATTGAGTTGTTTATACAAATACTATTGTAAATAGCATAAATAGAAGATATGTGATCGCCACTTTGAAAGTTTGCTAGTAGACCCTGCTGTAGGGACAACAAATGTTAATGTAATGACACTTATTCTTGCTAATATTTGTAAAATTGTTTAATTTTTTGCCAATTGTTACCCAAAATGTAAATGAATAATGGATATTTATAGAATGAAATAATATAAATTGATTCATGTGTAGATCTAAGATTGATTAGGGTATGAAAGAAAAGAGATTGTGCTCAAGATGATCAAAGATACCAATTTTGCTAACTTTTGTGGCAAAAACATATGAAACTAACATCTACTAATTCTAGCATAATGCTCAAAGATAAATAAATGTAGTATAAGATTTAGAGGAAGGAAATGCATATGTATGACAACATACTTTACATGAAAATTACTCACTCATAGTAAATTACATGGCACATTCAATTGTAAATGAGAAGAAAATAAAGCAAGTATACTATCAAATTAGACAACCTAGTGTTAATATAAAGATAATAGATGCATATAATGTTTGTTATTACCAAATTATCTTTATGAAAATAAACTATTAGCCATTTAAAAGCATGAGAATAAAAAATCACAAAACACAAACATGAAAACATTACAAACAAACTCTCGAATTCTTTGGCTCCTTGTATTAATTATGGTAACAACTATTTTCTAGTTACAAATGAGGGGGAAAAACCTATTTATAGGATCAAAAAATGCCTAAGAAAATTTTACATGGGCCCATAAAATGTGTCCAAATAAAACTAAGTGGATAAAATGTAAGTGTAAGACACTACTTGGTCAAGTTTCATGACCAATATGACTTGTTGGATTCCATCTTCATGCCTATTCTTCATCACTTTATATAAGTGTAAGGCACTTCTCCTCTCAAGGTATTTATAGGAGACTTGTTCCTTGTGTAAACTTTGTCTATATTCCTACTAGCCAATGTCTGTAATTCCTCCATTGTTAACTCAATTTCATGTTGAGAGTGCTTGAGGTCAATGGCATCTAGATATGATTGATCTAAGATTTTTGTGCTAGTTTTCTCAAAATATGTAGAGATAAGTGTAAGTATTTGAGAGGGCCCAGGTTGTATAATAGCTTCCCCTTTCTTGTAGCTTTTAGTTAGGCTTTGTCCACTTGGAGTAGCCTGTAGAGGAGGTTTGCATGGCATGTTCCTAATGATAGGAAGATTGTCTTCTTCCTCCTCCTCTTGTGCTTCCTCATAGTTAGTATTAAACATGCTCTCATGAGTTGGTATGAGCTGAGACTTCATAATATCCTCTTTATTATTCTCCCTATCAATCCTCATTTCCATCTTGATATTCTTCCTTATAGCACTTTTGAGGACTACCTTGTCATTCATTACATCCCTATTAATCTATTTGTGCACCTCATGATGGTGCTTATATTCCATAGCCACATCCTTTTTGTATTTGAATAAGTCCCTTAAAAATACATTATCATGCCCTAAAATTATCCTTAGGCAATACATATGAGTTTATATTCCTTGCAACTACCATAATGTCCTGACACTTTATGATTTTAGTACTACCCGACTTGTAAGGAGTTTTATGGGGGACTATCTTCATTTTTTATTGAAGATACCATCAACTACCTATAGTAGTTGATAGGCCATCTCCTCCTCATCCATATTCATTAGCATATACCTTAGAAATCAAAGGTGAGCCACCATTATCCCTTCCATCTGAATGACTATGAAATTTAGATCTAGCCAAAAGCTTCCCATTTATTTCAATGTCTATCTATCCTCTAGAGGAACAATAAAAATTTAACATTTGATGATTAATATGTAGATATGAGGGTAGAAATATTCTAAAATTATCTTAATTTGGTACCTGAAGTGGTGAATACACATCACTGAGTATGTCTAGGGCATAACTTCATCTTGAACAGGAGATCATGAGTTTTAACCTAATTGGGTAGTCATGTAGATGGCATCCATAAGTTAGCTCATCATGTAGAATGGATCAAAATTATTACAAGTTTCATTCATATTAGTGACTAGATTAATACTAATAATATCCCCAAGTAAGGGGATTTGATGATGCTCCAAAATTAGTTACAATAGTGGGATAACTTTTATATCTACATACCCAATGTGTACATTGACAAATATTTTTTTTAGTAGGGTGATAGCAACCCTAAATCCCTTTCTAAATTGGTGAATGTGTATTTTCCATTTCTCATCCATGAATACCACTCCAGTTAGTTTTGTTACCCATGAAGCTAAGAGTATCTCTAGTTTGTGTGCCTCATACTAGTTATCAATGATGCTCTAGTTATAGTCCATATGTGGCAGGGGTAGGTCATAATATATTTTAAATATGTGACCTAAAATCAAGGCAATGGTAAGTCCTTGGGTCATTCACTTGAGACACCCATATTCACATCATCAATTCCTAAAGATGTCAAATACTAGGTTAGTGCATGACATGACCTCTGGTTTGGTTGTGGCCTTATGGAGACCAACTATTTGGATTGAAATGATGTCTAAATCTAATTGAATAATGTGGGTCATGGTCTCAGTTTCATCAATATCCATATGTCCTTTGACATTTTAATAGATGCTACTATAATGCATGTCCCCCAAGCCAATGGCTTTGAGGATGAACTTTGTGTCAAACACCACTGAATTTCCATATTAAAATTGAAAATTATCATTTCTAAATGCAATGCTCTTACCTAGAGTGTAGGTTCTTTCATATGTAATTTATATGATATCATGAGTAGTAACTAATGTCTTCTTGTAGGTTTCTATAGTTTTTGAGTTCCAATAATGGTAGTCAAGTGCAATCTATGAAGATATTAAGCTTGGTTGAATTGGGGATGCAAGTTATAGAGAGACCAAATGCTTAGAGATTCAAATGGAAATGTAGGTTACAATATCCAAGTTGAGTATCCTTTTTAATATTTCTTTGATTAATTTAAGGTATTTCAAAGTTTGACACGTGACACTTTTTGATTATTCTCGAGGGCTCTCAAAATGCAACTTAGTGTGAGGAGTTTTCTATACTATGCCACATGGAATATTTATATTCATGGTGAACTCTTGGATGGGACCCTCTAATTTTGGTTGGTTGTGAGAGTTCCATGCATCATTCTCATAGGAATTTAGAGTTGGTATCAGGATTCTTGCCAAATAAAAATTTGTCATGGTTATATAAAATTCTTTGCAATGACCTTTGAAATCAACATGAGAGTTATTTCAAGGCCCTTAAAGGTATATCCTAGGAGATAAATTGTCATAAAATTATAATCATGTATATTTTCAAGGTATGTCCTAGGAGATACCTCAAAATAAAATTCCAATTGTGTGCATCAGGGTTCTTGTCAAATAAAATGGTGTCATGGTTATATCAAATTCTTTATAAGGACCTTTTTAATCAACATAGAAGGTATTCCAAGTCCATTTTAGGTATCTCTTAATATATTTTTTAAAGAAAATTCCAATCATGTGCATGTTCAATGTATCTCCTAGGAGATACCTCGAAAGAAAATTCCAATCATGTGCATTAGGGTTCCTATCAAACAAAGAAAGTGTCATGGTTATATCAAATCCCTTGAAAGGACATTTGAAATTAACATGGAAGGAATTATAAGGAACTTATATGAATTCATAGGATATACCTTGAAATAAAATTCCAATCATGTGCATGTTTAAGGTATCTCCGAGGAGATACCTCAAAACAAAATTACAATCATGTGCATTAGGGTTCTTGTCAAATAGAAAGGTGTCATGGTTATATAAAATCCCTTGAAAAAAAAATTGAAATCAACATGAAAGTCATTCCAAGTCCATTAGAGGTATCTCCTAGGAGATACATTGAAATAAAATTCCAATTGTGTGCATTTTTAAGGTATCTCCTAAAAGATACCTTGAAAGAAAATTCCAATCTTGTGCATCAGAGTTTGTGTCAAATAAAAAGGTGTCATGGTTACATAAAATCCATTGAAAGGATATTTTTAATCAACATGGAAGGTATTCCAAGGAATTTTAATGTATCTCCTAGGAGACACCTTGAAATAAAATCCTAATCATTTTCATGTTTAAGGTATCTCCTAGGAGATACCTTGAAAGAAAATTCCAATAGTGTGCATCAGGGTTCTTGCCAAATAAAAAGTTATCATGGTTATATCAAATCCTTTGAAAGGAACGTTGAAATAATAATGGAAGGTATTATAAGTACCTTCAATTTATCTCTTATGAGATACCTTGAAATAAAATTCCAACCATGTTCATGTTCAAGGTATCTCCTAGAAGATATCTTGAAAGAAAATTCTAATAGTGTGCATTAGGGTTATTGTTAAATAAAAATTTATCATGGTTATATCAAATTATTTAAAAGGAAATTTTCAATCAACATGGAAGTTATTACAAGGCACTTATAGGTATCTAATAGGATATACCTTTAAATAAAATTCCAATTGTGTGTATGTTCAAGGTATCTCCTGGGAGACACCTTGAAAAAAATTCCAGTCGTATGCATCAGGGTTCTTGTCAAATAAAATTTTGTCATGGTTATGTAAAATACTTTCCAAGGACAATTTTCAATCAAAATGGAATGTATTCCAAGGACCTTATAAGTATCTCTTAGGACATATCTTAAAAGAAAATTCCAATCGTGTGCATGTTCAAGGAATCTCCTAGGAAATATCTCGAAAGAACATTCCAATAGTGTGCATCAGGGTTCTTGCCAAATAAAACTTTGTCATGGTTATATAGAATAATTTATAAGGACCTTTTCAACTAACATGGAAGGTATTCCAATGAACTTTTAGGTATTTATAAAGAGATAACTTGAAATAAAATTCCAATCATGTGCATGTTCAAGGTATCTCTTAGGAGATACTTTGAAATAAAATTCCAATCATGTTCATCTGGGTTCTTGTAAACTAAAGAAGGTGTCATGGTTATATAAAATATATTTCAAGGACCATTTAAATAAACATGTAATGTATTCTAATTTCCTTCAAGACATCTCCTAGGAGATACCCTTAAATAAAATTCAAATCTTGTACATGTTCTAGGTATTTCTTAGGAGATACCTCGAAAGAAAATTCAAATTGTGTTCATCAGGGCTATTTTCAAATAAAACGGTGTCATGGTTATATAAAATCCCTTGTAAGGACATTTTTAATCAACATGAAAGGTATTCAAGGCCCTTAGAGGTATCTCTTAGGAGATACCTTGAAAGAAAATTATAATCATGTGTATGTTCAGGGTATCTCTTACAAGATATCTCATATGAAAATTCCAATCATCTACATGTTCGATGAATCTGTTAAGAGATACCTTGAAATAAAAATTCAAATCATGTGTATGTTCAAGGTATCTCTTAGGAAGTACCTAGAAATAAAATTATAATTGTGTGCATGTTCAAGGTATCTATGAGGAAACATTCTGAAGGTACTACAAGACCCTTCAAGGTATCTCCTAGATGGTACCTTTAAGGGCATTGAAGTAGTAGATGAATTAAAGTAGAGTTTGCAAGGATTAGAACTATAATAGATAGAATCTAAGTTAAGTTCAGCCATAAATAAAGTAACTAAGTTCTATATTTTTAAGAATAAGATTCGGATGACTAAAGAAGAGCATGCAAGACTCCTCAGACAAGTTAAGAGGATACATCAACGACATCTACTGAACTTGAATATCATATGGAAACAATATGATGCAACATATATTGATGGCATATAATGAATACAAGATAAGCATCAATTTTTATCTTTAGCAAAGTGTTTGAGTATTTTATTTCCAATTTCTATGCAATTAGTTTTTACTTTTTGGTTTGTATGTTTCAATAATCTTTTATGTGCAATAGCTATGAATAGATTCTTGACTATCTATATTGATGTACTAATATGTAGATGTGCAAAAACTATACAAATATTGGTAAATATATTGATTAGTATGATTAAGTAAAAATTGATTCATATTTTTGAATGTGTACTAGTGCTTTATTTGATGTATTTTTTTGTGTGTGTTATAGTTGCCTTAAATACTTCAGTAGCTCAAGCCATAATCTCTTGAATAAAAGTGTACAATAGATTCTCTACAAGGAAAAACCTTTATTTGAGGTGTATGAATTTCTTGAATTAGTATTGATTTTGATCCTATATTCAAAAATTCTTTGACAAAAAACCAAGTTGGATTAAAATTGTTTATATATAGACTTGGGAAAGGGGTCACCTCATCCTCCATGTTCATGCAAGGTCATTGCATGTGATATTTAGAACATGTTCTAACTATGGTCAAAACCATATCAGACTAGTCCTATACTTATCAATTAGATAAGTTTACCTTTTCAAAACTTTTCAACATGTGCATGTGTATGAAATATAAAGTCAACTTTACAATGAAAAGTTCTAACTACAAGAAAACTACAACTATGTCCCATGTCTACAAAATTGTACATGCATAAAATATTAGCCTATCATGGTTGAGTTGTCTAGATAGATGCATGAACTTTGGTTGGTGTGGTAATTAAGGTGCTAGTTGTAGAAGTTGTATATGTCAAAACACCACCAAAATTCTGCTTCTTCTTAGCCTCATTATCTTGATAAACTTTATATGCCACATCATGTTTCTATCATATGATTTTTTAGTTGAACAATGGTGGTTAATGTATCCAATTAAGTTGTTCAAGGAGTCCTTAATACTCTTCCTTATTCATCTAAAACATATTTTTAAAAATGTTGACCTCTGTGACATTGTTTCTGTCCACACTTAACTTAGATTTTATCTCTTCTAGTGCTAACCCTTGAAAACTCTACTTGAAATCATCTATCACTTCTTGAATGAGTTTATCAAAATTGATCTTACTAATTAATTTTCCTATAGCTTCCTTCACCATTGAAAGCTTTAAATCATGTAAAATTTGGAGGATTTGGGCCTCATACACTTGATTTTTGGGGATTAAAGCCCTAACTACTTGTAACCATTCTCTTGCTTCCTCCTATCTTGTGACAACAAAGTTCAAGGCATTGGATTCCTCTAGTGTTGTCATTAAATATAGATGGCTATATAAATATTTACCTATGTATACAACTAAAATTTTTAAATTATCATTGTCATCTCGCAATGAATTATAAAATTGGTTGGCATTATTTACGTAAGGGGACATTTTAGCCTTCATGAATTCCATTTCCCCTAAAGAGTTGTAGGATCGGGAAGCTACTTCTTGCACCTTTGCTTTTGTGCCTATAGGGATATTCATAGTCTTCACTTACTCCCTTAATTTTTCCACCTCAACATTAAGTTCCTAAACTTCAACTTCATGTTCTTGTTGATCCATCTCTATTACCTCATGGATAGATACTATAACATCCTTATGGTCTTGGGCTAGGTCTACAAGATTTTCAATGTAAGGAGACTATTTAGGCTATATATTCTACCTCTTACTAAGGAAGAATATGTCATGTCTTTCCTCCAAAATTATTTCTATTCCCTTATCATCCTTTAGCTTCCTCTTCTTCACTCTTTATATATCTCCATATGGGGTATCAAATAGAGTGGAGATAGAGGGAAGCTTGGTGATCTTGAAGCTAGGCATTTGGGTTGTTTTACTTCTTAAGTCCATCACCCATGGAGGAATATATAATTTAGACACATATGAGTTTATATCCATAACCTCTTTCTCTACCTCCTCCTGAACCTATTATTTCTTCTAAGCCTTGACAAGGACATTAGACAGGGAAGGCTAAATAATCTAGACCAATCCACTCCTCCAAATTGAGGGAGTGGATAGACTGCAATTAATTGAGGTTTGGGATTCCTTCCCTTGCTAGAACATGTCATAATGGTTTCCTCTATGGAGGTGTTGGATGGAATGTGAATGGAAAATTGAGTGGATTGGATGTGAAATTATGGAGTGTCTAATGCATTTTTTACCTTTTTAAACACCTTATTCTTCTTTAAGGATATGACGGTGGAGGTACCAAAGGAACAAAAGAGGTAGGTATAGTGAGTGGGATGGAAGTGGATTATGGAATGACCATGGTTATGGTAGAAACATATTTTTCTACATCAGATATAAGAAGAGGGAACTTATTGAATGTGTTAGGGTAGAAGGGATCAATAGAGGTGAAGTAGGCACTTCCACCTGGGGTGTCCTCAACACAAAAGAAATAAAAACATGTCAAAAAATGGGCACAAAAGATAAATGTATACTCATGAAATGTTGAGCACCTAGAAAAATTGGTGTTTTAGGCTCTACTTGAAGGCTCATGGCCTTAGCTATTTCTAGCTCATCTTCTTCATTAGATTTATCCTCAATGTTTTTAATTATCACAACCTATCCCTATGTTGGTTCTGAATGTGGAGGTGTAGTAGGCAAGCCTTGTGATGATTCAACTAAGGGAATCCTTATTAGAGTCATAGGCTTCCTCATATAAATGAAAGGGGTCTTTAGTTATGTAGGGGAACCTTGTTGAGTCAATGTCATTGCCTCTTGTGTTGCTATCCCAACAGATGTGGCAATCTAGGTCTAGGGCATATCAATAGTCACTTGAATGGTCCTAAATGCTGGTGGTTCTTATGTTATCTCATCCTCATCAATATATAAATTGATGGGGTCCCCTACCTGTGCTCCCCTACTTGTTTTAGGTTTAGACAACCTAGGCTCTTTCTTCAAAGTCTTCGGCTTCAATTTCAAAGGGAGGGATTGAGATGAGGGATCCACCTAATCCTTGGATTTATCTTTGAACTATCCTCTCCATAAGTCGTAATGATCCCATTATTTTTATAGATCCTTCTTGTTATCTAATTCCCTTATTGTGACTAAGGGGTCATCCTAGATCATTATTAAATGATATTCTTAAAGTCCAACAATGCTTACTCTCTCCAAAACATCCTCATCATACTTTGCATTAAGAAATAAAAAATCATATGAATAGGGAACATGGCTATAGGGAATGTTAAATATATATATGTGCTTTTGAATAAGTCCATATGGATCCTCATCTCTGTGTGAAAGTATGGGGAAAAGATATCTCCTTCACTTACCTTCCACGTCTCTAAAATGCACCATAGTTAGAAAGAAATTTCTTTCTCTACCAATTTGTCTAGGATGTATTTTTTAAGTAAAAAAATATTAACCTTGTTTCCCCAAATCATTATAACTATGAATTTTGGATAGAGGAAACACTCCCCTTTATCTTATATATTTTTTATTGTATTTTATCTAATTCTAGGCATGGGTGAGCCATGAATGGCTTGCCAAATCTATGGATAGACATATTCGACTATCCTAACCATGTTCTTGGTGTAGGCATATGTGTTTATAAACTAGTAATGATCACAAATTCTATTCTTTATGTAGTTTGTGGCTGGGTTCTATAATTCCCTGAGGTGTCTGTAAAGGTTCCCACAACATCTAGAAAATACTCCATCATATAGAAATTATCCAAAGGTGTGGGATGTTTGTTTTTGTGAATTATTTTCTTCCTTAGGTGGAAGCTAATTATCTCTCCCATGGCATATACAAGATCATGGGTGAGCATCATGTAAAGCAATAACACCCAGTCTAAATTGGCAAAATGAATACTTGGTGTATTATAGAGTCAACTCAATAGAGCCATGTCGATATGAATCCCTATTCTAAATTTGTATATAGAAATAGGTCCCTTTAGCTCTTCCCTTTCCATGTAACTATCTATCCTATGAGTAACCATGAAGATAATGCCTTCTCAATTGATCTCTCTTAGCTAAATTGTGGTAATGTATGCTTGTCATAGTATGCATCGAGTATGTTCAAAGATAGGTATCTTTGGAATTCAGCTCCTAAAATGCATGTGACCACTATGTTATTGATATAATAAATTAGGAAGGCATCCTATAATATATTTTTCAAGAAAAACAAATCCAATATGAGTTTGATGCATGACATCACATCTAGCTTGGTGTCAGAAAAACATAACCTTTGGCATTTGAAAGACAACAATTCTTTGACAAAAAACCTAATAGTGAGTGTCATCTCATCCTCTAAAGAAAATACATCCATCAAATCCACTACATCCCATAGCTCTAAATAGTTGGTTTACCTATTCTTGAATATGTCAAACACTATATCTGTGAACTCTGTGGAGTCCTTGATTGAGTATGGTGATGGCATATTTACTCCCCTAAATGCCCTAGATGAAGATGCCATCACAGTACACACTCTATGCTATTTGTAGTTTCCTTCTAGGTGTTATGTATGTTGTATGATCCACTCGGTTGTATCTTAATCATTTTTTTACTTGCAGTGCTCTTTGAGATAGTATCTAGGGCTCTATATCATTGTAGGATAGTTGGAGACTTCAAATTCAAGTTAGATTGAAAGCAATGAAGGCCCTTAGTGGTTGCATATCACATAGATAAGATTTTTGCATTGAATAGAAGTTCATGCAATATAAATGCCCCAAGTTCACCTTGATTTTATACTCCTATATAGTTTAAACTTTGCTAGTTCAAGTTGGTTGGGGTCTTTAGTATATATCATTGGAAGACACTTTAACTTTATTTTGGCTAAGTATGGCAAGGGCTAATATTTTTCTTAGTTATAAGGTATTTAAGTTTATGCTAGGGACTGATATTTTAAAAAATACCAACAAAAAAAATATTATTGTTTGGCAATATCATTGGGAAAATTGTTTTAGGCAAAATGTTAGATAAAAGGGAAAATAACTAACTGTGAATCTACTAAAATATTAAATTGAAGTCCATTATAATTCCTTCATGGATACTTTCAAGGTATCTCTTAAGAGATACCTTTCAAACATGCATAAAGGTACCATTGAAGGTATTACAAGGCCCTCCAAGGTATCTCATAAGAGATATTTTGAAAGACAATTCCAATCATGTGCATTTTCAAGGTATATACTAGGATACCCATTGAAGCTATTACAAATCCATGTTTGAAAGTATCTCCTACAAGATACCTTATACCTTACAAACATGTATTAGATTACATTTAAGGGTACTACAAATGCATTCAAAGTATCTCCTCAGAGATTCCGTGAAATAAAATTCCAATCATGTGTATGTTGAAGGAATGTAAGTATAATTTCTTAAAAAAATTATAGAACATGGAAATTATAGCTATAAATTACACAACATGAAGTGGTAAAGAAACATAATAACATTAATGAATTTACAAAATCTTCAATTTTTTAGATAGAAGAAAATATAAAGATATATGAACATGGAATTAAGAATTAAGGAACCTATAATTTGTTGATATTTTCCTTGGTAGTAAGGTATTAAAGATTATGCTGGTGACCAATCTTTTAGGATAAAGGTTGAGTAAAATGTCCAAGAAGATAAGTCCTGAAGGGTAGGTTCCAGAGGACAAAGGGATATCCACATTCTCCTGAAGGGTAAGTGCATAAAGGTTTGAATGGTTTATTTCATGGCAAAAAATTCTTGAAGGTTATAATTCTTAGGGTATATGGTCTAGAAAAAAATCCCTAAAGGTTACATTTCAGCTAGGAAAGGGCCATTTCAAAAAGCCAAAGGGTAATTCAAAAATGGTGAAGGCCAATTTAGTTGGGCCAACATAGATGCAACAAAAATTTTGAAGGGCTGGTTAGTTAGGTAAAGGGATCCAAGACAAAAGTCCCATATGGTAAGTGGTATTTTCATAACGGTCAAAGGGTAGGGTTCATAAGGCAAAGGAATTATGTTGGGGGATTCATTTCATAAAAAATATCCACAAACCAAATCCCGTCAGGCAAAAATCTTGAAGACCCAAATCTGTTAGGGAATTGTTTCGAACAAAATGTTTGTAATAATCTCCCTAAAAAAGATAAGTCCATGAAAAAAAATCCACAAATATAAATTCAAAAAGAAATAAAGTTTATAAAGGAACTATACAAAACACCTAAAATAGAAAACCTAAAAAGACAAACTACAAAATTGCATAAGTCCCAAAGTATAAGCTTGAAAATATAAACCTGATAGAATAAACCTGATAAAAGAGGGCCATATAAGAGTCCAATGGTCATTATTTTCCTAGATTTTGTATAAAAATATAGAAGATGGGCTCAAAATTAAAACCATAATCTAAAAAAGCGGGTCTCTATTTCTCATTAAAGAAAATGCGGATGTTGGGTACAATAAATGACAACTTATAAGGGGAATACTCCTAAGTATTCAATAACACATAAATATGGTTTGAAATCCCTAAACAATTCATGAAGTGTTTCAAAAAAATAATTAAATTAAAACCATGAAAGAAACTCCTATCTTAATTCACATAACATACTTGCCTTCTAAAGACAAATCCCTGATGCTAAAGCTATGACAGAATTATTTATTTTGGGTTTGCTCCCAAGTATCGAAGCATAGGATTTGCTCCCAGTAAATTGTGTTGTAGGGTATTCATAATTGTCTAATCCTCAGGTTATTTGTTTCTTTGGACATCCTCCACCACTATATGAAGATGTATAAGTTTCCATTATATAACTCTTTTCAACAATTCTTCCTCTATTCTAAGTAAGGCACTAGATATCAACTCTCACTCACATTTTTTTGAATTTTTTTTTCTCAATTATCCTTACTCAAGATGTTTTTCTAAATTTATTAATCCCTCTCTCAATTATCTTCAAAAATTCTAAGGTTTTTAAGTGTTTGGCCCGTTTAAGAGAGTGCATTTTATAGGCACATGCTTTTAGCACAATCATCATGGCATTTTGTTTGAAATTGAGTGCCCATAAATGCTAAAGGTGACACACACACTTGAGGAATGTCTCATAAAATATTCGTGGTTATCCTTAGGGGGGATCATGTAATATGGAGTGCCTAGACATTAATTTCAATGGGAGTGGGGTAGATAACCATCTATTAGTAGAGAGTTTAAAGTTAAGGAGGGTCAAGGTGCGGACACCTGACATGAAACAATAACAAATTGTGCTAGTGACACTTATTTAAATATAAAAAACAAAAAAAAAAGGGAAAATAAAATAAAAAATAAATCTAAACATATAGGTAAAAGGGAAACTAACTAACTATGTATATCCTATAAATATACATTGAAGGACATTTTTAAGGACATTGTATTACCTTCATGGCTACCTTGAAGGTATTTCCTAAGAGATACCTTTCAAACATGCATAAAGGTATGATTGAAGGTATTACAAATCCCTCCACGGTATTTCATAATAAATATATTGAAATAAAATTCTAATTGTGTGCATTTTCAAGGTATCTACTAGGATACCTGTTGAAACCATTACAAATGCATGTTTGTAAGTATCTCTTATGAGATACCTTATACCTTTTAAACATGCATTAGCATAAAATCAAAGGCACTACAAATCCATTCAATTTATCTCCTCTAAGATATTAGAACTAAAATTCCAATCATGTGCATGTTGAAGGAATGTTAGCAGATTTTTTTGGAAATTCTCTAGAATATGTATATTATAGGTATAGCTTGCATAGCAAGAAGCAGAAAAGAAACATAATAGCATGAATGAATTTACATAATATTAAAATTTTAACACAATATTAAATATAAAGATAAACTAAAATGGCATTAATAATTTTGGAACATAAAAAACATAATACATGATAGAAAAAGCTAAACAAAATAGATTCAACACTGTGCACTAGGCATATGAAAAACAATCTTAGGAAAATAATAAAAAAGATAGTCTGTTAATATCTATCATACATTAAAACACTATTACATTACATAATATCACTGTATATAAATCTATACATGGATCTATCTCTTCACATTATAGATTACTGGCACAAAAAAGGAAAAGAGTCGTGACATTCTATATCTATCAATTGGATAACTAGGCCGAAGACATCTAAAAGATCATATAGATGACAAAATGGTACCCTATGCACATGTATCTACTCTACATCCAACACTTTATTGGACTTAAACTGTTGTTTCATCTTGACAAAAAATTTTAACTCTAATCTCAGCTAATGCTGGAAAAGACTAGCCTTTCACAAAAGTGGTAGTAATCATTCCAAGTTTCATTTAATGATTTAAACCCCTAGTGAACTACTTAGCCAGCCTTTTGGGTTGTGTCCACCTAGACTATGCCTTTGTATCCAACTTTCTCTTTAACAAAATTACTTGAATCTCCTACAGTAGAATGAACTTAGGTTTATCTATAATATGCACAATAGTTGGTTTTACCTGTGAGATTTCATGCTTAAGATTTTTACAATTATCAATTAATTCCCACACCATATTAAGAAAAATGTGTAGTGGAATATGAATGACCATCAAATTTTTCACATCTTCTTTTATGATGATAAGGAAGCCTCTGACATTTGACAACTTAAGTTAGATATCTGACACAATATCATCTAACTTGTCTATAGTCCTTTGGGATTAAATATCCATAAATTTGTTATGCATGATCTCATTCTACCAAAGTTGGAGCTTCTTCATCATGTTATCCCTGGCATTTAAAATCTATTGAAATGTGTTGTTCAATGTTCCTCAGTAGCCATTCGATCATTCAATACAACTTTAGCTTTATCTACCATTATGAACTTTGGTTTATCATAATACAAGGATTTATCAAGGTACTAAATCTAATAAAACATTCCTTATGTAATATGATTATCTTGATGTGTAGTAGTATCTAGTGTCGACACCTAAAACTAGCCATTGATAACCTCTAATCAGGATTTTGGCCAATTTCCACCTAAAAAGCACAATTTGGCCTAAAAACACTAAAACATGCTAAATGATGTGAAACTGACATATTCAAGTGTCAATTTTGGCTAGGGTATAACTAAATTGGGTAATATAAGTTATAGTCCATCTAAATTTGATTAGATCATTTCGAGTCAAAATGCTAAATTTACAACTAAGTGCTCTGGATTGCTCTTTCATATCAAATATTTTGCATAAGACATGTGACTTTGTTATTTGTTGTTAGTAACATCCTAAATGGGAATATGGTTCCAATGCATCTGACATCACCTTCCAATTCTAATCTAGTCAAATTTTGGATAAATAATAGGTCATTTTGACCAATTTAAGTAATTTGTGCACAAAGTGCTTAATCATGCTTAAGAGTTAATTAACCCAAATCAAGGCCTAATTAATAATTCCATGGAAACTTGTTGAATACTTTATTTTAGAAATGAATATTGAATATCTGCATCATCAAGTGACCTCATTTCTTGGGAAGACATCTCTAGGCCATAAATGCCACAAATATCAAGATTTATGCCTCCCATGCCTCATTGATGCCTTCCATGATGCCCTCCATGCCTATTAATTGCCCCTTCTTCCAATTCCATGATGAGGATAATTAAAAAATTAATTATAAAAATTGAATTAATCTTCAACCAAACATCTCAATCTTGAGATAAACAATTTATGTTGAACCTAGACATTTGCAAAAATTTATAAATAGGAGGCCTCACAACATCCTTTCTAAGCTTTTTTGATGCAAGGTTATAATGCCAAATTGGTTCTAAAATATACATGAAACTATTTTTATAATGCCAAATTGATTCCAAGCCAAACCAAGCCACAACCAAAGGTGCCAAGGAGAGATGAAGGTAACTAGGCTTCCATTGCCAAGGACTTCATGAGCACAAGTCGAGCAAGCCACCAGTACAAAAGCATCTGGAGCATCCAAGGAAGGTGAAGGAATTCTTGTGTTTGATTCCTTTATTTTTTTCTTGTGTTTGTCATTTGATTTTTTTAAATAATCTCTCCTTAATGTCTAGGCCTAGAAATGTTATGCTATTAGTGTGTTTATTTCATTTAGTTTTCATTTTAGAACTAACACCATACTAACCATCATTTCTTGAGTCAAATTATTAGATGACATAATGGCACACTTAGTGGGACTATATGCATCTCACACTTGAAAGAGATCATTTTACAACTTTAAAATATTTATTTGAGCCTTTAAAACTCTTGAAAATTAATTTTTTTTTTTTATTTTGTCATTTTTAGTTACCACAATTTTAAATAGTAACTAACATTGATAGGAAATAATGACATTAGTCACTGACTTAATCAACATCAATTAGAAAAATCAATAATGATTATATCTCGATTAGTCGTAACTGACGTCAGTGGTATTAATTGGCATCAATCGTTGTGTTTTCAAAAAACATAGACCTAAGAACTAGTTTTCTAAAGTTTATTATTTGAAGCTAAAAATGCCTTCAAAGCTAAATGACATGCTAATAATTTTGCTATAGGACCAAGTTAGATATTTTCTGAAAACATGTTTAAATCACTTTTGTATGCTTAAAATTTTATTAGGAACCTTGTTTTGGATGTTTAACAAAGAATTTAGGTATTTTTGATGAATGTTTTCAAAGCTTGCAACTAAGACCAAGGGGTCAAATGAACACCACTAAATATTTAATTTTGGGTTTAAAATTGAACACACTTGTCAATTTGTTTTTGTAATGGTTATTTAATCAAATCTTGTTTGGCAAAAATAGGAATGTTGCATGTATGCTCTTCCATTTATCCCCTATAGGGAACCCTTGAAATCAAAAGTGCTATTCCTATTATAAGTAGCCTAGTCCAAGGCTTAGAAATAAAGCCATCTAAATCACTCCCCAAAAACTCATCAAAGTTTGGCTGATATTGAAAAAAACCCTAAAGTCTTTCTACTTTCATGCTTTGTTTATTTTTATGCATCTTGGATTCTAAGGGGGACTTCATCATTTCCTACAAGTTCTTTAGGGAAGCTTTAAACTGGGGTTTCATCTCCTAACATTGAATTAATTTTAATCCTTTGGAGTTTCACATAGGATGTAGTATCACTTTGGACATCACACTACACTAAGTGAATAGGAGGATGTAGTAGTTGCAAAAAAGACTAGACTTTTTTGAAACAAGCCAATTGTTACGAACCTAAAATCCATGCTTTTATTTTGCATTATTTGGCATGAAATTCATCATGCAACTGATTCCCCTAGATTATTTAAAAACTTGGTAGATTTTAGACAAATCCCCACTTGCCATAGAAGTATTGTTGGTGCAAGGTGCACCTCAAGGTTTATGTCATAGTACTATCATTTGAGAGAAGGGGGGTGTAAAAACCCTACTATATAACACACATTTACTTTTGGATGAACACTTAAAATCTTCTCAAATGACCTATATTTATGGATTGTAATAGTACCAAGCAACCTTGTTAGTTTAGGATCTAACGGTGATTAGTTAGTTGGTCTTGTCCTAGATTGAAGTCTTGTTTGGAGTCAAAACTTGGTGTAAACAAACAATCCCAAACCAAACACATAGTCCAAATTTTCATTTTAACAAAGAGGTGGTATTGTACCCATATGACATCATCAATTTTCCTTGTTTAAAGTTCACCAAAAACTTGAGAGTCTTATCATCCACTTTGGTGCAATTATGTTGCTTGATTGAGTCTAGACCTATATATTTTTTTTTCCAAAATCCTTCACTTATATTATAAATTAGGAATCACACCTTTACAAGTTCATAGGGTTGATGTTGTAAGTGGGTTCACCATTTTCACTAAACTTGAGGGAACTTAGGTTTAATTTCCAATTTATGTTGAAGGCCATTTAAGACTCATAATCATTATCATCACTTAATAGACTTAAGCCATTTTGTGCTAAACACTTGTACTTTGAGTCTATATACCATAACATTTTGAGTCAAGAAAAGTAGTATTATGCTATCAAAATTGTGTAAAAATGCCTTTGCATGAAGAGAGTCTTTGAAACAAACTTTTTAAATCATACCTTTTGGGTAGTATAGCATTGTTATGCTACCCAAAAATTTCAAAATATTGTTGCATATAATTCTAAATTTATTCCTACATTTTTAGGTCAATCCAAATGTACTATTATTCCATTGTCTAAAACAAATTTATACCACTAACCTTTTTCTAGCTTGTTTGTCAAAATAACCAAATTTTATACCATTATTTATGAGAAAATAAACTATTACTAAAGTGCTTTTTGTTTCATACCTTATACCTTGTTTATTAAGTTCATATCCAAGAATCAAATGCCTAGTGTTTGTTAGAAGTGTTTCAAATCCATTAGATTAAAAATTTCATCTATTTTCAAAGTCTGGCTTTTGACTCTGTTTGGCCAAGAGTCCTAACGCATGCCTTTTTTGAGCCTAGCTTTTGACACCGTGTTTGGCCAAAAGACCTAAAAACTTTTAAATTCCTAGATTAGACTGATTTGAAACACTTCAACTTCAAAGTTTGTCATTTTTATTTTTTGGTCCATTTACTTGCTTATCTTTGTGTGAACAGTGAAACATTAGATACTTTACACTATCTTGTTTACTTATAAATCTTTACATAAGACTTTTGATCCTTTTGACAATATAGACCAAGTTGAAGGCATCATTTATTTTAGATTCTATCTTTTTAAGAGTTTTTATAACTCTTTAACCTTTTATCACAAAACATTGACTATGGATCTCAACATGTATTCCTACACTCGTAGTGGACTCATGTACAATCTAGGGATTAGTAATGTAGTTGCACAGGAAGAAATGGTGCAAGACCCCAATGTAGATAATGTTGCTTATTAGATGGATTCTTATCCCTCTTATAATAATTAATAAGGGGCACAAATTCAAGATCCATTGGCTAATTATCTATTTAACACACCACCTCATTCAGAATAGGACCAAGAATAAACTACACAATACCTAACTACAATACCAACAGTGGATGAGCTAGTTTTTCAACAGTCATATTATACTAATAAAACTTCCACGTATGATCCATTTTTTTTTGAGTGACATTTTTTAGAGAAAAAATATGAGATTTTGTTTAGATGCATAGAGGTAAGGGCTAAGTTTCCAATAAAAATCCCCCATCAAATTTTACAAAGTCTAGTAAGAGTGCCCCACAATATCATTTATGATCAACAAGGTTCTTCTAGCAATCCTAAGGCTTTAGTCCAAATAACATATCAAGACCCTAATATATCCAATTGAGGAAAAAACATAATGGAAGATCACTTTAACCAAATGAAAACAACATACTGAACCTACTTGAATTTAGCACATGATTTCAATCAGATGAACATGGTAAGTTAGCCTCTCATTAACCTAGTACCTTCAACAAGAGTGTTGATAGAGTTAACTAGATAAGAAAACACAAGTTCCAACCCATTCATATAAATTTATTCAATAGATAACTTGATGCACATGCCCATTATTGAAGAAGTATCTTTGGCCTCTACCCATAGTAATAAGCCAAACATAGTAAATAATGTGCAAACAACATCCAATCTTGATCAAAGTGGTAATAATGCACAAAAAACTAGCCAATAACATGTACTTGTAGTTAATCCCATGAGTAGATAATCATACCATGGAATAGGGGTTTCTACATGCCAACCTCAACCATCTCTTTCCTCAAGTGTACAACCTAGGGGATTAGGTAATCAAACAATGGCTAATGTTATGTTTGAATGACAGAATGTGATGAATCCTACTCCTCAACAAGTAACAAGTACTTTTACACAATATTAGACACAAATTAGTGTATCAATGTAATAGAGGAAAAATATCTTATCACCTCAATTAAGGGAAACTAATGTTCTTACTTTCTAGGTAGCAAAAAATGTACATTTTCAGTCATAGACTAATATGCTAGTTCAAAACCAAATAATGACTAGTTAATAATGTGTAAATATTTGTTAGTGATAGATGTTGAATCTACAACCTATTTTAATTTCTCCATAGGGATTCATGCAATAAGGAGGTACCCAAGTTTCTCAACTACCTACTAGACAACTGATGTTTCAAAATGTGCCATAAATTTAGAGATAGGGTCTTGGTATACAAGTTCCCACTCAACAATAAGGTTCGACTAGTCGGTAGCATGTCACTTTTCAACCAAAACAGGCACAATATAGTTATATCCCCCCATCCTAACCACAAAATACTCCAAGTCAAACCTTTATTACCAGCCCAAACTAGAATATCACATAGCCAAATGTGTAATTTCAAGTACATCCCAATCAACGTATGCATATTCTTGGTACATTCCCCAACCAAGCCAATATACCTCAATAGGTGTCTCCATCATACCCTGGTCAAAGTGTCCCACTTGTGACCTCTCAAACATTTACCCAAACCAACATTATACCTCAAACCAATATCTCTTCTAGTTTCTTATCCCAAGAATTGCAACAAATGAAGGATGTAATTGTTGCTATTTAGGCAGGGAAGTATACTAAAAATTTCAAATTAGATGACATGTGTTCCTATACATTTAACATGGAGTATTTATATATACCATTTCCTCCAAGATACGAACCACCCAAATTTGATAAATATAAAAGGAAAGGTGATCTTAAGGCCCATTTGACTAAATTCTTTGTTGCATGTCAATTAGTAAGATATAGTGACATATACCTTTTGCTATTGTTTCCATGGAGTTTGGAAGGACAAGCCTTGGAGTGGTTCTTAAAGTTTCCCATAAAAATAGTAACAAATTTTGATGATCTTTTTGATAAATTTGTGTAGCACTTTTCCTATAATCTTGAGCATGAAATTTCATTGGTGGACCTAAGACTAGCAAAGTAAAAAGATAGGGAGAGTTTTTCAAGTTACTTATAGTGATGGAGAGCCCTTGAAAGTTGTTTCACCCATATTTTACCAGATAAATAATTAGCCATTGTGTTTACCAAAAATTTGCATAGTGAGATAGCTTACCATGTAAAATTACAATGTGTATATACGTTCAAAGAGATCATTGATAAAGGCTTGTTGATCAAGTGAGTGCTCATTTAATAAAGGAGATACCAAGATTAATTCTACCAATTAGGGAAATAGCCAAAAAAAATATTGTAATCAAGTGAAAACATTACAATCGGCACATGCCAATAACTAATAAAGATTGACGAAATTCAACCAAAATAAGAATATTATGGGAAATGGAGTAACCAAATATTATCATGTCCAAATTATGTAAACCTCATCCACACCACATTTTATCTTACTCCTACATAGTAACCTCTATAACTAATACCACAAACATAAAAACCAAAACATGCACAACAAATATAACAACCTTTACCATTTTAAACCCCTTCTTCTAAGAGAACCATGCCTTCACACCATGTCTTTAGTGACTTAGGAGAGCCTATTGAATCTATATTTTATAAGCTTGTTTCTACTAATCTGATTAGTTGGCATATACCAAAGCATTATCTGCAAGGCATTCCTTACCCTGATTGGTACCATGAAAATGAATTTTGTGACTATCATTAGGTCAATGGGCATAATCTATGAATATGTGTCCAAATCAAGAATTTAATTGAAAATATGTTGGACAATATGGAAATAACATTAGATAATGTTGTTTCCACTTCCAACTAAACTCTAGGGTTTTATCAAAACCCCTTTCCTCAACATAATCATCAGTAATAGAAAAATAACTAGTAATAACAACAGTAATGGCCATTGTAATAGCAAAATAAATAGTATCAAAATCAAAGGCCAAACCACTAGAATAGACAAAATTAGTAGTAGAATCCACAATGACAAAACAATAGACAAAACCAAGGTCAAAATGATAACAACCAAAAAACCTACCATGCATTTACACATGACTACAATAGGGTTGTTAGTCATATTATAGGGTGTAGCATTAATACCATTTTCATTAATCCTAAACCAAACACTAATCAACCTAGACCATTGCTAAATAACAATATTTAGTGAAATTACATGGATAATCCTTCTTTGACCTAGGAGTGCATACAAGAAAACCAACAAACTAGGACTTCCACTTTTGGATCTTATAATGACAACTCATTCTTACCATGTGACCACATGCAAGTGCACCAGTAACTGAGACTTATCCTATCTAGTCCCTCTTCATTTCCAACATCGGTTAGCAATAATGGTCCAATATTTAATCCTGATTTTGCAATCACAACTCTAAGGTCAAAAGATTACTATCCTCAACCCATAACCATTTACCACATTACTTATCATCCAACCAACCATTCAACCTAAGAATAAACCATTCATTACTAACCAAGATAAGAAGTTTGAAATTGTGGAACAATTGTAGAAGACACCAACACAAATTTCTATTTAAGATTTGCTACGAATGTCAATAATATAAAATAACATCTTGAATGAGTTTTTGACCCAATCCACTATTGATAGTGACATATCCCCTGATAAATTTCAAGCTTTGGTTAGACACCTAGCTCCAACCCAATAAGTCACATTCAACCAAAGTGATATGTCTTCCCTTGGCCTGCTCCATAACAATCCATTATGCATAGAACTTTTTATAATATGGAATAAAGTGAAATGTGTCCTTATAGACAATGGATCTAGCCTCAATATAGTGTCTCTAAAGCTCATCAAGCTTTTTGGGTACACAATGATATATCTCTAACCAGAAATAATAACTATTAAAACCTATGATAATTAGGAAAGAGAATCACAAGGCACCATTAGTTTGCTAGTTATCATTGGGCCTTTGACCCATGATACACTTTGCCATGTTCTTGATCTAGATTTATCATATAATATTATTTTAGGTAGGCCTTGGTTACATGAGATTTATGTAGTCCTATCAATGCTACACCAATGTATCAAGTTTTCTCACTCAGGGATGGAGGTGAATATTCTAAGAGATTTACACCCATATGAACATTGTAAGCATCTTGAGGCTAAATTTCAAATCTATAATTATCATTAAAACATGGATCCAAGTTCCAAGTGGGATAAAGGAAAGGCTATACTTATTGATCCTTCACCAGATAATTGCATAGATCTTAATACTTTGGATTCCCTTTCCCACATGCCACTCCCGAAGCTTCTAATCATTTCATCATTTTAGATAATAGATCAGGAGAGCATGTGACCCATGATATATTTCATATTTTTGATTTTACTCAGAATCTAAAAACCTTTGGGTGACTTAAAGTCACCCCACATAGGTATTGGCAACAAAAGAACAAAGATAAAGGACCTACCACATTTATACCAACATCTAGCCTAGAACCTAACCCTCTTGAAGGAGATGAATCATGGTTATACACCAACTAGGATGATTGTTATAAAAGTAAAAATTATCCTATTCCCAATAGGATCATGGAGTGTCACAAATATGAAGTAAGAGGCCTTAGACCAAATCAAAAAGGGACCATTGAGCCAATTTCCATGACTAAGTATGAAAGACCTTATGGACTTGGATTTAAACCACCTGGGGGTGACCCCACATATCTTATTCAAACTCCATCACCAATGACTAGTGATGATGATGCTAACAGTGAAGTAGTGGTTGATCATAACCTCACTTTTAATGACCTAACTAAAAACAACAATGTCATTTGTACCCTAACCCTAGTCATTCATCATAACCCTTTGCCATTATATTATCCCCAACTAATAGATTTAGACCAACAAGAATCCAGTCTGCTAATTGATGAGTTCCAGAATGATGAGGCATTCTATGATTTCTTAGGCCTCAGAGACAACATTTTGTTGGGAGATCATAAATTAGGTTTCTCAATCACATTGGATCCTGTAGCCTATTTTGAGAGTGAGTAAACACCCTTAGCCAAAAATAAATAAGTAAAACATTGAGGTCCCATAGTGAAAACCTATTTGAGGCACTTTCTAACCAAGGAAAAAATAAAGATAAAGGCCAGTCTAGTGGTGAAAACCTATTTCAGGTGCTATTAGATGGAGGTGTTCATTATTCTTTGAATTTAGACTAGGAGACCACCAATGATGAACTTGCCCATATATCTAATTTTAGTTTTAAGCAACAAATATTTGATCAAATTCTTCAAGAATTTATGACTCTTTTTATCACATGCCCAGATCTCCCATTAGGGTACTCAGATTCATCATGCCTATGAAAAGTTGAGGAACAAGTCCTAACAGAGGATCCTCACATAATCTAATAGTTCTGGTCATTGCCTACTATCCTAGAAGATGGTTTGACCCTTCTAGTCAAAGACATAATAGAGGTAAAAATTGAGACTCCATTAGAACTATAATGGATAAAATTATTTGCATCCCTCACTGAAGAGGAATGTGACATCTTTACATCTCTATTGAGATAATTTGTAGATATATTTGCATGGGCATATTCTAACATGCTAGGTTTAGACACCACATTAGTTCTGCACCACCTTATGGTTGATTTAGATGCCAAACTAGTAAAAAAAAAGATATGAAAGATGCATCCTCACATTTTTGTATTAGTAAAGAAAGAATTAGAAAAAATCTTAGAAGTAGGATGTATCTGATCTATTGATTACTCAAAATGGATATCTAATGTGGTGCTTGTTAGTAAAAAGCCTAAAATGATCATAATTTGTACTGAATTTTGAGATATCAACAAAGCTTGTCCTAAAGATGATTTTCTCTTGCCTAATATTGACATGTTTTTTGACACTACGGTAGGATATGAAATGCTTTCACTAATGGATGGCTTCTTAGGTTACAATCAAATCAGAATCATGCTAGAAGATCAACATAAAATATTGTTCACCATTCCATGGGGAACATTTTGTTATTAGGTAATGCCATTTGGCCTTAATAATGCTGAAGGCACATATCAAAGGGCCATGACTATCATATTCCATGATATGATGCACGATATTGTTGAAGACTATGTCAATGACATATTAGGAAAATCCAAAACTAGGGTTGCTCATTTAGTAGTGTTGTGTAAGATATTTACAAGAGTAGAAAGTCAGACTCAATCCAAAGAAATGTGTGTTAGGTGTAACTTCAAGAAAATTACTTGTCTTCATCATGTTTTGTAGAGGTATTGAAGTTGATCTAACTAAAGTCCATGATATAACTTAGATGCTACCACCAACTAATTTAAAGCAACTTAATAATTTGAAGGGTAAGATCCAGTCAATCCAACACTTCATCTCTCAATTAGTAGACAAGTGTCATCCATTTACACACCTTTTGAATAAAGAATCTACATTTCACTGGGATGATCATTGCCAAGTAGCTTTTCAATAGCTCAAAGATTATCTTGTTAATCCACTTGTTTTATTACCTCATATGCCAAGAAAGCCATTCTTATTATACCTATCAGCTATTGATCATGCTCTAGGGGAATTCTTGGCTCAACATGATGACAATGGAAAGGAGCATTTTGTATACTATCTAAGTTGTACCTTGGTTATAAATGAACATAATTATGCACCTATTGAAAAAGTTTATCTAGCCATGGTCTTCATAGCTGAGAAACTATGCCATTACAAGTTGAATAATAAAACCATGGTCATTTCAAAGGTAGATCCACTAAAGTATCTACTATCCAAAAAAACTTTATAAGGTATAATGGATAAATGAATCATGCTTCTCAGTGAGTTTGACATAGAGTATGCCAATCACAAGGTAATCAAGGGAACAATTCTTGTAGATCAACTTGTTGAAGCACCTCTCATAGACACCCAACCAATCATGTTTCAATTTCCTGATGAATCCATCATGACCTTCATTAACACGCCACTTGAATAGCAACCCTAGAAGCTATATTTTGATGTTTCATTCACTACACATGGATCAGGGGTGGGCCTATTATTTATTACACCATAGGGGGATCTAATACCTAAATCATTCAAAATCAACTTTCCTTGTATAAACAACATGGCTGAGTATGAAGCACTTGTTATAGGACTTGGATAAGTAGTGCAGTGGGATATATCTCATCTCCAAGTTTATAGTGATTCTCACTTAATCATCAATTAGATTACAGATCATTTTATGTCTAAAGATGACAAGCTAGTTCCATATAAAGCCATGGTCGACACTCTTAAACAACAAATTTCCAACATTTAGTTTGAACACATACCAAGGGATAGTAACATAAATATAAATTACATGGATACTATTGGTTATCTATATTCAACAAATAGACAAAGATAGAGAGTATCAATTCATCATCAAGAATTTATCAGCACCAGCTCATGAACCTTCAACTATTACCATGATTTGTGATATTGTTGGTCCTAATTATATTTGGTACTCAAATATTTATAATTACCTACATGACTAAGTTAAACCACCTAATCTTTCTCAAAAACAAACTAAAGCCTCCATTCATCATTATGCTCATTATACTCTACTTAGATCCACCCTTTACTATCATAGTTTTGATGGAACTCTGCTTAATTGTTTAACTTCGACAGATTCTACTTTAGCATTAAGAGAAGTTCACAAAGGAGTATGTGGAGCCCATTCTAGGAGGATAGTCCTATCCAAAAATCTCATACGTATTGGTTATTATTGGTTCACAATGGATGAAGATACCATTAAATATGTAAAGAAGTGTGAGAAATGTCAATGACATGCTAATCTGATTCATGCCCCAACAAAAACATTGAAACTGATGTTGACACCATGGCCATTTTATACATGGGGACTAGACCTCATTATGAATATTAACCCCACTTCATCTGATGGCCATAAACATATCCTTATCACTACTGAATATTTCACTAAGTGGGTTGAAGCTATACCCCTCCCGTGTTTGGAAAGTAAATTTCCAAATTCATCTTCAACCATCTCATCTACCGCTATGGTATCCCTTCTGAAATTATGTATGATAATGGAGGATCATTAAAGAAAAAAGATGTAGACCAGCTATGTACTAAATATAACATTACATAACACTTTTCTATAGTATATTACCCTCAATGTAATGGCTAGGCTGAGGCATCCAACAAAACCATTGTCAATATTCTCAAAAAGATTGTTAATGATGTCAGTCATGGTTGGCACCTCTAGATATTCCTTACCCTTTGGGCATACCGTACCAATCATCATACCCCCATTAGAGCCATTCCATACTCACTTGTTTATGGTACTAAAGCCATCCTTCCCATTGAGGATGAATTGCCTTCACTATGCATCTCTTTCAAGCATGTCCTGGATGATCATAACTATCGAGTAGCTCACCTACAAGAGGTAGACCTACTAGATGAGAAATTCGCAACCACACTCAACAACCTTCAAACATATCAAAATTGACTCAAAGGCCACTATAATCAGCATGTCAAATATATAACATTTGAACTTGGTGATCTTTTTCTTAAATAAAACCAAAAGAATACCATGACTGAGAAGAAACATAAAGGGAAATTCAAACCAAACTGGATAAGGCCTTTCATCATCACTAAAAATTATGGATCAAGAGCATATAGGTTTGACACACCAGATAGAGATGAAATTCTAGAGCCAATGAATGTTATTCATCTCAAGTAATACTATGCTTGAATGCTAAGGTGTACTATCTATAAGGACCATTTCAATTATGCCATTTTATCACTATTCTTCTTTTTACATAATACCATCTTTATCCATCCTCTTTGACATATCCACTTTCCATTTTTGACCTATCAACCCACTATGTTGTACAATCTAGCACATTTAACCATGGTTTTTAACATTTATTACACATTTTGAGCATCAAGGTATCTGATTAGTTTCATTAATTGGTTCAAGTACTTCAGATAGATATCATATTTCTGGATAGTATGATAGAAGTTTTGGTAGTTACATCCTTTGTTTGTTATTCTTTCTTACCACTAGTCTTGCTACTAATTATAACTACCTTTGGTCAAATCAGTACCTTTGATCTATGTTATTATGTCCTAGTTATAAATGCCTATGGGAAGACTAGGGGTAACATTAAGCCCTGACATACCAACTTGCCACTTCCTATGTTGTACTATGCCTTTTTATGAACTATGCATGTTTTGTTTGAATTAATTGTTGCACTAGTCAAATTCTTTCACTAAAATGGTAGAACTAAAATAACTTGATGTCTTACTCTGGGACTATGTAGGTAGTGATCAATACTTGTTGAGGTTAGCTCAGTCACCCTAAGCCATGCTATCACCATTTTGTGAGTAACCTAAGCCACACTCTCACCATTTTACAAGCAACCTTAGCCATGCTCTTTCCATTTTATGAGCAACCTAAGCCATGCTCTCTCCATTTTGTGAGCAACCTAAACCACACTCTCACCATTTTATGAGCAACCTAAGAAATGCTCTCACCATTTTCTTAGCCATGATCTCACCATTTTTTGAGCTTAAACCATTTAGTGTCTTGTCATTCTCAATTGAGTTGAGACACTCTAAAACTTCCAAAAACATTTAATAAATCATTAGAAAAGAACAAAAAAATTAAACACATATTTACCTTAAGGATTTTGAGAACCCTTACTAAATTACAAACAAATCACTTGTCATTTAGTTTCCCCATCCTTTTTGTCCTTTTTCTCTAATGCACTTGTCATTTTGCAAGACCTTTCTTATGCTTCTATCACATCCATTTTTTTTTATTTTCCTTAGTTATCACATTCTTCCCATTCCCTGGGAGAACTGCATTTGGTCTAAAGTTTTTTATTGGATATTACATGCATGGGACTATGTAGGTAGCATCCACTTTCCTAGTGCATATGGAGACATCTCGGCCACCCCTTTCCTTTTCTTTTATTCCCCCATTTTGTTCATTTATTAAGTTGTCATCTATTTTTTAGAGGTAATATTCATAGGATTTCTATTGCATTGTTTGTTTGTTTATTTGTATTTATTTTATTTGTTTGCCTATCTAATTATTTGCTTTTAGCACTATTATCTTGATTCAATTTATGTGTGTTCATTGGGTGAGTCCTTGTCCACAGTTACACTTGAATCCATCCATATTCATATGTTTACATTATCATCATGGTTTCTATCATTATTACATTGTTTTCCATTGAGTATTGAATTATGAAGCTCAATCCTCGTGCATATTTTGGCCAAGTCCTCATGATGTTATACCATTATGCCTACCGACATGTGCTATAACAAACCTCATATTCAAGAATTTTATTTAGCAATGGTGGCATCTCTTCGGCACCAACATCCTGATTCCATCCTAATCATATCCTAAATAGAGTAATTAACTAGGAAATAATTTGAACCTTTATTAGTTCAGATGAGCATCTCCCTACTAGTAGGTTGTTCAAATTCATCATTACCCTCTATGTTAAGTTATCATCATCCTCAACCAAGTTTATCATGTTTTCCATAATCAAGGTCCAATGATTATAACCGCCTATGGGTAAATCATTGCACATCATACCACTTGTATATCTTAATGATTATAACCGCCTTTAGGAAAATCATTATGTTGTCACCACTTTACTTTTTATACCCATACAGGGACATGTTATTACCTTGTTTATCTATCCTAACTGGGGTAGCTCCATCTTCTTGATGATTATAATCATCTTTAGGAAAATCATTATGTTATCATACCACATTGCCACTATTAGAGTACAATGCTTATAACTGCCTTTGGGCAAACCATTGTACACCATCCCAAATGCATTCTTAATGATTTTGACTAATTTTTAAATAGCATTATGTTTTCACCCCATCATTTTTCCTTTCTATGGTCCCCTCATTTTGCTTCTTTCATTTTGAGGGATCGTTCATCGACCCACTTGTGCCAATCATTCCCTTGAGGTGATATCATATAGTTAATTTATCATTATTATAGTTATAGGCATATAGGACCATTTAATTCTTTGAGAAGATGTTATTGTGCTTATATCTTACAACACCTTTCTAAATAAGGTCAAACTATAGACACCTAAAATTGGCCACCAATAACTTCCTATTAAGCTTTTGGCCAATTTGCACTTAAAATGCACAATTTGGACTAAAAATACTAAAACATGTTAAATGATGTGAAACTAACATATTCAAGTGCCAATTTTAGCTAGGATATCACTAAATGAGGTAATGCAATTTATGGGCTAGCTAACTTTGATAAGATAATTTCAAGTCAAAATGTCAAATTTGTAACTGGGTGCTTTGGATTGCTCTTTCCTATCAAATATTTTGTACATGACATGTGCCTTTATTATTTATTGATGATAACATCCTAAATGGGAATATTTTTCCAACACATCTGACATCACCTCTCAATTCCAATCCAGTCAAAATTTGGACTAATAATAGGTCATTCTGATCAACTTGAGTAATTTGTGCAGAAAGTGCTTAATCATGCTTAAGAATTAATTAACCCAAATGAAGGCCTAATTAATAATTCCATGGAAAAATTTTTAATACTTGTTTTTATAAATGAATATTGAATATCTGCATCATCAAGTGACCTCATTTCTTGGGAAGACATCCCTACGCCATAAATGCCACAAATATCAAGATTCATGCCTCCCATGCCTCATCAATGCCTTCCATGATGCCCTCCATTCATCTTAATTCCACCTTATTTTAATTATATGATGAGAATATTTACAAACTTAATTCTAAAATTTAATTAATCCTCAACCACACATCTAAATCTTGAGATAGATGGTTCAAATTGATTCTAGACATTTGCAAAAATCTATAAATAGGAGGCCTCACAACATCATTTGTAAGATTTTTTGATGAAAGGTTATAATTCCAAATTGGTTCTAAAATATTAATGCAAATAGTCTTATAATTCCAAATTTATTCCAATCCAAGTTAAGCCATAAGCCAAAGGTGCCAAAGAGAGATGGAGGTAGCCAAGCTTCCATTGCTAATGACTTCATGAGCACAAGCTGAGCAAGACACCACTACAAAGGAATTTAGAGCATCTAAAGAAGTTTAAGGAATTATTGTGTTTGATTCCTTAGTTTTTTTGTTTTGTTTTCCATTTTATTTTGTTAAATAAGCTCTCCCTAGTGTCTAGGCCTAGAGATGTTATGCTATCATTGTGTTTATTTCATTTTGTTTTCATTTTAGAACTAACACCATACCAACCATTATCTCTTGAGTCAAATTCCTAGATCACATCCAAGACCTATATATATTCCTATAGAAGTTAATAAATACCTTCACTTTCAGTGTGGATAACCTGCCCTTGGGTGCATAGTTTGTGTTCACTCACCCAATCCTTTATTAATTAAGTTAGTATTATAATGAGTTGTTTATCCTTGGACATTAATTGATCACTATGGACTTACACAACCATAGCAGGACAAGTGGCATTAATGAGCTTCCTAGCCTTAGTAATTTGATTTTTTGCTTTGGTTTTCTCTTCACATAACCGAAAAATGATATGTTCCATGTCTGAAGCCTTTTGTGCAATGGATTTATGAATGCATCTTCTCCTTCAATTTTCTTAGAAAATGGCAATTGTAAAACATACAAAGACATCTCCATGAAAGTGAAAGAAAGCATGGTGGATCTCATTCAAATTATAGATGGAGATGGCATAAATTGAGCCAATAGAAGGAAGAAAGTGTTACGATGAGATGATGTGGTATTGACATCCCAAAACCATTGGGTAGAGGGGAAAGACTTTTACAGTGAAATCTCCTCTAGTTCACCTTATTGGGTCACATCCTTGTGTGAAGATTCTTCCTTGACATCTTATGCCTCTACCTCTGCTTGTGCATATTCATACTTATGCACTACCTCTTGGTGATTTCTTCTCTTCCTTTTAGATTCTGATTCATTAGCTTTATTTCTTTTGTCTTGAGATTCTTTGGACTTATTTTTCCTGACCTTTACTTCTTCAAACTTCTTTTATTTTTCTTCCTCCTTGGCATATTGTTTATCTTATTCATGTTGTGCACATTCTGAGGTATCCTACACAACATCCATTTTTATAGTAGATCTAACATAGTGGTATCTACGGATCCCTCTATTACATATATAAAATTTATTTCCATATTAGACTATGTGTGATCTAAATATTTGGATTTGATAACTATGACACCTTTACACATGAAAAAATTTCTTGACTCAATCAAAGGGACAATTGTATCCTTGTGTCTCCTTATTCCCCAAGACTTCACCTTACGGGCATTATGTGTTATGGCTAGCTCTTTGAAAGATACCAAATATTTTAGTACAATGGTTTAAGGCCTCACCCAATGATGAATCTATTATTTGGGAATCAGTGGCTGTACTAGGCTCCTTTCCTTTGGTAGATCTATAAACTATGTAGATGATGAAACAAATTTTGGATATTTTTGGAAAAAATTTGCTGCAAGTTCATGCTAAGATTTTTTTGACCTATAGTATCCATAATAATAGAGGGAGGGGGTTATGTAATGTTGACCAAATGATCACTGATTACCTTATTCCACACATGGAAAGTGTGCAATACTTTCTAAAAAAAGAACTCCTTCTCCTCCTTATCATATACCTTTTGACTAATGTCTTTGATCATGCATTAAAAAAAACTTCCCATTCATCAACCTAGAACATTACAAGATCATACTCCTAAGCTATCCTTGAAACATGTGAGTTGTCAAACCAAGACTTGATTTTCCTTGATCTCTTTCTATATAGTGGTTTTGAGGTTCTCTATGTAAGTCCCTTTTATTTTCCTTTTTATTACTATGGAGTTATGGAATACTGTGGTGAGGTATGTGGTTGTGCAACTGGTTATGGTTTTTCTTAATATTGCCCATGTTGTTGTGATACTAGGGATGTTTACCTTGATACTTCATCTTGTGCTTCAACCATTATGATGAAAAAGGGCATTGGATTCATAGTTGGCATGACCAACTCATGCACCTTGATTTGAATACCATTGTACAACTTGGTTACCAATGCATGAAACCCCAAATATTACATGATATCCTATGGAATTCAAGGGTACAATTTGATCAAATATAGAACCTCAAGCCACCATGTGTTAAACCATCCTAGTTTCTCATAATATTTCCCTATCTTAGTCCAAGTCATGCTTGTGAGCGTAGAATCTGGTGAAAAGTTTGCAATAACATTAACTTGATGTAGCAGGGATTTCCATTGGGTTAAGCATAACAACAAAACCATAAAATGATATTGGAATTTTTTTGAGTTACCTAAAAGTACATTTTTAATATTATTGGTAACCTCATATGTGATAAAATTGGTCCAATAGAAGTTCTCATTCTAGTGTATCATGTGATACATAATGTCAATTACTCCTTTTATTTCCTACTTGACCTACTTTATTGTCTACCAAAACCTTTTTGTAATATAATCTATCAGAATGTGCATTGTAATGTCCTTAATGGAATAAATTGGGGTTCTTCTACCTACCCTAGTGGGAAAATTCTTTGAAATAAATGGATGAATTGGTGGCATGGTGGAATTTTATAGAAATAAGGATTCTCCATGATTCGGGAGGCTTGTGGTTCTCACCATGGTCAATGCATTTATCCTAAAGATGATATATCTAGATAAATGAATAGCCCCTTAGTTTTATTTGAAAAACAAGGTATGCATGACCTCATCCATTTTATCTAATGTAGGTAACTTGATTAGCCTCTCTGCATTAGAACCCCATAGTGTACTTTGAAGTGCAAGAGATCCTTCTTGTAACTTGGTTATGTTGATAGGGAAAATAGAGTAACTTTGGTTGTTTCCACAAATTTGAAGGGATATGGGTCATGGAATTTGGTTTATTGGAGAGCTAGCCCAATCCCCATTTTTGTCTTCTCTAAATCTATGAGCAGGACCAAAAACTTTCTCCTATCCATGACTAAACCAATAATCTACATTGTTTGATTGATTTGTTCTACCAAAATCTAGATATATTTTTTTTTGCATGGGAGTATATCAAGAGCACATAGTAGAATACTCTTATTTTCTAAATTTTGTAATGTTTTTGCATTGTTAATTAGCCTTTTTTATCGATTTCAATGTCCAATTTTCTCTTAACAACCTTTTTAAATGCACTAACTACCTACGCATGAGCACTCTTCTTCATATTCAATATTTTGGCTTTGAGGGTGACCTTTTTTATTTCCCAAATCTTGAAATTAACCTATAGCATGTGTTTTATGTGACCCTATGTCACTTCATGTAGCCACTTTATTTAATGAATCCACCTATCATGTCCCAACTTGATTTGCCTCAAACAAGATATAATCTTTCGAAACACCATGTCATTAATGGTCTTGCATGACCATTAGTGGTCTTTTTACCATACTTATCTTGTTGATGCCACTTTTTTGGACTTAATTAGAGATCAATGTAATTTTTTTACTAGATTTCTCCTTAATCTCTTTTCTTTGGAAAAGTACAAATAATGATATTTTACATTTCAAGATAACTTATTAAATGCATTTCATAAGTTGTACTATGCATATCCATAATAACCTCTTGGACTCTACAAGTGAAAAACAATAGATGTAAAAAGATTCCTTGGCAAAGGACTAAGAAATATAATAGTTGAAGAATGACCTCAGTTCCCACTCCCAAACCACATGTATCATCCCCATGGTCTAATAATTGTGTGTATCCTATTGGGAGAGAATAAAGAATGTGGCCGCAAGCTTAAAGCCAATGCTTGGGTTCATCTTGGACTGACAATGATTGAGTGCATAGGTGAGTGAAACCATATTTAAATTCTCAGTCCCTTCTACTGATGACACACGTCATCATGATGCTTCTCAGGAAATAAGGGAGTTCTTTAATGAAAATGAATGCCATTGGACTAGGGAAGTGGGGCCCATTTTTAACAATAATTTTAGAGGTTGTTTGAAGGGAGACATGCATCACCACAATGATTTTTAGATATCCCTAAGGTTTTGTGTATGAAGTTTGATTTGTCAATCTTTGGGTAAATGGGATGGAGACACTTGACATAATCATGGAGAGTCACTCATCTAGTGAACTTGAAATATTTCTTGAGTGTTGAAATTTCATGGTTTGTGGGTGCATGACACATATCCTTGACTATTTAAAAATGAAGTCTTAAGCTTAATGTCATAGGTATCCTTAAAGGTATTTCAAGGCCCTTCAAGGTATCACCTAGTATTACCTTCAAACCTTCAAGGGTACACATACTCATGTTTGAAAGGTATCTCCTAAGAGATACCTTCAAAATTTTGGGTCTATAACAGAGGTTCAAATCAAATACAGGATTCCAAAATATAAAAAGCTAATCATTTTCCATAATTTTGCTCAAAACCCCATTTCTCATTATCATTTTGTATTGTAATAAAATACATGGTTGAATATTGACTTAATTAGCTCTTTTTATCTATGCATCTATTCTAGTCTGATGCATCTTTGAAATCTATATCCTAGGAGATACATTTAAAGTAGGATGAAGCAAGAATTGAAGTATATAGTATATGATATTAAAAACTATTATTTTTTTGGATTGACATAAATTGTGTTGTTAAAAATAACATTATACATTACCTTTTTATGATTTTTAGGTTTTAACATATATCCATGCTTATGCTCTAGTATACATATAACTTTATCTACTACATATAGGTATAAATTGGAATGATTTTATAAATAACCTGATTAAAAACTCTTCTCATGTCTTTTAGAAATATCTAAGCTGAAAAATCATATGTTAATGGCTTCCAATGTGGAGACTATGTTTTTCTCATAAATAATGTTAAGGTCATTGGTGAAGGAAGAATACATGAAGTGGTAGGTCTAGATGTTGAATCTCTAGAACATATTAAATGTGCAAACACCTATTAAACACCTATGCCACAATGAGGAAATACTTAGTAAATGTTTAAGTGTTAATGTGAATAAAGATTTTGATCTAACTCTATCGCTTCCATTTCCTATAGCTATTGTGGATAATTAGGCGGATGTAGCTGATAATTTTACTATATAGAGCAATAGAATGATGAAACACATCATAAACAAAATTTATATAGATAATGACATGGAACAAAAACAAAATAATTTGAGTTCAATTCTACATATGTGACCATTGTAACAAGAAAACACATGCTTAGATTCATTTTTTTGATATATCTATGATCCTACTACATCTCAAATCCTAAGAAAAACTGTTGTTGGGAAAAGGGTAAAATTTTTTCACAAATGTATAGCTCTTACAAATGATGAAAATATTGCTTTTGGTTATTTTGAATTTTCACAACCAGGAGATATTTTCGGTTGCATTTATGTCCCAATGCTAGAAAATGAATTGGGAATTTACATAAGGTATGTTATAAAACATTATGAGAATTAAAGTATAGAGGTAACTAAAACATCTATCATTAGATGGCCTTCCAACAAAATATTGGAAACTGAGACTTGTAGAGTAATCAATTTACCATATATGACACAAAATGAGAAAGAAATTGGAAATGTTTGGGACATACTGGATTATGAAGTAACTCAATGCCTAACATTCATAGTGCAAAGGCATCGAAAAAAATTAGCTCATTCTTAAAAATGCTCAGGCCTAAAAATAAGTCAACCAAACAATTCACTCAGTCAAGTGGAGTTTGATGAAATCATAGATAATGATATTTCAATAATTTATGTAGATAAATGTTGCACCAAAAAATGTTTTCAATCAAGATTGTCATTTGAGATTATAAAATTTGCAAAGATTAAGTTGCTTGATTCAACCTCAACATATATTCGGCAACATGTTTTAGATGCCCTTTCTACTGGTTTATTTAAGAAAAATAAAAACAAAATTAGCATTGATTTTTAGGCTACAAAGATCTATTTGGAATCTTAGCTTAAAATATATGGATTGATGAGAAGTATCTTTTTTGACATTTAAAATTATCACAAAAGAGGGGATGAAATGTATTTCATGTAGTAAGATTTTGATAAAAGTCACAAAAGAAGACTATGGTAGCTAAATATTTGTTGGACCAATTGGTGGATGATTTTACAGATGTTTCTCCATGACTAACATTCTAAGTAGATATAGATGGCTCATGAGAAAATGTTTGACATCTTCCAACATCTTTCACTCAAGAATTTATGAGGTGTCATATCAATTCAAAACTAGAAAATATGAAATATGAGCCAATATTCTAGCCAAATTCTAATAACATGTGGAGAACAAAATTCGATGATGTGACCATTGCCACATCTAATGACTTCACTAGGTTTAAAACATGAATCTTGTTGACTCAACATAAATGCTTTAGGTCCCTCTCTAGAGATCAGGAAGAGCATATTGATCAAGAATTTGGGATGAACTTAAATGAAATACTTTTTTCAAGATAAATATATTACACACATAAGGTAATGTTAGAGAAATACCCTGAAGAATGCCTCAGTGTCATCCATGACAAGGTGGAACATTAAAAAAATTTGTGCTGAAGATAATGAAAAAAAGCAAAGCAATTACTAATAGAATATTAGATTTATCAATGGAACTTAGCTTAAAATATATGGATTGAAGAGAAGTATCTTTTTTGACATTTAAAATTATCACAAAACAGGGGAATGAAATCCATTTCATGTAGGAAGATTTCAACAAAAGCCACAAAAGAAGACTATGGTAGCTAAAGATTTGTTCGACCAATTGGTGGATGATTTTTCAGATATTTCTCCATGACTAACATTCTAAGTAGATATAGATGGCTCATGAGAAAATGTTTGACATCTTCCATCATCTTTCACTCAATAATTTATGAGGTGTCATATCAATTCACAACTAACAAATATGAAATATGAGCCAATATCTTAGCCAAAATTCAATAACATGTGGAGAACTAAATTTCATGATGTGACCATTAACACATCCGATGAATTTAATAGGTGCAAAAAATGAATCTTATTGACTGAATAGAAATGCTCTAGGTCCCTCTCTAGATATCAGGAAGAACGTATCAATCAGTAATTTGGGATGAACTCAAATCAAATAATTTTTACATGACAAATGTATTACACACATAAAGGAATGTTAGAGAAATACCCTGAAGAATTCTTTAGTGTCATCCATGACAAGGTGAAATATTAAAAAAATTTGTGCCAAGGACAGTGACAAAAAGCAAAGCAATTACCAATAGAATATTAGAGTTGTCAATGGAAGGGATTATAACACATGGTCATGGTGTCGGTGGATATGGGAAATTTTTTTACCATACATTCCTAGAGGTTCTAACTTTACTATCACCTAATTAAACAAGTACTTCAAGGATATGGAAACAACAACACTAGATACTTATGGATCTTTACTAAATAAATCTAAATCTTCAAAATATCCATTGCATGATGCACTTGTATCTAACAACTACTACCCTAAATGCAATATATATATAAAAGAAACATAATCAATCGGTGTCTTCAAAAAACTTCCTTCCAATATATACGTTCAACTAGATAACTATTCTAGGAAGGAAGTTTTTAATTGGACAAACCCATGAGGACATTGATGACACATTTGGATACGTATTTGAATGTATAAGGGGGAAAGATGTATAGAGTGTGGCAAAGATGATGGACACTTACAAGATGTGTGAAAATACAAGAAACTTGACACCATATTTGATTGAAGAGGTAGTGGATTTCAAAGAGTATGTTAATATTTACTAGTTAAAGGGATGAAATGAAATAGCAGGCTTCAAAAAAGGTTAATACTTCTATGCATGAAGAAAGGTCAACCCATTATGCATTGTAAAAAATCTATAAGAGATATAAAATAGTTCCCCCCCCTTGATTATATTATGGGGAATAAAATAAAATGATGAGCCATATGATCTAGAAGGTAATCCAACAAAATATATTTCAAAGAATTAAAAAATAGAGAAATGTCTCAAGAATCCATTATTGTAAAAGACTCATATAGAAGTAGAAAAAAGAGTGAAAAAAATTAAATATAAATTGAATAAGTATGTATATAAATTAAATGAATTTGGTTTGACCAAAAATAGTAAGTGGAAGGATCTAACATATTGCTTCCAAAACATCCACAACATAATGAAAGAAGACATGCTCCCTTCTAAAGCTGAGTACATAGGATAATTTTGGCCTGGAACTCATCATGACTTATCTCTTCATAGATATCTACAAAAAATGGTTCATGATAGGACCCTTGATTTTGGAGTGACATCTATAGATACATATGTTAGTCCAAGAAGCAAAAGGAAAAAAAATGCATTTAATCTAGCTCAAGATGTGCAAATTAGAGATATGTTATTTGTCAGACCTGATTATTCTATATGAGTGGACGACAAAGTATGGGTTGTTATAGATAAAATAAATATTGAGATACTAAAAAAATGGGGATATAGAATGAAGGGTCAATGTAGACTTGTTTGTCCCATTTCATTCAAGGAAAAAAGATTTAGAAGAAGCAAAAAATTATTCAGGTTTCTTGGACAAGAAATGGAAGCTGAACCCAACTGATACATATTTACCATCCATACTCATAGATAGTATCTTTTAAGCTTGAAAACTAAATAAAAATTAGAGAGGTCATACATTTATTATCACTAAATTTTTGAAAGGCAATGTAATAGACTATTTGAATGCATCATCCCACTAAGCGCTAACAAAAATAGTGATAAAAAGATTGGGAAATTTGAAATGGTGTTTTCTTAATTTTGGAATGAGAAATATGAATGTTTTTTTTCAAAATTTAGTCCATTTTTTGAGAATGTTTAATGTTTTATTGCTTTATTTATTTATATTTATTTCTATTGGCATTTCACATTTTGGGTCTTTGAAAATACACTTTAGCATTTGAGTTTTATATTTTCTACTATGATAATTTAGTACCTCAATAACTATGCATATATTTAATAGCATTTGACCATTGAAATATCCACTTTGTATATTTTCATCCTTCAAAATGGTCTTTGGCAAATGGTATTTGTAATTTTAACATTTGAAAATTTACACTTTGGCTTTTGTGTTTTTAAAAATACACCTCGACATTCTCATGTATGCAAAAGGGTATTTAGGGTTTATGCCTCTAATTGTCCCACTTACGCATCAAGATTTGTTCTTTGGCATTTACATATCGACAAATTTTATTTGTTTTTTTAATTTTTCAAGTTATACTTCATACAAGCTCCTGAGATTATGACATATGACACAATCTTGATGACTTGACTATGCAAAAGGATGACCAATCCAAAAAATGTGAGCACTGAGATTACAACACACATCAAAATCTTAGTAACTCGACTATATGAGAGATTATATTAATGATATAATAATAGAACACCGATGACTGACACATGGCATATACAAAAATATAAGATAAACTTTGACAGTCATGAGGACATCCCTTGAATCAAATTAAATAGATAGTTCACAATCCAATTAACTGATGACACGTGTCATCCCAATCATCCCAGGTGTTTTAAATCACATATCTCTTGAGTTCCCAATTGATGTATGAATTATTTTTTCTTAAGAAATAAATTTTAAAGTCTTACTATCTATAAATGCATGGTCTATGAACTAGTTTGAATGACCACATAATCTGGACTTATTGTAAATATGTAATATAGATGCGATTTATTTGTAATAAGTCTAAGTATTTATTGATGAAGTCCAATTTATCTATGATAGTTTTTAACTAGTAATTATTTATGATCATTTTAAATAATTTAAACTTATCTGAAATACATTAGATAGATGTGATTTATTTGTAATAAGTCCAACTTAATCTCAATACAGTCCAATTTAACCTTGATATAGTCTAATTTATTTCTGATAGTTTTTGAAAATTTGGAATGTTGATAAGTCCAAATTATACTAAATAGTCCTTCTTAGATACATTGAATATACCTTATAGTATATAGTAGCTTAAAAATATTGCAAGAATATATATTGTTTTTATAATTGAGGTTAAAGGGGGATTTTTTTGAACTAAGGTCCATAGACCCTAGGAGAAGTACAACCAAAAGAGAAACAAAAGTATAAAATAGACCATGAGATAAAATAGGACAAAATAAGACCAAATACAACCCAAATATAACCCAAATACAACCCACAAACAATAGAAGTAACAACAAAGGAAAAATATAGAGGAAATTGTGCCTAAACTAAGTCTAAATTCCCTAAGACATCCTCCCAATAGGTTTTAATATTTTTAATATTATCATCAATTTGATAAAACAATTTACCTTTGTCCATGACATATGGGCTTCCACTACACTCTCCCTACTTACCTTTACCTTTGGAAGTCATCTTAGTTTCAAATAACTCCCCAAGATGAGCTCTAATATTCTCTACGTTTTGAATCCCCTCATACATGGTTGATTTGATGCAATTGAATAAGAAGATAATATTATTATTAATCTTCTCATTCTCACTTTCCAAGATATCCACTCTAAACTAGAGGCTCCATAATTGTCACTCATTCTCCTTGGCCAAAGAGACTTGATTCAATCTAATGTTCTCCTACTGTAGAAAGTTTTCCTTCACTTTAAGTTTTGTGAACTCCCTCATAAACTATCACATTATAGAATTTTTAAGATCTAATTCTTCAAATATTTTATTATAATTCTTATTGACCTTAAGGGAACTGATAAGGTTGTTGAAATTTTCATTTAGATCTTTATGTTTCTTGACCTCTGTAATCTTACCTTTCAATTTGGAGACATCTTTAGTCATTTATTTCTCAGCCTCAGGAATCTCATGCTGAACTGACATATCACCCTCACCCTCATCCTTATTCCCCTCCCTAGGAATCTTTGTCATCTTTAACATAAATAGAATCTCCTACTGAACATCCAACTTTACCCTGCTTGCCCTGTTTCCTATGAATATCAACTACAAATTTTGACATACTTCTAAGTTATTTTTTGATATTATCAGTCATCTTAGTATATTTATCCTTAGAGGTATTATAATTGTTTTATAGGAATTATGGGTTTAATTAACTCAGTAACCCTTCTTGAGTGATAGGAATTCAGAGAGCCAATACAATGATAAAATCATGTAATGATAAAAAGAGAGCTGAACATACATAAATTTAATTATACACAAATATATTTTCACTTCTATTATCTAAATTATCTATAATGCAATGGCTATTATATAGCCAACAACATAAGCAAAATAAATTCCTCAATAATAGCGAGGACTAATAACCATATACCCATTATTAGACTTATGGGTATAATAAATATATTATTGCGACAATAATAATATATTAATTACTAAATTACTGAACTGTAAGTATTAATTAATTTATGATAAATACCGAAACTAACTATTTACCTCATGGTAAATCTCAAAATTCACCCTGATAATAATGTTACTAACAATTAATCTATTACATTTAACCCCTTAGCATTATTATCCCTAGTTGCACACCCCCTTAATCTAAACTTGGGGAGAATATCATCTTGTACTGCATCTAAATATGAATGTGTGATTTTTCCAAGGATCACAAACCTAAAAAATGGTTTTTTCAAGTCTGAACAAAAACTAATGAATGTTTATCCCATGGCTAAACTATAACCAATGATGGTTTATCCCATGGCTAACCTAGAACCAAGTGGTTTTTCTGGTTTACCATAAAACATGTTATGTATGTAAGTGCATATTTAATTCCCATAATTTTCTATCTAAGAGGGATTACAAAAGTAAAATATCAAAAGAGATTACTCTAACAATAATTGTACTTCTATTCTTATTCAAGCACATACAACAAAAAAATATAAAAATCATAACATAGTATATATGCCATCAAAACATCTGGGGCCCCATCACTGATGACTTGTGAGAGGCTTGAATATCCTCCATACTTTGTGTATCCTCTATCCTCCATTAACTTCACTACTTACTTAGGAAATTTCTTGATGAAGCTGATGATTTTTATGAGGAAATCCCCCCAATAATTCAGACGTTGCGTACAAGTGAAAATGCATCTGTAAGGCAATTTTTTTTTTTAAACATTTTTTTTTATTTTTTGACAAATGACGATAGGACTAAACATAAAAATGAATTTTTTACTTTTCAAATTTTTTGACAATAACAAATTTTTAAAAAGACTTGAATTTTTAAAAATATTTTAAAAATGACTCAAAAATATAAAAAAACCTTTGACTCATTTGATGCTAAACACAAATGACCTGATTTTGACATACTAAAAAAAATGTGAAGAGACCACTTATTAAATTTAACACTATAATTAATGAATACAACATTAAAGGACCTAATAAAGATGAAAAATAAAACATATGTATTACAATGACATAGTATGGAAATCTAATTCCCACTAAAAACTCCAACGGTATATCTAAGTTGACATCACACAAAAAAGGAAATATATCAATATTTGGACTCTAAGCAATTGTTAATTTACATTTAAAGATGCTTAGTATAGAACAATTATATAAATGGAAAATTTAGAAGATAGTTTGTAATGCTGAAGAATAGGCATTACCTTTATTATTTTGTAAGATGCTTTTGATGTGATCCATATGGAATAAAAAACTAATGAAATAAAAAATTAACCGAGTAAAAAACAAAATAAAACTTCCCAAGACTAAACATCTAGTGATCATACTAATAATGAAATAAATAAATAAACCTACTGACTCAAAACTTTCCTTCTTAAGATGACAATATCACACAACACTTACACGGGAGCCAGTCCATGCATCTTGGACAAGCGTTCACCGAATCACATGCTTCCAATTTGGTCAAATGCATATAAGGATGAATACATATGTTACAATTTCAATGCCATGTGGTACTCAATGCAACTAATAATGGTAGCTTGGATGGTGATGGTAGGATACTACAAAACACAATTTTTATGGCTTGGTATTGAAGTCAATGCAACCCAAATATTTTAGAATTTTGACCAGTAAATGGTGATGCTCAAATAATAATAACATTGGTGAATCAAAGATTTTAAGATGAAACCTCAACATGAATATTCATGCTTGATAGCAAGAGCAAAGATGAATTTTGTGACTGATTTCCATAAAAGCAAATAGCTAAAAATATGGTTGATCACTGGGATGATACATTTTCTCCTTTATAGACTCTCATCTAAACTGCATAACTAGTGGAAGACCACCCAACTCTGATACCAATGATAGGAATTCTGAGAGCCAATATAATTATTAAATCATGTACTAATAAAAAGAGAGCTGAAGATACATAAATTTAATTCCACACAAATATACTTTCACTTCTATTCTCTAAATTCTCTATAATACAATGGCTATTATATAGCCAAAAACATAAGAAAAACAACTTCCTAAATTATACGAAGGATTAATAACCATATACCCATTATTAGACTTACGGGTATAATAAATATATTATTTTTACAACAATAATATATTAATTACTAATTTACTAAACCGTAACTATTAATTACATTACAGTAGATAACCAAACTAATTATTTACCTCATGGTAAATCTTAAAATTAAGCCTAATAATAATGTTACTAACAATTAATCTATAACATTGATCTCCTAGATATTTAATCCATATCTTTTTTTTCCTTATGTCAACTGTAACACCCTCCATAAATTTATTTTTAGGCTGAGAAAAAACTTGGTTAATCTAGTTCATATCCTTAAAATATTTATATATGAGGTAAATCACCCCTTCATGCCCTGGGGCCAAATGATTTCCATGTTTGAACTTTAGGTCTAAGACTTCAAGAGAATGTATAATGAAGAAATGTAGACTGAAAGGAATACCATGCCTAAAATAATTTAATATCTTGAATAAAGCCCATTTAAAAATGTTGTACCTACCTTTTAGGGTTACATATTACATCAGATGGTAGGTGACCTCAATAGATGGCTTGGTTAATGATTCTTGATCAAACTCATTATGTAAAAATTCCAATTGTTCCCCTTCTTATAAGAAAATGTCCTTATCCCTTTTGAAATCTCTGGCCAAATTGTAGACTTTAGTCTCCTCTATGGCCAAATAGTTATATGAGCAATAATTTCCTCTGTAATTTATAAATTAATAGTGATGGTTCTATCTTCCTAGGAATTCAAAAACATAATATAAATGTGCCTATTATGCCCTTCTATCTTATCTATGAACCCTAAAAAATAACCCACTTTCAAAGCTTCACAAATTCTCTCATTATTATTTACTTCTTGCGGCATTTTTGGTTCAATTCTATTAGTTGATCCTATTCTAACTGTAGGAAAACCAACACTGAGATGAAAAAAACATCCCTTACTCCTAACTTTAGACTTCATAGCTACTTTTGGTTTTTGGGATGTCTATTAGATGCTTTGATAATTCTAGAAACTTCTCCAGCTGCTCAAGCAAAATTAACCAAGCCAATATAAGACCCTATCTAAATAAAAGTTCCCAATGTCCTTTTCCTTTAAGGGATAGAGGTTTACCTAATATGTCTAAGGATTTATTCATTATAAGAACCTTCCTCTTTTATCCTTAGAATAAGGTCCCTAAGGAGAACTTCATAGTCCATCTAAGACAATTGTCTATGAGAGGTCACATCCTTGTTAACAAACCAATCTGCTATAGAGTTCCCTTCCCTATAAATGTTTTGAATAATCACTTACTACAAGGAGACCATAATACCTATAACTTATTTAATAGATGGACTAATAACATTTTATCTAGATAAATAATTCAAAATATTTAATAAATCACCCAAAACTATGAGTTTTTGAACTCTCAAATGTTTCACTAATTTGATTCCCCATAGAATTACAAGAACATCATCCTAGTGTTTAGTGTTGAATCCCATAAATATGACATACACTAAAACCAAATTCCCTTGATGATTTCTTATGATTCTACCCATTTCCATTGGGCTTAGATTCCCTTTAGAAGCTCCATAAAAATTAAGCTTCATCCATCCTAGAGGAGGGGGTTTCCATTTGGTTCTTTTCCTAATTTCCTCTTTAGGATCTTACTTTCCGAGCTTCAAGGTATCTATTTACTTATTGTGAGATGGAACTAGTTCAAAGGGGAGTAACCGTTTCTCTTTTTTGATTGGAACTATATTGTGATTCTCGAATATGCTATCAAATATTCTTTTGGAAAGAACTTTTCTATTTCTTCTCTTCCCTCTAAAAATTCTATTATTGCACTCTCCCCAAATGCCCCATATAATATGTGGAAATGTTAATTTACAAATTCTATTAAGAAGAAAATGTTGAAAAGGGCACCCCAATGACTCCCAAACTTCCATTAGAGAACCGGATTGAACCCAAGAGACATTAAATATGTTGAAAAAATAGCTCCATATCTCTTGAGAGAAAGAGCATCTTGTAGTAAATGAAAAAAAAAATTCATTATCCTTTTCACAAAGGGATCATGTATTGGTTAAGATATGTCCTCTCCTTAATTTATCAAGTGTAAGAATTATATTCTCAAATGCAACCCAAAGATATAAATTTATCTTAGGGATTAGCCTTTTGTCCCATACTATCTCCTAGCTATAGTTGTCTTTAGGTTCCTGAAATAGAAAATCATATCTTGATTTAACTTGATAATGTCCATTGAAAGATTCCTTTTGAACAAGTTTATCTTATATATATGAGGATTTTTTAACAAATTCTTCAGATTTCATAACCTTAGTGTATCCTCCTGATTTAAGTTGTCTAAACATAAAATTTTTAATCATTTAGCTCCTTTCGATTCTTGTCAATAATCATGAAATTTATTCCCATATTTATTCTTAATGTTTTATTGTAAAAGTTGTCTTATGTCAAAATGAATACGAGTAAGCTCAAAAACCCAAACATATTTCCAAAACTTAATCTTATGCACATTTCCTATCTACCTTTTAGACCCTATTTTAATCAAATTATTATTAGATATCATGAGGTTCTAGACATGTGAACCATGAACAAAATGATTTCCAAAAAGAATATTTATCGAATCTCTCCATTATAAATACATGAAATAAATAATTTTAGTCTAGACTATGTTTGACTTGATGAATCTTCAAACAAACTTTGATATGAGAGCCTTATTAATCATTTGCAAATTCTTTAATACAATACCACCATACCATTTTTTAGAGAAAACTTTATTCCAAACGACAAGGCAAAATCTATTTCTTTCTTCCATTCTAACCCAAATAAAATTGCATTATATTTTAGAAAATTTTTCCTCAACTCCTCTTGTCAAACAAAACAGAGAAAGCATATACACTAGGAGGCTTTGAAACACAGTTTTAATGAGTAAAACCTTGCCAAATTGAGATAAAAGCTTGTCTTTCTAGCCTACAAGATTTTTTTGAAATCTCTCAATCAAAGGATTCCATGTTGTCATAGGAAGTTGATTTCTAAAGAGAGGAATACCAAGATATGAAGAGGTAATATCCTTGAGTTAACAACCTAAAAGAAGAGCCACTCTAGCTTGTCTAACCACCAATGTATTGAATGAATACATAGAGCTTTTGTCAAAATTGATTTTTTTGTTAGAGGCCTATTCTTACATTAATAGAATTTTTTTAAATATTTCTTGCTTACTGCATAAATGCTTCAACCAAAATAATGGTGTCATACATAAACTGCTGATGAGAAATAGGATCCACTAAACGGGTTGGTATAAAAGCTTTCAAATTTGAAGAAATCATAGCATTAAAAAAAGAATCTACTTAGGGTTTTAACCATAATGATGAAAAGAATATGGGATAGGGAATATATATTGATAAATTAACATGTCATTATAAGAAAATGAAATGTTACAATAATGAAACAAAAAAAAAAAAAGACATATTAGCATGGAAATATAGGACTACCGTTACTAGAAATATTTTTCTTTTGCAAAGCTTGGAAAATGCTTTATGTGATACACCTCATGTATAAAGCAAAAAATTTCAATCTCCTCATGTTTTTTTTTTATATACAAAGGTATGCTTCATTTACACTTTTTAATCCATCTTATATTAGTAAAAACCTGAAAAACAAGAAACATTGTTATAGGTTTAACATACAACACAAATGTACTTGATCATCTAGTGTGTAGGGCGCATGTTAATAAACATTACACAGTGACTCCTCTACTTTATGCCAATGTGGAAAAAACTATGACCATCATAAGCCTTCCATAAGATACTTTGGGCAATGATCATAAATGTTCCCTCCTATAATATATCTAAATGTATCTCACTCCTAGATCTACATACTACATAATTATCCTTCACACATACAAAGCCCTCCTCCACCATTTGTTGGAAATATTCATATTATCCATGTAAGCCTTTATACCTCATTCTAGCATATGTATGAAATTATAAATCATGAATTGAATTGTCCATAAATATATGTATAATTCACAAGAACTAAATATGTATCTATATATGCCATGACCATAGGTATTACCAACCAAAACATACATACATTCATACACTACATTACTTACACTTGGGAAAGGATCAACAAATCAATGACTAAGAGTTGACTTGACATTTGGAAAAAACTCAAATATGTCCATTAGTTTCTAGAGTGGTGATTAAGTAGGAAGTAGAGATCATTGTAACTATGCAATTTAAGTGGCTCATAACTAATTGTGCTAAAATAACATGGGATGACAAAGTATTCAGGACAAAAATAGTTTTGATAGAAATTTATGCATTTTATTATTAACTATTTTTTAATTTCATTTTTATTTTGATTCTAGCCCTGATTACATGTAAAAGACTACTCCAACATCACCAATTATCATTGTCTACTTTATATTTTAAAAAATTCCTATTAACAATTTATTATTTATTTCATAAACATAGTGAAAACTATATATGTCAAACTTGGGTTTTTCAAGGTCAAACTTTAATATCTAAGAAAACATAGACTAGCATTTGAGCCCTAAGTCTCATTAAATGAAAATAAATAGTATTTTTCACATTAAAAGTATAGAGCTTCACAATCGCTATAATTGTAATGAATTGGACACCCTGTGCAAAGTAAAATCTAAATCATCAATTTAAAAGGTAAAAAAAGGTGTGAAATCTTGTTTATGATTGAAATATGTCAATCTTGGAATTTATATTATGCCTCCCATATTTTATCATTTTGTGTTTTACTATGTTATGAAAAAAATGGTAATTGTTGGTAAAAAAGGTTGTTTTTCAATGGTGATTTGTTGACTATTGTTAAATATGCAAATTTCCTTGATCAAAAAAATTACTAGAGTGGATACATTCACCAGCTGTATCAAATCTTTATGTTTTTCATAGCTAGATAATCCTCAGGTAGGGGATGAATTGATATCTCCTTACATGTGAAAACGCATTCAATAATTTGTTCATCATTCATGCCTTGATTGTTGGCACTCGGTTAAGGTGTGTTATTGTAATTGCATGATCTTGAATTTTTCTTGTATGTTTATTACATTTTGAAGTTTTTTAATGATGAAAGACTAAGTATAACCAAGATTATGTTATAATTTTTTTGATGTTTAGGAATATTTTGCATTCTCCACAATTACAACAATGGAATGAATTAAATGATTGAATTTTTTTTGTAACAACATATTCAGACTGAAATCATTAAATTGAATGATCAATATATTACATGGGTTCTTAGTCTTGTAACATATTCAATTTGAGAAGTGAGATTGGATGTCTCTTAAAATAGGAAATCAATCTGGTGTTTGTCACAAGTTCATTATCTTTCAATAAACATCCATTCTCACTTTTCAAATTGAGTAAATGTTGCAAAATAATGTACACAATGCTAAAAAAAGGTAACACTAAGAGACATAAGAAATCACTATATGAAACAGATGTTAAAACATAACTATTTAAATGAGTATTTATTTAGCTTCTATTGGCCAATATCATCTTTGGCCTTTGTGAGATCTCTAAATAACTCATTTATTTCTCCTTGAGAGGATTCTTCTTC
>JARHVA010002004.1:2160000-2200000 GCA_037957365.1 Torreya grandis | reverse complement strand
CAGACCACAAAAACTAATATAAATATATTTAGTAATAAAAACATACTAAAACATAATTAATATTAAATCTAATTATACATTTAAATCAATAAATGCTAAGGTATGTTAATTTTAAACCCTGTAACAGTTTAAGGGCGGATGGAATTTTAATCCATCATATACAGTGCACTTTCCCACTGTGCCATGTGACTGAGCGTTGAAGAGATTTTGGATTACCCTTCCACCACAATAAAGGACTCCAATTTGGGATTGTGGGTAATAGGATCTACGTCCGTTTTTGACAGCCACTATAGAAGTTTTGAATTTCATTGTCCATCCTCATGGAAACATGCATCAATTGACAACATAAAAAGCAAATACAATTTAGTCTTTTTCTACAATCCTCTACGAATACCGATTATTCCCTGGCTAACCCACACTTCTTTTCATATTTTATTGTCATCATTTTCGAAGATAAAGATCAACTTCTACATATTTCAGATCACTCATGAAACATATTTTGTATAGTCAGGATAACCCCCCTTTTGTTAGCATCTTTGGAAGCGTGCTCAGGCTACAAAACTCTGGGAACCGCTGCGGAAGATTGACCGACCACCTCTGAGTTCAGAGGAATTCTAGTCAAGGCCTGAAAAGTAGAACAAACCCCATCACTAAGTGTATCTCCTTTCTTACTACCATCATCTAATCTATCAACAGGCATGGCCTTATCTGAATCTAATTCCTATTGGCCATCGATATACAAGCAGACTTTTTGGATGGCTTTATAACCTCCATAATTCTTGTTCCATGGATTTGAATGCCTTTGAGGGATTAGGGTCCTAGAATACATATTTTACTTCATTTCGTGGCCCATACCTGTGTATATTAGAATGTTCAGTACGTGCAATAACTGTAACAAATAACAGACCCTCCAAACCAGGCTATATAGGGTCGGGTCGGCTCGATCATCTGGCAAAAAGGATCCACATTATAGAGGAGAAAGAAACATAGGTGGTGATTCCTTGGAGTATGTCATTTAGGGTTTCTAATTCTTCATTGACAACTACCCTTTAACATGTATAAAATCACTAGGGTAAGAGGGCTGATCGTTGATTATGGTGGTATCAAATAGACCAGGTTTGTGTAAGATCAATCTGTGGTTCGTTGATCTAGCAAATAGGAGGTGATCACTTAATTCCATCCCCATCTAAGCTTTCTCCAACTTTCGTAAGTTAAATCATTATTTCATCAAATTTGGGAAGTTTACAGATTCTTAAACATTTTATACCTGCTGCCATCTTTAACACCAACTTCATTCACCCTATGGCATCAAACAAATATAAATGTAACACGACTATGTGTCAATACAGTGCGCACAATCTCTCTTTGTATCTTCAAATTTGTTTCAAAGTTTATTAAAATGCATTCCTATGTACCCATTTGAACTATAGAAAAATCATCAAAATCAAACCCTGACAAGTATATAATATGAACAAATTATTGTGTGAATTCTAACCATAGTGAATAGACAAAGGCTATGCCACTATGTCTCATGCATGTAGTCTCTTAATTCATTTAAAAGTTGTAGGATTTTGTAGGGTGTCTGGGTATTAGGTTTTAATTAGTAAAGAATCACATTATATTATTTGTATAATAAAAATATTATATATATATATATATATATATATATATATATATAAATTATTATATATAAATTTAGTGTATATATATAATATAATATTATTATATATTGTTTATTTTTATATTACAATATAGAGAAATATAATATTTATAATATGAAGGTATGTACAAGAGAGATAATAATAGTTGAATAAGGTAATTAAGATTACCATCTCTCTATTAACGCTTGAGAAAAACATATATATAGGTGATATCTTATAACTTTTAGTGCAGTGGCATATTCAATTGGATATTTTCTATTGTTAAGAGTTGTTGAAGACATCATGAACATGAATTTAATTGTAATGGGGCTCCATGCTTGTTAGGGATCCTAATTGACTTTTAGAGATTGTTCGTTTACATTATTTACTTTGTATAAAGTTATAAATATAAAAAGATTATCACATGATATATATATAAAACTGATATTTATATAAAATAGTATAGTAATATTTACTATTATATGTTAATTATATGGTATATATAAATATTATATAACATAATATATTTATTGTATATATGAGATAAAGTTAGATGTAATAAGGACATAAATATAACACATTAAAATATAATTATATTATTTTATATTTATAATATTATTAAACTATTATACACATAATATATTTATATCACATATTATTATATTGACCACAATTTCAATATTTGTTTATTCATTTATCGAATTAGCCAAGGGGAAGAGGTCCTTGTTTATTCACCTTCACTAATTTATTTAATAAAAATATTATATATATTATATCTATATAGATACATAATTATAAATGATAATTATATAAAATAGTATAGTAACATTTAATATTATATAATAATTATATAATATATTTATTGTATATATTAAATAAAAATAGATATATACTAAAGAAATATAACAATTTTATAAAAATAAAAATATTATAATATAATTATATTACTTTATATCTATAATATTATACACATATATTATTTTTATATCATATATTACTATATTTTTACATCTAATCAAAGACCCTCTCATGTTTGACTATGCATTTGATCATATTTTTAGTGTTTATTTATTCACTTATGGAACTATGTAGGGGGAAGTGTCCTTGTGTATTCATCTTAACTAAGTTATTTAATAAGTATATCGTACAAAGAAAGATTTGAAGCAGAAGCCTTCATGTGTATGTTTGATTAATAATTATTTAAATTAAACTCTTCTTTAGAACATATATTTGCACTACAATCATTTAAATTAAATTGTATCTTCTAATTTTTTCATCATGTCAATTTATGTAATTAAATAGATATATCTTTTTAATACATTTAAATTTATATATGCTTTTATATTGATATATTAACTTGATTTTTAAAAAAATAAAAATAGAAAAGTGTCTATTAAATTGTAAAAAATTATGTTATAATTCTTTTTTCAGCTATAATAAACTATATATTATTTAAAATATTTAAACAATCATTGAAAAATATCAATTTATTTAATATCTCTCTCTCTCTCTCTCTCTCTCTCTCTCTCTCTCTCTCTCACACACACACACACACACACACACACACACACACACACACACACACACACACCCCACACACAAAAACACACATGTTTTTATAACTTTTTTAATTCAATGTATGTGTTTTGTTATTAATTTATCAAATTGTATGGTTTTTTAAAAAATTAGAAAATGATCTATTAAATTGTGAGAAGTTATTTTATTTATTTGAAATTAGTATTATTTTGTTATCAAAAAATTATTTTTTTTCAAATATATATAGCTATATAATATTTCAAATATATAAACAATCATTGGACAACTGATTTGAGCATTTACCTACCTCAGAATCTAGATTTGTAAGTACCTTGTTTGGTACTAGGAGATGAGTTCAGTAAATGAATTTTAAATTCTATGATGCTAACTCATCACGTTCCCAATTGGATGTTACAATGTATACACAAAATGTGTTTAAATAAATTTAACGAGGGATCAATTCAATGTATAGAATACTAACAAATAATATTAAAAGTAAAAATTATTTATATATTTTTCTAGCTTTATTTAAATTAAATTATATTTTTATGTTATTTTCAAGAATTATATTTAATTCTAATAATATATATATTTTAATTTAATATTCATGATTTATTTTAAAAATTAATAATACAAAAAATAATAAATACTATAAAAAATATTAATATTTTTCTTTAAAAATTATATTATGTTACATTTTAAACATTAAAAATAAAATAATACATATATAATTATGAAAATAATTAAAAATAATGTTTGATATTTGTAAATCCCAAAATCCATATATTAGTTTGAATCAATAACATATTTATTTAAAATATTGCATAAACGAATACAATTTATAAATAATAATCTATTGTTATATTCAGTCACAAATTAAATACATTTATATATAGAATACATTTTTATAAAATTTAATCACATTTTGTTAACTTAAAAATGTCAAAAAATAATTAAACCTATAAATAATACACTATTGCAATATTCAATCACAAATTAAAAACAATTTTATATATAATACACTGTTAAAAAATTCAATCATATTTTTTTAATGCATATATAATATGATCTAATGTATATTTTAAAAAACTTAAATACATTTATATATTTTATATTCTAATTTATTATTATTTTAAAATATATATATAAAATACAATACTTACATATTCAAAAGATAAATTATATAGTTGCAAATACTTATGCATTTAAAATACAACTTATATAATAAAAAAAAAAGTATATATTCTATAACACGATATGTAAAATAACATATAATTTTTATTTTAAAAAAATATTAAAATATAAATTAAAAAATATATTACAATATCAAAATAAATATTTCAAAACAAAAAAAAATCAATTTGTATGCTTTTCAAAAACTGAAAAAAAAAATATTTTAGTCGTCAATTAGGACATTTACATGCAACAAAATGACAACAAACAATATTAATCACAATATTTATTTACGTATTTAAGTAGGTTAATTTAAATTTTCAAATGTTATATTAGTTATATATGGATTTAAATTATTTATATATAAATTAAAAAAACAAAAAGAGTTTTACAAAATATCTTTTAAAAAATTATGTAAAAGATGTAATACAATTTTTGAAGTGTCTTTCATTTATATCAATCATTTAATATAAAATAATACTTTAAATTATATCTTAAAATATATTATTCAACAAAATACACTAACCATGACATTTATTTACATGTTTATTTATATATTTATGTAAGTTCATTTCAAATTTGATAAATTATTAAAAAATAAATAGGTCTTTTTTAAAAAAAAAAAAAATTATATTTATGCATTTTATTTAGTATTAATAATATCTATATATTTATTTAATTTATGTTCATACATCACATTTAATGTTAATAATAGATATATTCTTATGTGATACTATCTATTTTTTTAATCACATATATTTGAGCAACATGGCAACTAGGAGTCAAAAAAATGTTATTATACCAAAGGAGACTTCAACATGGTATTTGATAATCAAACAACTAAAAAATTATGATAATTTTATTAGTAGAAAATAATCTGTCATTCATATTTTACATCATAGAATATAGAAGCCTCCTACAGTTTTTATAAAATAAGACTTAAAAGAACGTTTCTCAATTGTCAATCCTCATACAATTTTTATTACAGGGTTTAAAAGTAAGAAAACATATTGTAGAGGGTTTAGATTAATATATAATATAGTTGAAGATGCTTTAAAATATGAACTGGAGCATATATTAACTCGGAATAGAATACATGTTTTAAATTTTAAGCCCAAATCATAATGTCCCAATAGGGCAAAAAATATTCAGAATGTTAAACAATTCAAATCAACTCAATTTTTGAGTTCATATGTAAATAATAGAATAAAAAGATTACTTTTTTTTTTTGAATATTTTGTTTTATTTGTACTTAAATATTTATGTGTCTAATATGTTAGGTGGTTTTGTTAGAGAGAGAAAACATAGGCAATTCCTAATGTCTTTATACTAGCTTGAAATTTTTATTATAATTAGTTATTATACGAATGACTTGAGATTCATATTTAATAAACTTTATATCTTACATAAAATAAATATTATAGGTAATAATTAGAACATTTTTGAATTAATAATTACTATATGTTTTATAAGACACCACCCATACAAACTACAAACACATCAAATATTTTCATCTATCCAATAATTTCCAATATCAAATAATGGATAGTTATGGAAAATAAATATAAATAATTGAACCATCATCTTCAACATATGGAGGAGAATGCATGCAGATTATGACTCGAGTTGTAATAAAAAAATTAAATCCATATAAAAACAATTGCAGTACTAACGTTATAGTACTAAAAAGCGGGATATTACATAATTACACAAACAACAATGGTTTGGGGTTTGTGGTAGGTTTTCAACTTCAACATTATTGATAGTGAGGGAGATGACTACTATAACTTCCTTTGGTTAAGCAACAAATCTATAATTCAATCCGATTCAAGCTGAAAAGATATATTTAATTTCAAATGGGACATTAAAATATGCCAACAAGAAATACAACAAATCAAAAATCTCATGGAAGATCATTCTCAGCATGACATCTTCTATTAAAAATTGATTTGAAGAAGATTCTAGCATCTCATTATTCTTGTTTTAGTTCAAAAAAATTAATGATATTAAAGATGCAACTTCAAATACAAAGATCGACATTATTGATATTGTTATATATATTATTGATGCATCTCATTTTAAAAGGATAGATGCAACCTCAAATGTTAAAATAACACTAATATTACAAGATAGCTCTGAATGCAACATCCAAGTAAATATTTGTGGAGAATTTTGTGCGTAAGATGAGAAAGTACTATCAGATATTTGTACTTTTAAGTCAAAGTTAGCTCGAGTTCATGCCATCTGAAATGGAAAGTTACAATCATTTAATGCAAAAACAGTAGGGACCATTTCAAATACACAAGTTTTAATCACTTTAGACATCCCTAAGGATTATTGGGTTAGGACATGTTTTGAAGAATTCAAAAAAATTGTACAAGGGGAATCAATTAGTGTAAGACCTGCTTAGCATAAAACCATTGAAAACATCTATAGATAAGGAGTTATCAAACAATCAAATATATTTAGAATACATGCCACAATAATACACATTAAATGACAAATTTTTGTTATCCTACTTGCATTCCTTTAATTAACAATAAATAGTGTAAAAAGAAAATGATTCAAAATAATGATGCAATATGGCATTGTCAAGAATTCCACAATAATGTTCAAAACTATGAATATAATTATGCAATGAATTTCAGAATATTGGAAGATGCTATAAGAATAATATGGACCACAAAATTTAACAATTTTAATATTTTATTAATAGGTATCACAGAAATTTTTTTGCAAGAGATATCAACATTACTTGATGAGGTTTGGAAAATTGTCAGGAAAGTGTTATTCTATAGCTACCATTTCATAGTTTTAATAAAATTATAAATTTATAATGACAAAGAACAATTTCATTGTACCATATTGAATGCAATTTAAAGATGAGTCTAAACTAATAGATACATCTTTCCTCAATGAACTTAATGCAAAATAACATATGTGAACTCTACAACTGATGTAATTAATTGTAGCTTGTGTTCAGTTACCTATATGTAATACATAAATAAAATAAAATTTTGAAAATTTTATGTTGGTATTATTAATTTTCAAACATTTTATTCACCATATCATAAGGTGTTCAATATACCTTTACCTTCTCTAAATTTTTCATCAAATTAGATATTTGAACATTTCTGATATTCTAAAATGGTGCATTATAACTCTAAGTATTTTTTTAGTATTTTTAAAATCTTAACCTATGGTTAATTTTGCATTGATATATACATAAGGATCATTTTAAAACTCAAATTCAAATGAACATGCCATTGTAATTTTTTTGAAAAATTTTGGGCATTCTTTTTTTTATTACTTTAGGCACTCTTTTTTGTAACATTTTCTTTGCAACTACTATTCGATACATTTTTTCTTTAATAAAAATTGAATACAAACCTTTGAAAAAAATGGATCTCAGAATAACCTAATGACCAACTGGACAAGAAAATATAGAAAGTTAAGAATATACACATTTGGATATTATTTCTGACATTAAACAGTATGTATGGGAATGTAATGAAAAAGGGATTATTCAATTCCAAACAATTTTAACTACATCAAACAATGAAATAAACTATGCAGAATGTAGATGAAGAGTACTTGAACAATAACTTCTAATATGAAAATTGAAAATAAAATAAAATGAAATATTAGAAAAGAAAACAAAAGGAAATCTTATACACACACACACACACACACACACACACACACACACACACACACACATATATACATACATATATATATACACACACACACACACACATAGACATACATATATACATACATATATACATACACACACACACACACACACACACACACACACACACACACACACACACACACACACACACACACACACACACACACACACACACACACATATATATATATATATACATACATACACACACACACACACACACACACACACACACACACACACACACACACACACACACACACACACACACACACACATATATATATATATATATATATATATACATACACACACACACACACACACACACACACACACACACACACACACACATATGTATGTGTATGTATGTATGTATGTATGTATGTATATGATAAAAAGCTTTTAATAATAAGCAATTAACCAAAAAAGGACATGTAAATAGTGTACTACTTTCAATTGCTATATATTTAAACAAGTATACACATTTTTGGGACAAAAAAAGGGCCTACCCATTGACATCATTATTATGAAATTTCTGAAATCTGAACTTATATAGATAATTTGAGATGGCTACACTAAAAATTTGAAGATGGTATAAAAAGATGAATTGTAGAATTTTAAGTCTAGCTTCGAAAAAATATTTTTTTGAAAAATGGTTAAGCATATATAGGTCAAACATCTAAAATTTGAAGAGTAGCTCCTAATTTTTAAAATAAAACATAGTAGATAGATGATCGTGTGGCCCACCATTTTTTGAACATCGTTTAAGTATTGTTTGAAACCCTTTGGTGAATAGTTAGATAAGATCTTTTAGTGTGGTATTATTTTTTTATATCTTTTCAATGAATATTTTGTTTACTTAATTTTACAATTAAGCAGACCCTGAAAACTAACCAACAAAAGGATAACTAATTGTATGCCCCCACCAACTACCTAAAAAAAATGAAAATAGTTCTTTTTTAGTGTGTGTAGAATTAAGCCTAGTTTATTACCATATAATTTGTTTTATACTTGGATAAAAAAAATAATTTACATAAAAATTTATAGGTTGTAGTGGCCTAAAAAAGGCATAGTTACAAATAAATATAGTTTAAACCCTTAAAATAGCCCAAAATTATAAAAATCATATATTTGGAAAGAAGATAGTGTGTTTGTCATGACAGTAATAATTTTTTGAATTTTAATGTTAAAATCCATAGTGTGTTTGGTGATTGAAGTTGAAATTTATTGGTTTCTATTAACACTCTTAGTCTTGAGTGTGGATGCATAATCACAAGCCTTTGGCTCATACATCCAAGCCATTTCAAGCTTATAGGCTTGGTTTTGAATTAAAATTTAAATAATGTATATGCATTATATAACACATAAGCATTATATAATGTGTATGCATTTCATAATACATACACATTATATAACATGTAAAAATTACATAATGTGTACGTGTTATATAATGAATTATATAACATGTACAAATTATATAATGTGTACACATTATTTTTCAATAACACCAAGAATACAAATTTGGTGTTTCTTATAGGAGGGAAATGATATACCTTACTATAGTATTGATATTATCTTACTTGCTAAAAATCGTATCTTACATGCCTTACCCTTCCATACCCTTTTCTTGCTTCTTTGATATCTTTGACCAGACCCTTTATTTATAATTTTTGAACTAATTTGTTTAAGTGGAAAACCTATTGAATTGGATTATGTAGTATAAATAATCTTGTGTAAGTAGAAATAAGAATTGAGACCTTGGTGTAACATTGCATATCTTGGATATTTATTTAAAGAATGCTATCTAATGGATCCCAATACCTATCAATCATGCCTTGGATTGTCCAAAAAAATTCTTAAAATGTGATGAATAAAGTCCCTTAAGTTTCTTCCAAGGTCACTTAGTAAATGTAACTCAATAGGTGCATTTTGCAGTCCCAATTGAGAGTCTAACAAGAGTGTTCTATTGTTACAATTATTCAAGATCCCCCTAATTTATTCAAATACATTGTTCAAATTTTACCTAAAATTAATATCTCTTGTGAAAATATGGTTAATCTTCCACTCCCTACACCTAATTTATTTAACCTTTCATCACACATGAGCCAACCATCAACCACTCCATCTATTCCCACCTCATCTCAAGAGTGTGTCTTTTACATGGGACTAGTCCTAGCCACACCATGGATGTAACAATTACAAGCTCAAATACAAGGTAGACAACACTTGGTGCTTATCAATACTATATAGTTCTATAAATTTCTATGTAATTAGGATAGTAATATAGGAAAGCCAGATGATGGGTAAGGTAAGTATTTTTATTATATTTTGATATTTTGGTCTTTGGGTGTGCATTTATTTTGCATAAGATGTGTTTTTGAGCTAAAGAAACTTGAAATGGTCACATGTATCCATTAGTGATTATGTGTTTTTAATATGTTTTAAGATGTTGTGCATATAGTGATGAATGTATAGCTTAGAAAATGTCTAAATGCACTAGCAACCTTGTTTAAAGCCATTACGTGATGGCTATGTTTTAGAAATATAGGGTGGCATCGACTTGAAATTGACTAAGTATGACATATGTATAATTTACCCCATCTCAAAATCTATTGAGATTATTCAAGATACATTAAAGGTGACAATATCCCCTAAATCTAAGACCTACTCCCCCTCAAGGATGGGACTGCGTAGAGGGACCAAGTAATTGCTCACGTGGATGATGTTGTTCACCTCATATAGATGGTTGATTAGAATTGAATACTAGTATGCACCTCCTCACTGAAGGTTTCAAGATGATATATTTTATACATATTCAATCATCTTGTTCATATTTCATTGTAATGAGCTTAAAACTTATGATGTGGACTACAAGAAAGTAGTATCTCAGAATTCTTACTCTGGCTTGGGATTTGAGGTTGAGGAGTCCATTGTTGAATTGTGTTCTCTTCTATGTTCAAGACTTAATATGAATGTACTTTGGGATATAGAGGTAATTCAAAGAAGAGGGATCTAAATAATTTGAATACATACATAAAAAATTTATAATGTTTGATGCTTGCTCAATGTAGATGGGAATTTAAAGGGATTTACATGATAATTTATATATAGTAATGGCAAGTCGAAATCTTTCACCATGTGAATTATTTAATAGACATGAGTTGATGGGAGTGATGTCAATCTATAAACATTTTTGGATTATATATATGTATGATATTTGTGAATAGGCCTTAATTGGATTGGTTGGAGGTCATAGGACTTGTTTAGGTATCCAAGATCATGACTTTCACTCATGTGAACTAATAAATGTAGAGAGTGCAATGTACACATGCCTAGATTTGACCCTAATAGAATCTGAGATGTGATCATATTTTTCCACATGTTTCTTATTGATGATGGGATCATTGAGTGCTTTTGATTAATTGACACAATGGGGCCAGGCCTATCCTATCATTCTTAACTATTCAAATCAGCCACTTGGTGTATAGAAGGACATGTGGCAATATTTGATTGGAACAGGGCTCCTAGGACACTACATATTTGATCCTTTTGGGATATAGAATGTATGTATATATAATAAATCTAACACTTATCTAGGTGTACTAGACTAACATGTGGAAATATTTGATTGGATAGGGCATCATAAGGATTTAATAAATCTGATGCTTCTAAAAATTGACAATTAAATCTCTAACACTTATATGTGTACACAATATACACATGGTGACATATAATTAGATCAGGCCTCATATGGTTCTAATATATCTTTAAAACTTGTATGACATAACACCTTTAGTAGTGCTTACACTTCTGAGCATGTATGAGGTATATGTGGTGATATATAATTGGATTTAGCCTCTTGAGGAATTGTCAACTTTGAAACTTTCAGGACATGATGTATCTTTGATAGCTTTAACACTTTTGAGTGTATGAGGTACACACATGGCATAACAAGATTAAACTATAGGGTAAATTAGGGTCAAAATAAGCCATGTATGAAGCTATTTTAAATTATATACATGATGTGATTTGGAGTGAAATTAATGCTAGAATGTCATCATGTATATATACAATGAACCAAATCGTTGATTCATTCAATCAAGAAGTTATGAGAGGATAATTTGAAAATATTATTAATGTAATTATAATAAAATTATATATTATTTGGGATAAAATTAAGTATGATTCTATCATAAATTATGCCAATTAGTCAATTGGTGCAATTTGGGACGTGATTTAGGTAAAATTGAGTCCCTAAACCAAATTTATGATTCAATCGATTATATAATATATGCAACATGTATGGATTAACTAAACCTAATTTAATCAAAAATGAAAATACAAATGCAAATGTGGCCAATTTGAACCCATTGAACCGAAATTAGAGTCTACGATGTGATTAAAGGGGCTAAATTAGCTCACATTTCATGACACATTGATTGTAAACCCTAATTTTATCACTTGAAAATGTATAATTCTCATAAATCCTAATTTAATGACATATACACTCATACAAACCCATTACACTAAATACATAACCCTAAATCCTAATTTTATAACAAATACAGCCCCTAAGTTCCCTGATTTCTTCATAAATGCATAAATTCAGGAATGTGATTAGTGCCAATTTGTGAACCCATTGTTCACCAAATTTTACAAGGACCTATGATGTGATTTGAGGAAAAATAATCTCATTTTTCCATATATATTGATCCTTATTGCATCATATTATAGTCTTATTACTTCATAGTCTTATCAAGAGTTTTATTGCATCATATTAGAGATTTATGCATTGTATTCGGGAGTTATGCATCATATTGAGCCTTATTGCATAATATTTAGCCTTATTGGATTATATTATAACTTTATTACATCATATGATATTCTTATTTCATCATATTTGGGATTTATTACATTGTATGATAGTCTTATTGCATTATATGATAGTCTTATTACATCATATGATAGTCTTATTGCATCATACTGAGACTTTTTAGTCATGTTGAGCCTTATTGCATCATATGATAGACTTATTATAAAATATTATAGTCTTATTTCATCATATTATGGATTTATGCATCATATTATAGTCTTATTGATTATTATTTCATCATATTATAGTATTATAGGGGGTTTATGCATTAAATATGAGCATTGCTTATTATTATAGTGTATGCCTATACTTCATGTAACCTATACAATTTATATTAATGCATACATGTTACTCTAATACACGCACATTCCTTGAACTATAGATAAAACATACTTATCAACATCTATTTTTATCCCAAATTGAGATTGTTATCCCCATAGAGATTCCCTGTGCACTCTACATATATTTTAAACTATTTTTTAGACCCCACATTTTGAAGTACTTTCTTGGGTGATTTTATCAAAATGGGCTCCAATTCACATTCAAAGAAGAAGAACAAATTGAAAAAAAAAAACCAGATCAATTAGAAGATTTGAAATAAGAATCAAGGTATGAATGCAATCATTTAATTCCAAACAAGGTGTGTACACTAACCTTGATGAGATGAATGCCTTTGACAATGAGATAATTGACAATAATGAACTGGATAATGATGAAACTAAAAATAATTAATTCAATTATTATGAAATTCATAATAATGAATTAAATTATGATGAAATTGACAACAATGAATCATATAATGTTGGAAGGTCATATTCAAAGTTTAAAGTTTTTGATTTTGTTGATGAAGAGACTATGCATGATATTTTACCCACTAACAATGAAGAAAATTTAATGGACACAAATAATGGTGAAATTAACAATGAATAAAATTTCATGAAAACATATAATGAAGAAAAAAATAATGAATAAAATTTCATGGAAAAATATAATGATTTTGAAACACCCTCTCAATAGATTCCATCAATAACAACACCTCCAAGAATTGTGCATAGAAAATAAAAGTAATTAATTGAAGTCAATGAAAATATTTTGAAAACAACACATAACAAAATGTCTAATTTCCATTAAAGAAGACTGGATCAACAAGTTTGAGATATTTTTTTCATAACATGGACTATGATAGTCAAATATTTCAATAATTTGTCTCGTTGATAAAATTGGCTAAGATGAGACCCACAATGTACACATTAGGACTAAAAAAATCTAACACAGATGATGCAAATTATGAAATTATTTAAAATCTATATGATGCATATAATACTGTAGTCCTAAGATCATGCAACAAAGATTGTAGTGATGCCCAATGTATAATTACAACTTGTGTAGTATGTGCAGAAACATGAAAAAATGTTTGATTTCAAAAACAAGCCAAACACTTGATATAAATAGAAAAACATTGATGAAATCAATTGTAAGACATGAAAGACTTAATGAACCTAATACCAAAGAGCTATGGGCATTTTTTGGTAGAATTCCATGAAAGGACAAGGCTATAGTTGATGCTTTGAAATATTTACTTGCACAAAATTTGGAAAGATAATAAAAGAGTTTCACCCAATGCAAGAGATGTAGTGAAAAGATGAATATGTTCTCGTAATCATGAACCACATTTGAAACATTTCTTGGATATGACTCAAACATAAATTTAGTCTAAGTTTTTGGAAAAACATCCACAAATTTATATTAGTTAAATAACTTTTAAAATGGCCAAACCTTTTTATGTAAAATTAAATCACACATGCACCACTTATTATTATACGCAACACATTGAATTTTTACTGCACTATGATGTTTTTTGCCATATTCATTGTACTTTTCATACTAACAACATTTTCTAGGAGTGTAGCATATAATGTCCATGAAAATCAGCCATTGAATTTATTCCAAATATTTTTTGTGAAAAACAAGATGGATAGTTATTTTATAAAAAAACATGTTTAGATGGAAATTTCAGCATTTGCAATGGATTGCCAAAATTAAAAAAGAAATGTATCCATGAGAAGTGTACAAGTGCAATTTGATAGGAATTAGTTGGTGTGAGGAAATATAAACATGTGACTTATCAACTAAAAGATGGAAAACTATCTTTAAGGTGTGAGATTGTCACAAAAAAGATACCTATTTTAGAATTTATGGTCAAATTCATGGAGGAAATGCTTTAACATTATGTAAGGAACACACATAGGGATAAATGAATGAATGAACATTTCAAGAAAAGAAAAGACACATGACCACTTTATTTTATTGTTTAAATAGTTGACTTCTCTAAAAATTACACATTCAAACCACAAATGAAAGTTCAATCATATTACTATAACTCAAAACATGTTTCCATATTCATGCATATAGAATTCATGCATGGACCTCATTCTAAAGAGGAAGTTATATGGATAGTTCACTTAGAGGAAAATTAATTTCAATCAACATTATATTTGGTTAGACAATTTCACATTGTAATTAAAGAATACATGGATGTTTTACTGGTTAAGTAGGATTTATGTTACCAATGGTGTAGATCATATTTGGAGTTTCACTGAGGCTAGCCATGGAAAAGGGGAACATGATGGTGCTAGATCATGTGTAATAAGATTCATTACAAGGTAGGAGTTAAAATTTGACCATGTTACTATTGATTGATATAAAAACTATGGTTGAATAGTGTAATGAAAATATTTGTCATGGTGCTCAAGCAAATTCTACTATTCATAGACATTTTTGGTTAATAGAGGAAAAATACATGGCAAATTTTGAGGATTTTATGAATCTAATGGGTTCAAATAAGCTCCACTCATTTCATATCTCAAATGTAGATTCTTAGACTATTCATATGTGACACTTGGCATGCTTTTATTTTATATGCATGGAATCTATATGGAATAAGTGTGAGACACGAGTGGGTGGATGATTGGAGATCGAAACCTCTAATTCCAATCAACACATATCAAATTCTAACATCATTGTGACTTATAGATATGAATTTTACCATATATTTGATCTAGTATGATTGAGTATAATATTAATAATTATGTACTATTTATTCTTATTATCTATCTTCATAGTTGTAGACACCTAAATCTGGCCACCGATAACCTCCAATTAGGCTTTTGACCAATTTCCACCCAAAATGCACAATTTGGCCTAAAAACACTAAAACAGGCTAAATGATGTGAAACTGACTTATTCAAGCCCTGATTTTGGTTAGGATATCCCTAAATGGGGAAATGCAATTTATGCTCCAACTAACTTTGATAAGATCATTCCAAGTCAAAATGCCAATTTTACACCTAGGTGCTCTGGATTGCTCTTTCCTATCAAATATTATGCATAAGATATATGCCTTTGTTATTTTCTATTGGCAACATCCTAAATTAGATAATGGATCCAATACATCTAACATTGAATTAATATTCTAATCTAGTTAGATTTTGGATCAATAATAAGGCATTCTAATCAATTTAAGTAATTTGTGCACAAAGTACTTGAACATGCTTAAGAGATAATGAACTCAAATCAAGGCCTAATTAAGAATTCCATGGAAGCTAGTTGAAAACATATTTTTGGAAATGGATATTGAATATATTCATCATCAAGTGACCTCATTTCCTGGGAAGACATCACTAGGCTAGAAATGCCACAAATATAAGGATTCATGCCCTTCATGCCTTATCAATATATTTCATGATGCCCTACATGCCTCTTAATTTACCATTCTTCCAATGTCATGATGAGGATAATTATAAACATAATTCCAAATTCTTGAACTAATCCTCAAACACACATCTCAAACTCAGGATGGATGGTTTAGGTTGATTCTAGACATTCTAAAAAATCTATAAATAGAGAGGCCATAAACATCATTTATAAGACTTGAGAATGCAAAGTTATAATGCAAGATTGGTTATAAAAGCTTTATAAAACTAGTGCTACCATGTCAAATTGATTCCAATCAAAGATAAGCCACAAGCCAAAGGTTCCAAGGAGAGATGGGGATAGCCAAGACTCCATTGCCAAACACTTCATGAGCACAAAAATAAGCAAACCACTAATACAAAGAAATTTGGAGCATCCAAGGAAGGTGAAGGAATTATTGGATTTTATTCCTTACTTTTTAGTTGTGTTTGTTATTTATTTTTGTTAATGAAACTCTCCCTAGTGTCTAGGCCTAGAGATGTTATGCTATTACTATGTTTCTTTCATCTTGTTTTCATTTTGGAACTAACATGATATTAACCATCTTCTCTTGATTCAAATTCCTAGATCACATATGGCACACTCGGTGGGACTAGATACATCTCACACATAAAAAAGATCATTTTCAACTTTAAAATATTTATTTGAACCCTTAAAACTCTTGCAAATTGATTTTCTAACATTATTTTGCCATTTTTGTTTGCCACAGTTTTATAAAGTAACCAACATCAACTAGTAAGATCGACATTAGCTATATAGATTAACTGACTTCAGTTAGAAAAATTGACATTACTTGTATATCTATCATCGATCACATTGGTATAACTAATGTCGGTTAGATAACCGAAATTAGTTAGAAAATGTAATCATCATTGGTTATATAAATTGATGTCGGTCACTTTTTTTTTCTTAGAACACAGACTCAAGATCTCTTTTTCTAAAGTTTATTGTTTCAAACCAAAAAGAGAGTCAAAGCTAAAGGACATGCTAAATTTTTTTTTGTAGGACCAATCTTCACATTTGATAAAAAAATGTTTTAAACAACCTTTTGCATGTTTAAAAATCAATTAGGAACTTGTTTTTGGTGTTTAATGAAAAATTTATATATTTAAATGAATATTTTAAAAGTTCATAATCTTAAGACCAAGGGTTGAAATGAACACCACTAAATATTTCATTTGGGCTTAACATTGAATACACTTGTAAATTTTTGTTTGCAATAGCTGTTTAATTAGATTTTGTTTGGTAAAAAGAGGAATGTTGTGTATATGTTCTTTTATTTGTCCCCTTTAGGGAACTCTTAGAATCAAAAGCTCCATTCCTATTGAAAACAGCCTAGTCCAAGGCTTAGAAAGAAATTCATCTAAAGCACTCCCCAAAAACTCATCAAAGTTTTGGTGACCTTAAAAATTACCCTATAGTCGTTCTACTTTCATGATTTATTTATTTTGATGTAAAATTCTCTTATGAGGGGACTTCATCACCTCTCGTGAGTTCTTTAGGGAAGCTTTGACCTGGGGTTTCACCTTCTGACATTGAATTTATTTTGGCTCCTAATTAAAGTTTCACACAAGACATAGTGGCACTTTACACATCACACTACACTGATTAAATAATTGAATGTAGTGGTTGAAAAAAATACTAGACATTTTTACAACAAACCAAGTGATACAAACCCAAAATCCATGCTTTTCTTTGGCATTGTTTGGCATGAAAGTCATTGTGCAATTGATTCCTTGAGATCATTTAGAAACTTTTTATATCTTAGACAAATCCCTACTCGGCACAGAAGTATTGTTGGTACAAGGTGTGCTCAGGGTCCATGTCATATTACTCTCATTTGAGAAAGGGGGGGGGGTGTAAAAACCCTACTATATAATGTGTATTTACTTTTGGATGAATACATAAAATCCTCTAAAATTACGTATACTGACAGATTCCAATAATACAAGCAACCTTGTCAATTTAGGTTATAAGAGCGGTTAACTAGTTGGTCTTGTCCTAGATAAAAGTCTTGTTTGAAGTCAAAACATGGTGTAAATAAACAATCCAAACCAAACAGATAGTCCAAATTTTCCTTTGAAGAAAGAGGCATTATGTTGCTTGTGTGAGATCGTCAATTTGCCTTGTTCAAAAGTTTATCAAAACTTGATATTCATATCATCCACTTTGGCACAATTATGCTAGTCAATTGAGTCTAGACCTTTACCAAAGTTGTATATATCCTTATATTGTTCCATAGAACCTCTTGCATAGATTTCCAAATTTGTTCCTACATTTTAGGACCAATCCAAGTGTACTTTTATGATCTTTTGTCTAAAGCAGTTATACTGTTCACTTTTGTCTTGCTTATTTATCAAAAGAACCAAGTTTTATACCATTTTTTGTGAGAAAATAAACTATTTGTAAAGTGCCTTTTGTTTCATACATTATACCTAGATGATCAAGTTCATGTCCAAGAATTAAATTCCTAGTGTTTTTTAGAAGTGTTTCAAATCTATTAGATTCAAACTTTCATCTATTTTAAAGGATAGATTTTGATGTCGTTTCACTAAGAATACTAGTGCATGCCTTGTTTGAGCCTAGATTTTGACACTGTGTTTGGCCAAAAGACCTAGTAACTTTTAAATTTATAGATTAGACTGATTTAAAACACTTCAACCTTAGAGTTTGGCATTTTAATTTTTAGTCCATTTACTTGCTTATATTTGTGTGAACATTGAAATGTTAGGTACTTCACTCTACCTTGTTTCCTCAAAAATATTTGCATAAATTTTTTGATCATTTTGATGAATCTAGACCAAGTTGGAACATCAACTATTTTAGACATGGTCCTTTTTAGAGTTTGTATAACTCTTTCACCTTTTACCACAAAACATTGACTATGGATCCCAACATGTATTCCTACACTTGTAGTGGACTCATGCATAATTTAAGGATTAGTAATGTGGTGGAAAAATAAGAAATGGTACAAGACCCCTATGTAGATAATATTACTTATGAGATGGATTCTTATCCCTCTTATAATACTCAATCAGGGGCACAAAGCCAATATCCATTGGCTAACTATCTGGTTAAGACACCACCTTATTCAGAACAAGACAAAGAATAAACTACAAAATACCTATCCATAATACCGATAGTGGATGAGCAAGTGCTTCGACAGTCATATTATATTAATATAGCTTCCACGTATGATCCATTTTTGTTTGAGAAACATTTGTTAGAGAAAAAAGATGATATTTTAGTTAGATCCATAGAGGTAGGGTCCAAGTTTCTAACAGATTTCTCCCATGAAAATTTACCAAGTCTATTAAGAGTACTAAATAATATCATTTACGATAAATAGGATTCTTTTACCAATGATATGGCTCTAGTCTAAACAATGTACAAAGATTCTAATATATCTAATCAAGGCAAAAATGTCATGCAAGATCAATTTAACCAAATACAAACAATATATCAAACCTACCTGAATAGAGCACATGATTTCAATCAAACGAACATGGTGAGTAAGCCTCTCATTGACCTAGTTCCTTTGACAGGAGTGTTGATAGAGTAGACAAGGGAATTTGAATTATGACCCATTTATATAAACCAATTTGATAGATAACTTGATGCATATGCCTGATATTAAAGAAGTGTCTTCAACCTCTATACAAAATAGTGAGCCAAACATAGTGGACAATGTGAAAATAACATCCAATCTCAAGCAAAGTGGTCTTAATGTACAAACAACTAGCCACCAACATATACTTGTAGTTAATCCCATGGGTAGATCATCATACCAAGGAATAGGAGTTTTTACCCCAACCTAAACTGACTACTTCCTCAAGTGTAAAACCTATAGGATTAGGTAATCAAACAATGGTGAATGTCACAACTGAATGATAGAATGTCATGAATCCTAATCCTCCTTAACAAGTAATGAGTAGTATTCCAAAATAATAGGCACAATCTAGTGTACCAATATAATAGGGGACAAATACATTGCCACCTCAATCAAGGGTAACTAGTGTTCCACCTCACTAAGTAACGTCAAATAGACCTCTTCAATTGCAAACTAATATGCTAATATAAAACCAAGCAATGATTAGTCAACAATACATAAATATTGGTTAGTGATAGATGCATAATCTACAACCTGATTTCACTTCCTCATAGGGATTCATGAAACAAAGAGGTACCCATATTACTCAAGTACCTACTTTACAACTGCTGGTTCAAAATATGCCACAAATCTAAAGACAGGGTCTTGGTCCACAAGTTCCCACTCAACAACAAGTTTTGATGAGTTGGCAGCATGTCCCTTTTCACCCATAGTAGGCATAGTATAGTTATATCCCTCCATGTCAACCATGAAATCCTCTAAGTCAAACCTTTATCACCAACCCAAACTATAATATCGCACAACCAAAGGTGTAATTTCAAGTACATCCTAATCCATGTATGCATATTCTTGGTCTATTACCCAACCAAACCAATATACCCCAATAGGTATCTTCATCATACCCTAGTCAAAGTGTCCGACTTGTGACCTCCCAAACCAATATTCTCCATCAAACCAATGTTCCCTCTAGATTCTTATCCTAAGAATTGTAACAGATGAAGGATGCAATTACTACCATTCAAGCTAGTAAATAGATTAAAATGTTCAAATTGGATGACATGTGTTCCTACCCATTTAACATGGATTATTTATAGATACCATTTCCTCCAGGATATAAACCACCAAAATTTGACAAATATAAAAGGAAAGGTGACCGTAGGGATCATTTAACCGAATTCTTTGTCACATGTCAACCAGTGGCATATAGTGACATTTGTCCTTTGTTGTTGTTTCCAAGGATCTTGGTTGGACAAACCTTGGAGTGGTTTTTAAAGTTTCCCATAATTTTAGTAACAAATTTTGATGATCTTTATGATAAGTTTATGCAACACTTTTCCTATTATTTGGATCAGAAGATTTCATTAGTGGACTTAATGTAAGCAAAGCAAAAATCTGGTGAGAGTTTTGCAAGTTATTTATAGTGATGAAGAGCCCTTGTAAGTGATTTCACCCATAGTTTACAAGATAAATAATTAACCATTATGTTTAAAAAAAAATTACATAGTTGAGATAGCTTATCATTTGGAATGACAATGTGCACATACTTTCAAGGAAATCATTAATAAATGTTTGTTGATCAAGTAGGTGTTCATAAATAAAGGATTCATAAAGCCTGATTCAGCTCATCAAAATCAAGCTACCAATTAGAGAAATAACCAACATCAACATCCCATTTAAGTGCTAGCATCGTAACCAGCATAGGCTAATAACCATGAAAGAGTGAAGCAATTCAACCGCAATAGGAATGTTGTGGGAAATGGACTAACTAAATCCCATCATGTACAAACAATAAAAACATCATCTAGACCACCTTTTCAACTTACTCCTACCCAATGACCTCTACAATAAATATTATAAGCACAACAACCAAGACATGCACAATAAATATAGTAGTTGTTACCATTATAAACCCCTCCTCTTAAGAGAAGCATGCCTACATGTCGTGTCTTTAGTGACCTAGGAGAACCTATTGATTATATATTTTTCAAGCTTTCTACCACTAATTTCATTATTTGGTCTATACCAAAGTATTATTTTCAATGCATTCTTTATCCTGATTGGTATCATGAAAATACTTTATGTGACTATCATTGGGTCAGTGGGCATAATGTACAAAGATGTGTCCAAATCAAACATTTCATTGAGAATATGTTGGAGAATGGGGAGATAACATTAGATAATTGTGCTTCCACTTCCAATAAAACTCTTGGTATTTATCAAAACCCCTTTCCCTAATATAATAATCACTAGCAACAAAATACTCAACAACAACAACAACAACAATAATAATAACAACTAGTGTATTAGAAAAATCAATAGTATGAAAATCAAAGGCTGAACCAATAAAATCAGTAAAACCCACAATGATAAAAAAAATAGACAAAACCAAGGTTAGAATGGTAAAAACCAATAAACATACCATGTAGTTGCATATCTCTATAATAGGGTTGTCGGTCATATTATAGGGGGTAGTATTAATACCATCTCCATTAATCCTAGATCAACCACTAATTAGCCTAGACCATTGATAAACAACAACATTCAACCAAATTACATGGATAATCCTTATTTGACCATATAATGCATATAGGCAAACCAAAAAACTAGGACTTCCCATTTTGGACCTTATATCAACAACTCATCCTTGCCACGTGACCACATATGAGTGCACCAATAACCGAGACTTATCCTATCTGGTCCCATACCATTCCCAACATTAATTAGCAATAATGGTCTAGTATTTAATCCCAATTGTGCAATCATAACTATCTAAGATTACTATCTTAGGCCCACAACCATCTACTACTTTACCTATCATTCAACAAACCATTCAGCCTCAGAATAAACCATTCACTATTGACCAAGATAAGAACTTTGATATTGCGGAATAATTATAGAAGACACCAACAAAAATTTCTATTTTAGATTTTCTATGAATGTTAATAATCCATAAGAACATCTTGAATGAGTTTTTGACCCAATCGGCTATTGATAGTGACATATTCACTCATAAATTTCAAGCTTTGGTTGGACACCTAACTCTAGCACAATAAGTCACATTCAACGAAAGTGATATATCTTCCCTTGGCCTGCTCCATAATAATCCATTATACATATAAGTTTATATAAAGTGTCATAAAGTAAAATGTGTCTTTATTGACAATGGTTTTGGCCTCAACATAGTGTCTCTAAAGCTCATCAAGCTTATTGGGTACATAATTGCAGATCTCCAAATAGAAACAATAGCTATCAAAGACTATGATAATCAAGAAAGAGAATCACAAGGCAACATTCATTTGCTAGTTATCATTGGGCCTTTGATCCATGTTACACTTTGCCATGTGCTTGATCTTGAGTTATCATACAATATGCTTCTGGGAAGGCCTTTGTTATATGAGATTCACGTAGTCTTGTCAATGCTGCACCAATGTATCAAGATTTCCCACTTAGGGATGGAAGTGAATATTCCAGAAGCTTTACACCCATGTGAACACTACAAGCATCTTGAGGCCAAATTTAAAAGCTATAATTATCAATATGTCTTGAATCCAAGTTCTAATTAGGATAAAAGAAAGCCTATACTTATTGATCCTTTACCAAATAGTTGTATATATCCTAATACCTTAGATTACCTTTCCCACATGCCACCTCCTAAAGCATATAGTCATTTAACCATTTTAGATAATGGACAGGGAGAGTATGTGACCCATGATACATTTCATATTGTCAATCTTTCTTAGAATCTGAAAACCTTTGGGTGACCTAAAGTCATCCCACATATGCATTGGCAACAAAAGAATAAAGATAAGAAATCTATCACATTTTTACGATCATCTAGCCTAGCACCTGACCCTCTTGAAGGGGATGAATCATGATTATACAATGACAACCAAACTGATTGTTATAAAAATGCAAAGTATCTTATTCTCAATAGGATCATGGAGCATGACAATTATGAAGGAAGAGGCCTTATATCGAATCAACAAAGAACCATTTAGCCAATTTCCATGACTCATTATGAAAGACCTTATGGACTTGGATTTAAACTGAATGAGGCTGACCCCATATATCTTATTCAAACTCCATCACCAATAACTAGTGATGATGATGCTGATAGTGAAGCAAAGTTTGATCATTGTCCCACCTTTGATGACCTAGCTAAAACCAACCTATTTGATAACAATGCCGTTTGTACCCTTACACTAACCATTCATTACAACCCATTGCCATTATATTATCCCCAACTATTATATTGGGACCAACAAGAATCTAGTCTATCGATTGATGATTTCTAGAATGATAAGGCATTCTATGACTTTTTAGGCCTTAGAGACAATGTTCCATTAGGAGATCACAATTCAATATTCTCAATCACATTGGATCCTATAGACTATTTTGGAGAGCGAGTGAACACCTTTAGCCAAAAATAAATAAGTAAAGCATTGAGGTCCTAAAGTGAAAACCTCTTTGAGACACTTTATAACTAGAGAAAAAGTAAAGATAAAGGCTAGTCTAGTGGTGAAAACCTGTTTCAAGTGCCATTAGATAGGGATGTTCATTTTTCTTTGAATCTAGACTAAGAGACCACCAAAAATGAACTTTCTTGTGGATCTGAGTTCAACTTTGACCAACAACTAGTATTTGATCAAATTCTTTAAGAGTTTCCAAATTTTTTTAATCACATGGCTAGATCTCCCATTAGGGGACTCAGATTCATCATGCCTAGGAGAATTTGAAGAGCATGTCCTAAAAGATGACCTTGACATAATTAAATAGTTCAAGTCATTGCCTATTATCCTAGAGGATGGTTCAACCCTTCTAATTAAAGGTACAATAGAGGTAAATATTGAGACTCCATCAAACTTGAAATGGATAGAATTATGAGAATCCCTCAATGAGGAGGAACATGATGTTTTTATAGATCTTTTGAGATAATTTTTAGATATCTTTGCATGAGCCTATTATGACATGCTAGGTTTACAACCCACCTTGGTTATAAACCACCTTGTGGTTAATCTTGATGCCAAACCAATAAAAAAAATTACATAAGATGCATCCTTGCATTGGTAAATTGGTAAAGAAAGAGTTGAAAAAATCTTAAAAGTAGGATGTATCTAATCTATTGACTACTTAGATTGGCTCTCTAATGTGGTTCCTATTAGCAAAAACCTGAAGGGATTAAAATTTGTACTAATTTTTGAGACATCAACAAAGCCTATTCTAAAGATGATTTTACCTTGCCTAATATAGACATGATCATCAAATCCATGACATGTTATGAAATTATTTCACTCATGGATGCATTTTTAGGATACAATCAGATCAAAATAGCACCAGAAGACCAACACAAACTAGCATTCACCATTCCATGGGGAACATTTTGTTATCAAGTAATGCCATTTGACCTTAAGAATATTGGAGCTACATATCAAAGGACATGACTATCATATTCCATGACATGATGCATGATATTATTGAAGACTATGTCGATGACATATTAGGAAAATCCAAAACTAGGGCTGACCATCCAATAGTGCTACATAAGATATTTGAAAGATTACAAGAATACAAAGTTAGACTCAATAAAAAGAAATATTTATTTAGTGTAACTTCAAGAAAATTAATTAGCTTCATCATGTCTCATATAGGTATTTAAGTCAATCCAGCCAAAGTCCATGCTATAACTGAGATGCCACCACCAACCAGTTTAAAGAAACTCCATAGTTTGTAGGGTAAGATATAATCAATCTGACACTTCATCTCTCAATTAGTAGACAAGTGCCATCCATTTACACAACTTTTGAAGAAGGTAGTTGTATTTCACTAGGATGATCACTACCAAACAACTTTTCAACAACTCAAAGATTATCTTATTAATCTACTTGTTCTATTATCTCTTCTGCTAGGAAATCCATTCTTGTTATACCTATCAGCTACCGACCATGCTCTGGGGGCACTCTTGGCTCAAGATGATGACAATGGAAAATAGCATGTTATATGCTACCTATGTTATACCTTGGTTACATATGAACATAACTATGCACCTATTGAAAAAGCTTGTCTAGACATGGTCTTCATAGCTCATAAATTACACCATTACATATTGAATAATAAGACCATGGTCATTTCAAAGGTAGATCCACTCAAGTATATACTATCTAAAACAACTTTGCTTGGTAGAATTACTAAATGGATCATGCTTCTCAATGAGTTTGACATAGAGTATGTCAATTAGAAGGCAATCAAGGGACAAGTTCTTACAGATCAACTTGTTGACGCACCTATCACAGACACACAACCACTCATATTTCAATTTCCTAATGAATCCATAATGACTGTCATTGACACACCCCTTGAAGATCAACCTTGGAAATTGTATTTTGATGGTTCATTTACTACACATGGATCAAGGGCAGGCCTATTGTTTATTAAACCATAGGAGGATCTAATATCTAAATCATTTAGAATCAAATTTCCTCGTAAAAACAACATGGCTAAGTATGAAGCACTTATTACAAGACTTTGACAAGTAGTGCATTGGAATATATCTCATCTCCAAGTTTATGGTGATTCTCAATTAATCATCAATTAGGGTACATATCATTTTTAGACCAAAGATGACAAGCTAATTCCATATAAGGCCATGGTCAACACTCTTAATAAAAAAATTTCCAATATTTAGTTTGAGTACATACCAAGGGCTAGTAATAGAACTACAAATTCCATGGCTACTATTGGCTCTCTGATTCAACAAATTGATAAAGCTAGAGAGTATCAGTTCCTCATTGAGAATTTGTTACCACCAACTCATGAACCTTCAATCATTCCCATGATTAGTGATATTATTGGTCCTAATTATATTTTCTACTCAAACCTTTAAAACTACCTTCGCGACCAAATTCTACCACATAACCTATATTGAAAATAAACCAAAGCCTTCATTCATCATTCTACTTGTTATACTCTACTTTGATCCACCCTTTATCATCATAGTTTTGATGGAACACTACTTCATTTTTTAACTTTAGCAGAGTCTATACTAACATTAAGAGAAGTTAACAAAGGAGTATTTGGAGCTCATTCTAGTAGGGTAGTCCTATCTAAAAATCTCTTGCGTACTTGTTATTATTGGTCCATAATGGATGCAAATGTCGTTGCATATGTAAAAAAGTATGACAAATGTCAATGATATGCTAATATGATTCATGCCCTAGGAAAAACTCTAAAATTTATGTTGATACCATGGCCATTTTATACTTGGGGACTTGACTTCATTGGGAAGATCAACCCTATTTGACAGACATAAACATATCCTTACTAGCACTCAATATTTCTCTAAGTGGATTGAAGCTATACCTGTCACTTATGTGACTTGAAAGCAAATTTCCAAATTCATTTTCAACCATCTCATTTTATGCTATGGTTTCCCCTCTAAAATTATATATGATAATGGAGGATCATTTAAGAACAAGGATGTAGACTAGTTATGTACTAAATACAACATCACACAACATTTTTATATATTTTATTACCCTCAAGGTAATGGCCAAGCTGAGGAATATAATAAAACCATTGTCAATATTCTCCAAAAGATTGTTAATGATGTTAGTAGTGATTGAAACTTACAAATATTCCCTACCCTTTGGGCATACCTGACCAATCATCATACCCCTATAAATGCCACTCCATACTCACTTGTTTATGGTATTGAAGCCATCCTTCCCATTGAGGTTGAGTTACCTTTACTATGCATCTCTTAGATGATCATGAATATCGAGTAGCCCACCTGTAAGAGCTTGACCTACTTAATGAGAAACGTATAGCCATGATCAACATTCTTCAAGCATATTAGAACTAACTCAAAGGCCACTATAGTTAGCATGTTAAGTATAGAATATTTGAACTTGGTGATCTTGTTATTAAATAAAATCAAAAGAATGCCATGGATAAGAAGAAGCATAAAGGTAAATTCAAACCAAACTGGATAGGGCCTTTCATCATTACTGGAGATTATAGATCCGGAGCTTACATGCTTACCACACTAAACAAAGATGAACTTCTTGAGCTGATGAATATTATTCATCTCAAGCAGTACTATATTTAAATCCTAAGGTATATTATCTGTAAGGACCATTTTAGTTATGCCATTTTATCACTATTATTCTTTTTTACAAATACCATCCTTATTTGTCCTCTTTGTCGTATCCACTTTCTACTTTTGTTATATCGACATAGTGTGTTTTAAATCCTAGCCCATTTGACCTTAGTTTTTCCATTCATTATGCAGTATTAACATCAATGTATCTAATCAATTTCATCATTTGGTTCAAGTAGTTCAGACAGAGATTGTATTTTGGGATAGTGTGATAGATGTTTCGGTAGTTGCATCCTTTATTTGTTATGGATTTCTTACCAATGGTCTTGTTATTAATTATAACTACCTTTGTGTAAATTAGTAACATTGATCTATGCCATTATGTCTTATTTATAACTACTTATGGGAAAACTAGGGGAAAAATTAAGCCTTGACATACTAATTCACCACTTCTTATGTCTTACTATGCCTTTTTACCAATTGTGCCTATTTTGTTTGAATTCACTGCTACACTAGTTAAATTCCTCTACTATAAGGGTAGAAGTACAATGACTTGAGGTCCTACTTTGGGACTATGTACATAGTACTCAATACTTGTTGAGTTTAGCTCAGTCACCCTAATCTACACTCTTACCATTTTAAAATCAACCTAAGCCATGCTCTTGGTATTTTATGAACAACTTAAGCCATGCTCTCACTATTTTGTGAGTAACCTAAGTTTGCATGCTCTCACTATTTTATGAGATTGAACCATTTAAGTGTCTCATAAATTTTCATTGAGTTGAGATACTTCAAAAAATTCCAAAAACATTTGGAAAATCGTTAGAAAAGAACAAAAACATTGACCACTTCTTTGCCTTAAGGATTTTAGGAACCCTTACTAAGTTACAAGAAAATCACTTGTCATTTAGTTTCCCCATCCTTTTTAGCCTTTTTCCCTCATGCGCCTTTTATTTTTCAAGACAATTCCTACTCTTTTATCACTTTTATTCTATTTGTTTTCATCAGTTATCACATTCTTCCCATTCCCTAGAAGAACTACATTTGGCCTAAAGTTTTTTTTATTGGATATTACATCTATGGAACTATTTAGGTAGCATCCACTTGCCTAGTGGATATGGAGATAGCTCAGCCACCCCCTTCCTTTTTTTATATTCCCACATTTTGTTCATTTGTTAAGTTTTCACCCATTTTTTAGAGGCAATGTTTGTAGGGTTATTTTTATGTTGTTTGATTGTTTTTTTCTACTTATTTATGTTTGTTTGTCTACCTGTTTGTTTGATTTCATCACTGTTACCATTATTTGGTTTATGTGTGTTCATTGGGTGATTCATTACCCACACTTATACTTGAATCCATCCATATTCACATGTTTACATTGTCATCATGGTTTCTATCATTGGTGCATTGTTTTTTATTGAGTATTGGATTATGGGAGTTAGTCCTTATGCATATTTTGGCCAAGTCTTCATGATGTTATACCATGATGCCTAATGACACATGATATAATATACCTAATATTCAATAAGTATATTTAGTAATGGTGGCATCTCTTTGGCACTGACATCCTGATTCAATCCCAATCATATCCCATATAGATTAATTACCCATGAAATAATTTCAACTTTTAATAGTTCGGATGAGCATCTCCATACTAGTAGGTTGTTCCAATTCATCATTACCCTTTTTGTTAAGTTATCATCATCCTCACCCAAGTTTATCATTTTTTCCATAATCAGGGTCTAATGATTATAACTGCCAATGTGGAAATCATTGCACACCATCCCACCTAAATTTCTCAATGATTATAACCACCTTTGGGAAAATCATTGTGTTATCACCACTTTACCTTTTCTACTTAAATAGGGGCATGTCATTATCTTATTTTTCTATCCTAACTGGGGTAGCTCCATATGATTATAACCACCTTTGGGCAAATCATTATTTTATCATACCCCGTTGTCACTATTACGGTATAATGCTTATAACCATCTTTGGGCAAACCATTGTACACCATCTCACTTGTACTCTCAATGAATTGGAATAATTTTTAAATATCATTATGTTTTCACCCCATCATCTTTCCTTTCTTTGGTCCCCTCTTTTTTCTTCTTTATTTTTGAGGGACTATTTGTCAACCTGTTTGTGTCAACTACTCCCTTGAGGGGACATCATACAATTAGTTTATCATTGTTGTAGTTGTAGGCATATAAGACCTTTTCATTATTTGAGAAGATGTTACTATGTTTATAGCTTTCAATGCCTTCCCAAATAGGGGAAAAATATAGACACCTAAATCTGGCCATTGATAACCTCCAATAAAGATTTTGACTAATTTTCAACCAAAATGCATAATTTGGCCTAAAAACACTAAAACATGCTAAATGATATGAAACCAACATATTCAAGTGCTGATTTTGGCCAGGGTATCCCTAAATGGGGAGATTTAATTTATGGGCTAGCTGACTTTAATCAGATCATTTAGAGTCAAAATGTTAATTTTGCACCTAGGTGCTCTAGATTGCTCTTTCCTATCAAATCTTCCTCACAAGATACATGCCTTTGTTATTTATTTTTGGTAACATCCTAAATGGGATAATGGATCCAACACATATGACATTGACTTCCAATTCTAATCCAATCAAATTGTGGAAAAATAAAAAGGCATTCTGATCAATTTAAGTAATTTGTGCACAAACTGCTTAAACATGATTAAGAGCTAATTAACCCAAATCAATGCCTAATTAAGAATTCCATGGAAGCTGGTTGAAAACATATTTTTGAAAATGGATATTGAATATATGCCTCATCAGGAGACCTCATTTCTTGGGAAGACATCCCTAGGCTGTAAATGCGATAAATATCATGGTTCATACCCTCCATGCCTCATCAATACCTTCCATGATGCCCTACAATCCTCTTAATTTCCCATAATTCCAATGCCATGATGAGGATAATTATAAACATAATTCCAAATTTTTAAACTAATCCTCAACCACATATCTCAATCTCAGGATAGATGGTTCAGGTTGATTTTAGACATTCTCAAAAATCTATAAACAAAGAGGCCATGAACACCATTTCTAAGACTTGAGAATGCAAAGTTATAATGCAAGATTAGTTCTAAAAGCTTCATGAAACTAGTGTTACTATGTCAAATTGATTCCAATTGAAGCCAAGCCACAACCCAAAGGTATGAAGGAGAGATGGAGGTAGCCAAGCTTCCATTTCCAAGGACTTCAAGACCACAAAACTGAGCAAATGACTACTACAAAGGCATTTGGAGCATCCAAGGAAGGTGAAGGAATTATTGTGTTTTATTCCTTACTTTATAGTTGTATTTGTCATTTTTTTTTGTTAACTAAGCTCTCCCTAATGTCTAGGCCTATAGATTTTATGTTATTAGTGTGCTTATTTCATCTTATTTTCATTTTGGAGTTAACATGATACTAACCATCCTCTCTTGAGTCAAATTCTTAGATCACAATAGTGTTATTAAAAATTATTTTTTATGATGTAAGACATGATTTTGTAGTTATTGTAGATGAGGACAATGAAGAGGGAACATATTAATACTTATGTCAGTGTGTATATTTAAAGAAAAAATTGACTTTCCTGATCATAGATGGAGAAAACATTGATTATCTCATTACGTCTATCATAGTCACCAAAAATTGGATTCGATGATTTCCTATAAAAAATTCAAATGTAAGGTTATTTGAATACTTTGAAATGCATAGGAAGATACTACACTATTTAAATTTGGTTCTTGAAACTAATATTTAATTGAAAAAATATCATGAAAGGCCAAAAAATAGGAATCTATGTAAAGTTCATGAGTTAGACCATGAATCTATTTTTGATACTAACAAGATTAGAGTAGATCCTAATGGTTCGTTTGATTAAAATGCGCATATATGTTGACTTTTAAAATGTAGATGTAGTCAATTTTACCAAATGTTTTTGATTTTTTAGGTAGTATGTGCATAAATTTCATCTTTGATTATATACTAACATTTTTTTTGTAGGTTAGTGGTTCCAAATATGCTTCCACATTCATGTGGTTGGCATAGTTAGTAAATAATTTCATATTCTTGAAGCTAAGAGAATTTTACTAAAATTACTTGATGTTTCTATGCTCCTGAACAATTGCTCAAGACAAGTCTCTTTATCCTTGTATCATTTCAAACACATAGAAGTCCTTGTTTATAATATTCTACATGGCTTCTAACTAGACAAAATTTATTAAAATTTCTTCAAATGGAATTAAATACCAATGTTACACACAAAACAAACACTTTTCATTTATTCACATATTTTCATTGTTATGGCATTCTTGAATAGTAGTCAGCCAACAAGCATAAAAATGCATTTATTGTTAGTGTTTCCATGCTCCTAAACAGTAATAAAAATACATTTATAGGTGGAATTGGATGTCAAATTCATTAAACAACCTATAATTTTTCCTTATAGACGTTCTTGAAGTGATAGATTTTCACCTGCATGTCCCAAAGGAAAAAATGCTAGTTGAAGGTTGACAAGTTGTCTCTTGACTGCTAGAAAGTTGCATTTTAGGACCCATTATTGTAACTTCTATGATGGATTTTTTATATGTGATTTAGAATATATCTATAGTGAATTTAAAGATATTTACCATACATATGAGTGATCTTAGATTTCATCCATATGACTTATATTTTAGGTTTTATGCATGTCTAAAGTTAGTCTAAAAATTAGTATCTTTCTTGTATTGGGAAGGGCATTCTTGAGCCAGGAATGGGTGGTGGTTTTGTTAACCGAGCTAGATGGGAGGCCAACAAATTGGTTGTAAAAATTATCTACCCATATGGACATGTTTAAAATTTCAATTTTTAGACAAAAAGCACCATAAATGGAGTTCTCAGACTGTAGCTTTAACTTTGACAACAGTTGTTGTTAGTGTTTTTGAGCTCCTGAACAATAGTGAAAATGAAATTGCAGGTGGAATTAGATTTCATGGTATATAGCTCAAGTATAATTGTATTATATAAATTTGATTAAAGAGATGGATTTACATTTGTATGTCCTAGACAAAAAAATGCTAGTTGGAGGTCAACAAGTTGTTTCTGGACTACCAAAAAGTTGCATTTCAGGACCCGTTACTATAACTTTTACCACATATTGATGTTAGAGGTGATTAATAATATATATAATTTATAATTAAAAGGATTTTTTATGCACATGAGGTATCTTATAATTCATCCATATGACTTATAATTTTAGTTTTATACATGCCTAAAATTAGGCTAAAAATCAACATCTTTCTTGTATTGGGAAGGGAAATTTTTAGCCCAAATGGGTGGTGGGTTTGTTGCCTGAACTAGATAGGAGGCCAAAAACCTGGTCTTGGATATTATGCACCCATACAAACATTTTGGAAGCACTATTTTTTAGCCAATAAGCACTGAAAATGGATTTCTTAGACAGTAGCTTCATCTTTGATAATATTTATTATTAGTGTTGTCATGCTCCTAAACATAGTGAAAATGCACTTGCAGGTGAAATTGAATATCATGGTAGTTAGAGAATGTGTAATTTGAATATATAAATGTTATATATGTGATGGATTTTCACCTACTAGTCCAAAAGTAAAAAATGCTTGTTGGAGGTCAACAAGTTGTCTCTTCACTAACAAAAGGTTGAATTATAAGACCCATTACTGCAACTTCTACCATCGATTGATCTTAGAGGTGATAAAAAATGCATCTAAGGTGAAATAATAGGGATTTAATATGAATATGAGGGATCTTATTTTTTATCCATATGACTTATAGTTTTTGTTTTATGCATGTCTAAAGTTAGGCTAAAAATTGACATCTTTCTTGTATTGGGAAGGGCATTCTTGAGCCCGCAATGGGTGGTGAGTTTGTCAATAGAGACATGTGGGAGGCCAAAAACCTAGTCCTAGATATCATTCACCGATATGGGCTTGTTTTCAACATTATTTTTCATCCAACAAGCACCAAAAATGGAGTTCTCAGAATGTAGCTTTAACTTTAACAACATTTGTTGTTAGTGTTTATGTGCTCCTAAACAGTAGTGAAAATTCACTTGTATGTGGAATTAGATGTCATATTAATTATATCACATGTAATTTTCCTATATAGATGTGCTCTAATTCATGGATTTTCACTTGTGGATCTTGGAGGCAAAAATTGTAGTTAGAAGTCATTAAGAAGCCTGAAAGGCCTAATAGTTTAAGTGAACCATTTACGTGTGGCTAGAAGATGGTGGCATTGGAATTGGGTTTAAATACATTTGAAAGGTTTTTTTAAATATTTTAAAAGTGTTTCAAGGATCAAAAAACCTTCAAGAGGCTACTAATCAATCAAGGAGCCTATTAGGCATTTTAGGCATAATTAGCCTAAATTGCATGCCTATATGTAATGAAAGGATATTGACACTAGCAAGGGAGAAGTTTGTGATTCATGAGAGATAAGAAATTTTGGACGTTTCACAAATAGTCCAATAGACCTAGATTACCATTTAGGCCCAAATGGCCACCTACAGGTTGTCAAAGTGGCTTCAAAGCTTCACCAAGAGGTATCATGGACCAAATGGAGCAAAGTGTTTAAAAATATTAATGAAGGATCATATTTTATGTAAATTACTGTGGTCTCCATGTGATATTTTTAATGTGTTAAGTAGTGTCAATATTCTTTGTTAGTCCTTTAGAGTCTTCCTACATGTTAGAAAGGTCTTATTTATCTTTTATGCTTAAAGTGTTTGTTGTATGATTTAATAAATTGAGATTTTTAGAGAAAAAAATGGAAAATATTTTTTAGAGGAATGAATCAAAATAATAATCATGATTATTAAGATGAAAGGAGCTTGTTCAAGAAAAAACATCAAGCAAGAATCTTCAAATCATACATATAGGGGGTGTAAATGTGTGTGTTTTCTATTGTGATTATGAGTAGTGTATAGTTATTGAAAATACTTTCTTGAAATGTAATTGAACTCAAATATTCAAAATATAGTGAATTAAATACTATGAAAATACTTTTTTGTTAGCACTGACCAATTTTGGTTGAAAATAACTATTTGTAGAGCTTGCTTGTATGATGAAACTTGTCTATGGTTTGGAACTAAGGATTGGATGAGTTACACAGTGAATGAGGAGTCCTATATAGATGTTATATTTCAAATAACCTCTTTTATATTTATGAAACAAGGTTAATTAGCTCTCAGGTCATTAAAGTGTAGGAAGACCCTAGTTACAAGGTTTTGATTGAAAAATGGTCATCAATCCATTTTGAACCCATAGAATTTGATGAAAACATATATAGACCTAGATAAGAAGGTTAGTAAACCATTAAAAGTGTTTTGGATTCAAAATAAGGTGCAAAAATGATGTACTGAACAATTATCCATATTAATACTTTAAATTTTAATTTCCTCTAGATAATGAATAAGAAAATTACACTGTCTTGCTCAGTTTTGAGCCAAAAGATGACAAATAAAAGTTTATTCTCATATAAAACATAATTAGTACCTAAGTTAGGTTTTTATATAGGAAAATAAGACATCATCTAAGTTTTGACGGCCTAGTGGAATAATTAGGTCTCTTGACAAAAGCAGGGTTGAGTCACTGTTTGATAAAAAAGAACTCTAAACCAATAAAAAATTGGTTTGTATACAATATAAACCTATGAAACATGGTAAAGACCTATTGAAAATTCATAAAATTTTTCTTTAGCCAAAATAAAACACTAAAATGGTCTTTTGTATCCATTAAATGAAGAATGTCTTGAAAGGGAAAAGAGAGTGAATAGGTCTTAAAGGGCTTGAAGTAAGAGTTTGAAGTTTGATGAAAGTGAAGTGATACATTAAAGTGTATCAAATATTAGGAGCACATAATACTAAATAAACACTTTTTTCTCTCTCCTAAGGTCTGTTTTCCTATTCTCTTAGTTTTAGAGATGGAGTTGGGGGATGTTTCAGAGGGAATGGAGATAGGATAGGGTTTGTCCATGGTATGAAGAAGTCTTGGGCACGTTACAAGGCAATTGAAGGCATAACACTCTTAGACTCCCATTATGCCTCTATTAGTCCTATGACAAATCTCAATCTTGAAATTCATACTTGTCCTATTTGTACCATTCTAAATCTTTTTGATTCTTTTATAACTTATGAAATCTTTTGGATGCAAGGAAATTGTAACACCAAGAGGGTTGTATGGGTTTTATGATGTATAAGGGATAAATTATTATTATTAATGTAATACCTAATAATCTACCATCTATTTTTATCATTAGGAATTATTTTTGGAATATGTAGTCACTTAAATCAATTATCACCCTCTCAAGTTAAAATATATAGTTATAGTCACATTCAGTCATACACAATGGTCTGGTTTTACATGAAAAATGTTGTATGGGTGAAATTTTGCTACTGGAAAAGGTGAAGGAGTCATTTCAGACCACTTTCAATGTAATAGTTGGTAATAAACTTTCCACAAGTTTATGAACTATTCATAATTAACTCTCGGCCTGCCTTATTTTTGTGTATACCTAAATTATGAATTAGGTCACTAGAAAGGACATAGGTCATAAAATATTGGGCCAATTGACCTTAACTTTTCATAAAATTAATGGGAGACTATTTTGACCTGATATAATTGGTTTAATTCATAAATGAGATTTAAATTTTTAGATATCGATGACTGTGTTTTCCCTTGCCTATAGATGCTCATTTTTGGAAAATGCTTCAAAAGGTCAAATGTGAGTTTTCATTACTTTTGAATGGTATAGCTTGATACAAGGCTTGGATCACCTTTATTATGTTTTAAATAAATTTATAAAATAGGTCTTATTTTATGTAAGATTCAAATTGTTATTTTGACCTATTGAGAGTAAATTAGGTGTAGAAGCCTAAAAACAAAATTTGGAAACTTGAGTCTAAATATTTTTAAAAATCAATAAGGTAATTGATTTCTTATATGGTTAACATTTACATATATATCTTTGGATTATATATAATCTTAACATGATATCTTAAACCAAGGTTCTATAAGAAACTCATTGAGGATCAGATCTAAAGGAATGTGTTTTGTGTATTAAAAAGTTCTTTAATGTCAGTACATAATAGTGAAATATGTAGTCAAAGTTGACAAGAGAATTAAGACATGTTTATGAAGTATTTGATAGATATCAATATAATGAACATGCTATGTTCTAGATCAAACCATATTACTGTGAATAAAGTACATAACCTTGTAAATTAAATTAAACAAGTCGTGGAAGACTATTAAGTGTGTAGATGATTGAGTGTCTAAATTCCTTAGAGGTTTGAATAAATTGTGTATACTTAATAGTTAAGAGTGGGTGAGTAAATATAAATGTGTCATAGATCTAAGAAATATATTGTAAACATATTTACATACCATTGAGAATTTTATTTTGATAAAGTTAAGATAAATTAGATGTTAGTAGATAGAAGGACCAAGAACGATTAAGTTAGTTGAAACCATGGGTAATACTATTTGTCTTCCAAGACCAATCTAAGATAATAATATTTTTTTATAGATCTATAAATTGTTGAATTGTGAAATATATTTTACAAAGTCCTAGGAAAGGACTATAGAGTTAATATTGGGCCTAATTATCAAAAGATAAAGTAAATAATGTAGATGATTGTCATCACTCTATCCACAATGAATTCACATGTTCAAAACAAGATTATACCTTGATCCTTCCTTGTAAGGCTTATCCCACTAAGAACTCAAATTTTTGGACCTGTAAGAAACTATAGATGACCATGAGCATACAAACAAATTCAAATGCAATCATTGATATTCTTTATTTCTTATAAGGGTTTGTTTCCATTAATTCCAGTCCATACACAAGACTCAAACAAGAAAAGTGACTAGGTGTCTAACAAATACCAATCTAATACTAATTTAGTCACCAGTATAGGATTCAATTAATGAAAAGATAGGTTCAACACCCCTTAATTCTTATTTAATTTGCATTCTTATAGAAACAAAGCTTCTTAATAACAATAAATGTTGGTCTTTCTAATTGTGAGCTCTATCATACCAATATGATTTGGTACATTATAATAAAAATTTATTATCAATCTCATAACATTTGTAATCCTTAAGAGTAATTCAAAACCAATCATTCACAATACTCTGAACATAAGTGATTCAAACAAGACTTACTTCATTAGTTTTCTTAAATATTCATGTACAAAAAGAGAATGTCATATATAGGCATACAATGTCAATAATACAGGCATTTCCATATAGGCATATAAAAAATTACATCATGTCTAATAACATAGTATCTAATGTCGAGTGAATACATCATATAAGCATGTACAATGCTAAAAATGCATACATTGCCATATAAGCATACAAAAAGTAAATCATCTAAACCGTCTCTTTTCCTTCCTCAAGGAAGACTCTCCCTAGGATGCCCTGCTTGTAGATGGAGGTATCCTGAATGCTTTAGATTGCTCTAAGGTTTGATTATAGCTAATACACTCATAAATTGCTTGTAGTTGAACCTATTTAAATAAAAAAATTATTATAAAATTAGCAAGTCTACAAGAAACCAAGTTAATATATTCAATTTAAACTATAATAAAAAAAGAACACTTAAACATGCACTTACTACAATACCATGGTCCTTCTCAATTTGTTGTTGACACACGACTAGGTTAGTGCCAAGTTTAGTCACATGAACAAGTGTTTCAAATGATAAATAAACACGAGGATTTGATACAATAGTCATCTGATTTAGACTATAAAATGTCATATGACAACATTGCATACATAATACATAGTGCATATAAGTTATATTTTGCCAAGTATATAGTAAAAAGGTATTAAATTATAACTCAAAATTACAAGTGAATATACATACCTTAGTGTGTGCTTGTGTAGAATAACTTGTAACAGGAATGTCTGAGTCTATCTTGAATCATAATGATGGAGGAGTGTCTACCTTAGTCATCAGCTAAACAAACAACCTAATAATTAATAACTTTGGAAATTCATTGATTAAACAAGTTACTAACAAACTTAGTCTTGTATAATATATGAAAAGATCTAATGAGGTCACAAAAATCATGAATGTGATAAGGAGATAAGTTCAATGTGACTTGTAACACCACATTGAAGGCAAGAAATGTCAATTTCATGAGGGAGAATGGCATGATACCCAAGGCAATGATGCATTTCCTACACCTCTTGATGCAGGAGCATCCTACAAACTTTTATATATGGTACTATATTTAGTCTTAGATGGGTTGATAGGTGTTAATAATCATTTAATGAGGCATTTAGTGTGTGTCTTATGTCATTTCGAGGTCTTAGAGTGTTCTCCCTCCAATACTTATTATATGAATTTTCAAATGTATTTGAGTGAATATTTTCTTAAATTATAATAATTAATGTGTCTAATAGGTTTTATAAGGTATGATACAAGGATATGGGTATCTTAAGTTTATTTAAGGTAATATCTATCTTTATTACTCATTTTAAGGTCTTAAATTGACTTGATAAGTCTTTGACAATCATTTTTTATAATTTAAGATAGGTCTGTTAGAGGAATAGGGATCCAAATTAACA
>JARHVA010002004.1:2077500-2155000 GCA_037957365.1 Torreya grandis | reverse complement strand
ATATATATATATATCAGATTAAGCTTATATAATGTATTTTTATACTTAGGTATGAATGGAAACATAGGTGATCCATGTACATCCATGGATTAATATGGTTAGAAAATGCACCAAACATGGATACACTAAGTTTGAAAAATGCAGTTGAGGTTAATTTTGTAAGGAAATATTTTGGATCAACATGTAACAATATGGAACCTGCACAACAATGATAGCATCCAACAAAGAGACCATAGTTTTAATCTTTATGGCCCATGCTTAGTCACCATTGATGCAATATTACGTAGTGATCCTAAAAACTATTATGAGGAACTTCTAAACTGAGTTCAACATCATACAAAGTGTAGTGAGTCTACATGCTTATGAATAAAGGAATGACTTTACAATGCAGATATAATTCCCCATGGCCATTACAAGTAAATTTAAGCATGTTCATTGATAATCAAGGATGAAATACTAACCTTCCATCATAAAATGATGAAATAATCAATATCCATAATGCAATCATGCTTTCAATATGGCATGAAAATATAGATTGCCAACCAATTATTTGTTGGCTTGCTATGCTCATATATATATAAATATATGTGGTAAAATCTAAAATCAAATCTAAAAGTTACCATCATATGCTAACAAGGATATGATCTAAAATTGGAAATGAAAGCATAGTTAGGATTGCATATAACATGTTTATATAAAAAAATATTATTGATAAAGACATAGGTGCGCAAAAAACATGCCACATGTTGTGAAAACTACCTTTAATAGTTCACAATTAGACATTCACTACCTTATGTGTTAGCAAACAAATATTCAAATGAGTTCTTTAAAGTACATCTATCCAAAATAGTCTACCATATTTTATCAATGCATATCTAAAATTCCCTTCTTTTCTTGATGAAATGCCACTCATTGAGTTAGCCCAAACATGGTATTACAATAGTAATAGGAAAAGTAATCAATGGAAAAAGAAACCAAATCAATAAATTGTTCCTACATTCCCTCGTTTCCCCTCCAGGCTTAGTAATGAGTCACCACAATATGAGGATTTTTGTTGGATAGAGCTCTTACTTTACAAACTATTCTTTAACATTACAATGGACATTAGATTGAATAAGGTAGACATTATAAGGCATTGAGAAGAAATAAAATATTCATATAATCCATGAAATACTAAGAAAATACCTATAGAAGAAAATAAGAATGTCGATACAAGTAGTGATGAAAGTGACAATGAAGAACATCTAGAATAAGACATGGAAATGCATTAGTGGGAAATCATATCTCATACACACCCATATGGAAATGTTGAGATATATGACATCAACATGTTTGGACTCTGTGACATTGATAACATACACAACTGGAATCATTCAGATATCTTGTTCAACCTACATATAATTGTGCAATAATTCATAGATTCACAACGTGCAATTTCTAAAGGTGCAAACATTGAGTGTAGCAACAAACCAATATCATATGAGTTTTCAAGAGCTCAGTAGATATCTTTTAACATAATTCACCAACATGATAGAAAAGAACTACATGGTACACTATTCCTAATGATTATAAAAGGAACAATAGGGATAGGCAAATCTTACTTGATAAGCATAATCAAACACACCTTGGATAAGATTCCAAGAAACAACAATTCTCCCCTACTTCTTCTTTATTCAACTGGCATTACAACATTTAACATGAATGCATCAACAATACTTTCAACACTTCATATCCCTATCTAAGAAATGAAAGCACTGGAAGGACAAATGTTAACAAATTTCCAAGAATAAATTAGACACATTCAATATGTGCTCATAGATGAAATGAGTTTTATAGGGCCAAAGATGCTCATTAAGATAAATAATAAATTGCGTGAAGAATTTCCTTAGCAAAATACTAAAGACTTTAGTGGTTACTCATTTATACTCATTAGAGACCTGGGACAACTCCCACCTATAAATGGCATTCTAATGTATATAGACAAATCCTTTGGGTATATATTATGGTGCACATTTGATACAATTACTACATTAGAAAAAAAATTCACCAACAAGGATGCACAACAAAATAAATACAATCCAGGTATTTGTTAACTAAAATCAGATATGCAAACCCAATAGAAGAAGATTGAAATATGTTCATGTCCATAACATCATTCATACCTTTGGAAGAAAAGGAAAATTTAAAAATCTCTACACATTTGTATGCAACAAATGTATTGGAAATAATTCATAATAAACAAATGTTGAAATCACTAAATATGCCAATTGATTTATGCATAGTTGAATAAAGTAGACAAAAAAATACATCTAACCACAATGACACTCAACTTGAGCTAGTTGTGCTTCTATGTAAGAAGTAAAAAATTATGTTAACATCCAATCTATGGGTGAAATCAAGCATAGTTTATGGAGCTATTGGATAAATTGTAGACATCATCTACAACTCAGATTCAATGCCACCCTTCCTACCCATATATGCAGTTATTACATTCAAAAAATAATGTATCCCCTATGGGATGAAAATAATCCTACATATGTACCAATTTTCTGTATTACATGAGGTAATCGCTAGATGATGCCTCTAAAAATAGCATGGGCACTAACCATATATAAATCACAAAGTAATGACACTCAATAAATCAATAATTGACATTTGAGACATTGATTGTTAAGGATTTACATTCACTGTCATATCAAGATTAGGTTCAGTTAATGACATGTACATCTCTCTTGCATTTACTTTCAAATAATTTGTAAGAATGAAAGAAAGTGAATATGTAAATATTCAAAAATCAAAGGAGAAAATATTGAAACAACTACCTCTTCCATTGCATTCATAAGAACTCTAGCTTTGTAATCAATGTTATATACAATAAAAATAAAAAGAAAGAGATATCCATAACTATTGTTATATACAATGGATTTTATAGCTTCAACAATTTCATCTTTTGTAAATATTAAAAAAATTGATATAATATTAAAATATAAATTACATAATCTAGTATTAATATAAATTATACAATATTTACAATAATAAATTTTAAATGTATATAAAAATTATAATAAATATTATATACCATTTCTATAAAGTTGACCAAAGAAATTGATAATTAAAACCAAAAGAAAAGATAAGCTAATGAATAATAACATCAAATACTTAACATAAAAAACACAAATTAAAGCACTTTATCATTGCAACAAACCAAATATAAACTAATTCTATTTAACCTTGAACTTTTATTGCACCATGGAGACAACAGCTAATATAATAAAATAGTCGAGCAAATAATTTTTGTTGTAAATTTTTAATTAATTATTTAATTCTGATTAGAATATTTTGAATGTTATTATTTTATCTTGTGAAACTAATTGTTTTTATTTTGTAAGTTTGATGGAATATGTGAATTAAAAATGTTACAAAGTCTATCATTCCTATTAATACTTGTTATGATTATATTTATTGTAATTAATTTAAAGTATTAATTTATATTTTTAAATGTGTAATCAATGTGAATAAAATATTTTTTTCATTTTGTTAAATTTTGATATTACCTTTACAATATATATGATTAAAAAAATACAAAATAAATTTATTTATTTCTTTTTATTCGCTGAATTCAAATGAGGAAAATTCAGTATTTATAGAAGCTAAAAATATTAAGCGACATGAACTAAGGTCCAAGTCATTGTTCCTTTTTCTTTCCACAAACCATGTGTTGTAAAACCAAGTAGTTTATTCACGTGATTTAAGGTGCTTTTTAGACCAAAACATTTGAAATTAATTTTGTAAAGTTGTCAAACAAACGATTGAGAGTTTTTACAATTTGTCTCCCAACGTGTACAAAAGAAAAAGAATGGTTTAGCTTCTCAAATGCTTGCGACTGATCTAATTTTTTATTTTTTTAGAGAGGAGGAATATAAAAAAGAAGCTCTATCTGAAATATTTTACACCAAATTTGTTTGTTTTGTTTACGTATTTTTTTTTAAGGTCTTTGGGCACCCCGTTCAAAATAGGAAAAAAATAAGTGTTGCATATGAGGTAAGAAGTCTAAAAGTGTATGATCTAATTTTGTTTTTTTAGAGAGGAGAAATATAAAAATGAAGCTCTATTTGAAATATTTTACATCAAATTTGTTTGTTTTGTTTATGTATTTTTTTGTCTTTGGGCACCCCGTTCAAAATAGTAATGGAGGGATATTACTATGTGCAATAAAATATTATATGAAGGATTCATCATATTCATATATATGAACTGTAATTTTAATGTGTAATGAATTTTTTTTTGTTAGATTTGGTTTTTATTTGATAAGATGCTTCTAAATATAAAATTATTGAGACTATATTTTATTATCTACACTATCTTGATATAAAATGTCTTTGTATTTTAGAAATATAATGAATTTGATATGATTGTAAGAAGTCTAAAAGTGTATGTCAGTTCAAAAATATATGTATAAAGAGAAGAGTGCAAATGTATGTATATGTATATATATATAATAAGATTCGTGGTGCAATTTTTGTATTTATTTTTAAGAATAATATTTAAAGTTACATAGAAAAAGTATTTTTGTTTTGAATATATGAAGCGTAGACAAGTCTAGTGTAAGTTGTATTTTCTTTAAATTATCCTTCTAAGCAATCCATCTATCCAAGGGACCTACTCATACACTAAAACAAACAATGAATAGAAAATGTCATTTATAAAATCAATACAATTTTTTTTAATAAAAAGGGGTACTCATGTTATTCATTCATCATATTTCCTCTAAAGATTCTCTCTTTATTTTATATTTTGATCAAACCTTATAGATATATGTCAAAATGTCTTCTCGAATTTGTACCTCATACGTGCTTTACACAATAATAATTTATAAAATATACATTTGTATAAAATTATAAGTGTTATCATTGTAACCTATTTTGGAAATTCATAGTCTTTTTATCAATCATAGAGATGGAGATGGAGTGACGGATCTATTTATCCACTTATATATTTCATATTTCCTCATTAGAAGTAGAAGAATGAGTGGATAGTGTACCATAAAAACATATTTCTCAATGTTAATCTATCATTTATATTTCTTGTTTCATATGTTATATTCTTAACTTGTGCAAATTGTTTGCTAAGTGGATATCTAATTAACTACATCACTAGATTAAATTTATAAAATAACCATAAAACTTTGTTTTGGAAGTTTGAACATCATATTTGTAGACCAAAAATATTATAATGAATTGACCCACTATACTCTTTTTTTTTATTATTTCTTTGAACACCAGATACTAAAATCGTATCACGGTACTTTTTAAATATTAATTAAATTAAATTGCAAGTTATAAACAAGAACTACATAGTGATTAGTCCCTATCTTTAAATTTAATAACACATTGTATTTTTTTTTATTCTATTAAAATCAAAGTATTAGTATGAGATCTACCCATACCTCTGCGTAGCAATTAGTCCCTATCTTTATATTATAAATTATTTAAAATTGAGTTTTATGTAAATTTTCAATATAAACTCATTGCAATAGTAAATATTTAATATAAGTTCATTGCAACTATAAATATTATGAAAAAAACTAATAACAATAAACCAAAAAATAATAAGAATGGTAGAATTTAGAGATATAATATTTCTATGTACTAATATGACTAATATAACTATATAATAGAGCAATCACAAAATTTATAAGTGAATGAAAAATAAAACTAAAATAAATTAATACTTAAAAATACTTGATGAAATAAAATATCATTTAAACAAATTTCATAAAATGGCTTTTACATATAAGACAAGATTAAAAGGAAAGTCAATGAATTATTAAATAATCAATAATAAAAAGACATATATGGTTATAATAATCATAAATTATGTTTAGAACCTGATATTCATGATTAGAAAAACAATATATAAAACTTCTTTGGATAAGATGTAAATAAAAATCAGTATAACCTAGAATAAATCAATCTTATAATAGTCCTCTAACACATGCTAACATATTTTATTTTATTATATTATATTTTGTTAATATGTAAGATAAAATGAAATAAGTAAATATGATCACATGCTTGTTTAACAATAAATAATATAAAAATTTATTCATTTTAAAAAAATGATAGAAACATACAAATTCTATTCATGAAGATTAAAGTTGTGTTTATATTCAATTGAAATGAGAGAAGGGTCACTAGATTAAGTGCAACATGATAGTTAGGGAAATTTTAATCGTAAAGTACAACATTGATCATGAGGGCCCTTATCGGTTTCATTTCTTGTACATGTTTGCTTAAATGTATTTAAAATAAATTGCCACCTACAAAGTGTATCCTACTAAGTTGGTTGACACAACATTGTTCTGTAATTTTCATGACCATCTAAAATTGTCAAACGGATGATAAATAAAACTCGTGTATCTTTTACTCATTCCTTGCACATATTTCATTTGCATTTATGAAAAGCCCCTCCAACAATATACTATGCACTATGTACTATTCAAAACTTTAATTTCAGTGAAACAAAGATCAAATACAATAAACTATTAAATACAAAGGTAAACACTAAATAATACACAATATTTATTAGATAAATTAACTTATTGAAATTAATATTTAGTAATATAAATAAATTTATTAAATAGATTTATTTATTAAAATTAAAATTTAATAAAATAAACAAAACTTTGCATCAAATTTCAATCTACTATAAATATAACTAATTGTCTTAAAAATAAAATAATACGCTAATAATAATTTCAAACTTAATTGTGTTAATCCTCAGTGTCAAGAATCCGTCGACTGTTATGACTAAGATTTAACATAAGCAAACCGGCAAGAATAATATCATCTTTTATTCCACCACCTTTTTCTTTTACGTTTTACATTAAAACAAACTAAGGTTGCAGGTTCAAGAAAAGAGAAATATAATAATTATTATCCCTATCCCCACGAAAACTAGAAATACGTGTCGGTCACTGGGACACTTCTGTCTGTATTTTTGGAGTTGTTTAGGTGACTCAGGTTCTTCCCGATTTTTCTAAGAATAAAAAGATGCCAATAAATTATGGGCTAACAATAACATTTAAAAACTAATAAAATCTAAATTAACTTTTTATAAATAGTAATTTATTATTGTTTTTTATAATAAAAAAGGGAATATTTTTAAATAATATATAAAAGAATATGTTTAAATTTTTATAGTAAATTTTAAAATATATATATTTATATATTTTATTAAAAAAATTGTTGATCATAAAATATAATTAATTAGAAAATTAAGTAATTTTTTTAGACTAATAAAATTATATATTTACTACAAATGAATATAAAATTGTAAAATGGTGTGGAGAGGTGTAATTTATACCGAGAGCGGAGAGAAGCATATGATGTTGTTACGTATGAATTTTGACATTACGTGATCCTTAAATCCTTTATTACTTAAATGTTTGTTTGTTTCTTTGTTGAGATTGTCCAAATATAATGGTGAAATATAGATAATATTTTATCTGATCTTATGAGAATGATAGTTCCGTGTTGTGGGATTGTCTTCTCAATTATTTAATTCCATGAAAATGATGGCATAGTATACTCTTTCAAAATATTATTTGATATTCTTTGAATTCAATTCATAAATCAGTATATAAAAAGAGAGCCGAAAATATCTCCAAAAACAAAAATTAAAAACAACAAATCAATTACGAGAAAGTTGAAAAACTTGAAACTAATAAAATATACACTTTTTGACAGATCTGATAGTCCTTTAAATATTATGTGATAATCTTTGAATTGAATTCATCTTGTCACAAATATAATAGAATATTCTATAATCCCAGGTATGCTGCTTTAATTGTTCAAATTTATATGTAATCGAATAGACCATAGAAAATGTGTTAAATATTTAAATATATCATACTATTCTCTGTCATCACTATGTGTAACGGGTATTTAAATGCCTCACACATTTCTCTATCAAACAAGGAATTCCAAACTTTTCCTTGACACAACGAATATCTCAATATTTTATATTTATAAACAATTACATACTCTTTCAAAATATTATGTGATATTCTTTAAATTCAATTCATCTTATCACAAATATAATAAAATATTCTATAATCCGATATGTGCTGCTTTAATTAATCGAATTTATATGAAATCGAATGGACCATGGCACACGTGTTAAGCGTTGAAATGCCACACACCATTCTCTATCGTACAAATAAAGTGGCCACTTTTCATGGACGACAAATCAGTCAGTGTGTGTGAGGGTTATTTAAATGCCTCTCACATTTCCATCTTTTGATTGAGGCGACAAATGTCTTAATATTTTTGTTCGGGCGTCTCTGTATTCCTCTGTAGTGAAAATAATGGAGTGTTTCCAATCCGTGAGGGAGGAAGAGGTATCCGCAATGGTGCGCTCCGTGAACCTGAGAAACAGACTTTCATCCCTCCCTCAACATATCATCTGCACAATGTTTGCCGGGAGAACATTCTCAGATGATGAGTTGAGTGGAGGCCATGGCTTTGCAGAAATGGCCTCGGAGATGTTTGCCGTCTCCGGAGTCTGTTGCATCGGAGATTTCATTCCGTTTGTAGACTGGCTTGATTTGCAAGGTGTCCACCGTCGCATGCGAGCCGTTTAAAAAATAATGGACGATTTTGCTGACAAAGTAATCGATGAACACTTGAATCGTAGAAGAGAGAAAGCTGAGGAAGGTGATGGTGTAAAAGACATGGTGGACGTACTACTGGACATGGCAGAGAACGAGATGAAAATGAGAAGGCTCCACGTCAAGGCAATGATCGTGGTAAGTTTGGAAATATAATAAGCTAAAAAGCTTTTAAATTGAAATTGAAATAGAAAGAAATAGTATTAATTTATACAATAAATTTTAAAGTATTTTAAAAGCGTTATTTGAAAGTGTAACTTAAAAACATATTGTGAAAAAATTCACCTTCCTTACGATTACAGATAAAAATGGTAAAAGAGATGAAACAACATAATTCCTTGTTTATCTAAAATTAGTGTAGTACTTAGTTTGGTTTTCCATCAAAATTTTGTAGTGACAGACGATGAAATCTAACACTAATAGAAAATACATTTTTCACTTGGGTACTTTAATTTATTTTAATTTTTAACATTTTTAATAATGTTTGTAAATAGCATAAATGTACATGGAATAAAGTGTGTTTTTCTTTAATTTATTGTCTTAATGTTAACTAAGAAATTTGTTGTCTGTCAAAAAATTTGAGTATAATATCTCACTCAAAATTTACATCAACGAATAATCAATATTTCATTTTTTCAGGATATGTTGAGCGTTGGAGTAGACACACCTACCACAACATTAGAATGGGCATTGAGTGAGCTATTGAGAAACCCTCATGTGGTGGGCAAAATTACAATCAGAAATTGAATCAGTGGTGGGTAGACACCGTTTGTTAAAGGAGAGTGATGTGGTAAACTATGTACTTGTGATGTGTAGTGTATGAGACATTCTGACTGCATCCACCATTGCCATTGTTGATTCCACATGAGTCAATGGGGGCATGCCATGTTGAAGGATATTACATTCCTCCTCATACAATGTTGCTTGTGAACATATGGGCCATGGGAAGGGATGAAAGTGTTTGGGAAGATCCTTTACATTTCAATACAGACAGGTTTATCGGGAAAACTATGGAAGTGAAAAGATATGACATTGAATTATTGCCTTTCAAAACAGGGAGGAGGAGGTGGCCTAGAAGTTCAAGTGGACTTTTTGCTGTTAAGTTGGCACTTGCTGAGCTCATACATTTCTTTGATTGGAGTGTGGATTGTGAGGTCAATATGGATGAAGCACTTGGATTGACTATCCCTAATAAATTTCCACTCTCTAATTGACTATCCCTAATAAATTTCCACTCTCTACCTATGCCTCATGGAAACTAACCACCAAAAATTCTATATCTAGCATTAACAGTCTTGGAGAATGAATTTCACCAACATTGAGTTCATGTTATTGATAATGTAAAATTTCCTATTATAAATAAGGGTCATGTAGATTGTATATTCTTTTTGCATTTCACTAAGTTTCCTCTTAACTAAGGAATAAAATAGCATATTCCTCTTGATTATTCATGGATAACATAAATAAATATTGGAAAATGTTAAATATATAAATTATGCAAGTTAATATTTTTTCAAGTTAATATTTTTTCAAGTAATAAGGGGTTCACTCTATATAGGTTGGAACATAAATATTTTATGTTGTATCTCCATTTTTGTTGATTTGGTTCAATTGTCTAAATAAATTATATTATATATAGGAATCCTTCTATATATAGTATTTTTTTATTGTATAATATATAATTGTATGTTTCTACAATTTAAAAAAAAATCATGAAAAAATTTACCCAAATTATTGAAGGAAGTGTAGTGTCAAAAGATTCTATAATATTGATTGTAGAAACTATTTCAGGCAATGTGTTTCAAAAAAAAAAATCACAAAATTTTTTCTCAAAAAAACATTCTGAAATCAATGAATGAAGTGTAGTGTCAAAAGATTTTATAATATTGATTGTATCTAGTATTTCAAGTAATATGACTTAATATCTAATTGTCTAAATAAACTATGTACTACATATATGAATTTTTCTTATAGTTAATATTTTTTTATATAATAAAATTTTATGTTTCTAGAGTTTAAAAAAGTACTTACAAAATAAGTCTCAAATGATTGAAAAAAAATACAATATTAAAAGATTATATAATCTTAATTTTAGTTAGTAGAACAATCTCAAATCATTGAAAGAATCATAATGTCAAAATACTTTATAATATTGATTGTAGTTAGTATTTAAAAAAAGGTGATTTTAAAAAATACTTAAAAAGAAATATTCTTAAAAAAAAACATTCTCAAATCAATGAATGAAGTGTAGTGTCAAAGGATTTTATAGATTTGGTTGTAGCTAGTATTTCAAGTAATATGATTTCAAATATAATTGTCTAAATAAATTATATACTACATATATGAATTCTTTTATAGTTATTATTTTTCTATATAATATAATTTTATGTTTTTATAATTTAAAAAATACTTACAAAATAATGTCTAAAATGACTGAAAAAAATATAATATCAAAAAATTCTAAAATATTAATTGCAACTAGTAATTTTAAGCAATATATTTTAATAGCTAGTACATTTATTGTCAAGATATATAACTACCAAATCATTAGTGTTGCATACTAACTAATATAATTATATATGGATTTGAAAAAATAAATGTAATTTTTTATTAATGAATATACAAATTTTTATATGAATATTAACATATAATAGATTATAATAAATTATAATTTTGCAATATGAGAAAATCATTTTTTTTTATTAATTTATTTTTAAAAATATTTATAATAATTTAACAATTGTAGTGTTATGAGTTTATATATATATATATATATATATATATATATATATATAATTCAAAATGAATAGAAAATCCACCTCATTTGTAGTTATAAAGGAATCCAAATTCAAAATATATTTCAAAGTAAAAATATTGAATTTAAATATATAAAAAGTTATAGCTTTTTTATATGAGCAAATTGTTTTATATATATATAAAACAATTGTAACTTTATGAGTTATTCATCCACTTTCAAATTATAAATGGTATAATTAATAATCCAAATTATAAATATTAGAAATGATAATTTGAAATGAACGGAAGAGATCCACTTCATTTATAGTTAGATATAAACTTGATTTCAAAATATCTTTCCAACTAAAAATGTTTGTCTACTTGTAAAGTAAAATTATTTATTATCTTTGTATAGAATAAAATACTAAATTATTAAATTTTTTACATTTAAGAAATATGGTGATCTGAGTATGTACATTTCAAAATAAATGTTATATATTTACCCATTCATGGTATTTTTTTTATTTTTTTAATCTTAATTATTGTAATTAAGATGTTAAGTAGATTCCATTGGTCTAACATGCGATGAAAGACATATTCCACATCTTACTCAACATGAGTTGTCATCTTTTGTGTAATTAATAAGGGTCATATTTTAAAATTCAAGGTTTGTTATGCATTGAATATTGTATTATCATCAATAAGAACCTTTTTTTATTATGAATTGTTTAAATTTCAATTTAAAGGAAGGAAGAGTGGCAACCTTCTAAAGAATTATAAATACTTTATTTAATTTTTTATATATATATATATATATATATATATATATATATATATATAATCATCTTATGATAACATTTGTAATGATGATTGTACATAAAATTATTTTCCCTCAACAAAAATAGGACTTTTACAAGATTTTTAGATAAATTTAATATTGTGCCATTGATAATTAAGATCCAATAAGTACATACATCATCTTATGGTGGCATATTAGTTTCAAGCAAGCTACTCATTACTGATGCACAAGAAGTTGCCTCAAACACTTAAAGATTTAAATAGTTACAAAACCATTTTAAGATAAAAAATCAAATCAACATTAGATGAAATAAGAATAATATACTTGACATAATATGCATCTAAGTACTTTAAAATAAAAATACACCAAATTAGATTTTCATTATATCATCAATAAAAATAATTACTATTGTGAATGCAAAAAGGTTCTCTTCCTTTCTCTCCCTTCCTATCCATCTCACGAACTCTGATATATAAGTGTGGGTTAATACATCAATGCGATGTTAGGTTAAAAAACATATTCATTACACATTACATTATTCATTATTCATTACATTACAATGTGATGTTCTTATTACAACATTATAGTATAATGTGACCATTTATGTAAAAAAATAACACAAATTAAAAATCGGTGGATTTTGATGACAAAAGTGTAAAGATAAAAAGATCCTCCAATGAAGATTTGAGATAGATAATGGAATAAAGTATGTATCATTTCACTTAAACAATGAAAAAAATTGAACCTGAAAGAATACAACTTGAAAATAAGAAAAAAGAAAAAGAGAGTACATGAATGGAGAAAATATTCTAAATAAAACTAAAAATTGTAATACTTTTTGACTGAGTAGTGGTTGTTGTTGTTATTATTTCATCAACAAAAATTACATGTAATAATGCATCATATAATACATACTAAAACATGGTATATATTATATAATAAAAAAGTACATCATTTCCTCATACTAGAATTATAATATCTTTCCCATTCACTAAACATGATATCTCATTATCCCTTTCTTTGATCTCTTTTAATTGTTGTATTACATTGTTGAAAATCATAATTAGTATGTAATTCTTCCTAGATACTAATTATTTTTTTAAAAAAAATGTGGAACAGACAACATGACACTATAATCTTAAGCACCTTATCCAACACTACACATACCTAATGAAGAAATATCCATATCCCTTTCAATACAAATAATTAATTCTCTATTTTCACACAACGTATATATAAGTATTTGTTAAAAATATCATACATTCGAGAAAACTTGTAATTTTATGACTTTAGTAAGTAAGAATAGATAGGATATGTAGAATCCTCTATTATTTGGAGAATATAATACTTTTTTCAACTTGGAATGTTAAGGATGCTATTACTTATCAATTTTATATCCTTATATTTATTACATAACAATTCCAATGATTAGTGTCATAGGTGCCACAAAGACCATCAACACACACATCCCAAAATACTTGTTATGCATCACTAATTCTTTAAAATAGAACATTATAGAAATAACATTCATTTGCATAGTTCATAAGAGTATATCTTTTTTCATGAAAATGTGATAATTGAATATGTATGCCATGAATTTCACCACATGTCATGGGAATTAGAGTTAAAGTATGAATATCACATAGTATTTTCTCAACCCACTTCCATATGAAATTATTATATATTCCTTTTATACTTTTTTGGAAGACAATGATCATGGTGTAATTTATTACTATAGTTTATCCCACATAGTAAAATTATGTTATTATATGCATAGGCATTCCTTGGGAAAGATCATGCATAATGAAACAAACTGGGTTTTTAGATTGTACCAGTTTTGTAACAAACTTAACTTTATTTTTGATTGGCATATCTATTTATATTTTTCACAAAAGAAGATGGAAAATAAGGAAGGGAATTATATGGCAGCATCGATATAAAATATTATGATATTCTGGTTATTTTTTTCATACTTGCTACTATATTAAATTATAAAATATGTTTTATCTTGGTAATATCCATCACTCCCTATATATTTCCCTGGACAATGATTCAAACACAATATATAGAATTATCATTTGCATGAAGTATATGCAAAATTTACATAATAAATTTGGTGGATTTGAATAACGAGATGACATTGCTTCCTTTAACTAGTTCATCCAAAATAAAAAGAATTGTGAATCCATAGTATATGAAATGTATATGCTGAAAAAATAAACATATAATTAATTAGCAATTTATATCTAAAATAAAATTATTTTTAATCATGATAAGTTTTATATATTTTTATCAAATATATAAACCATAATAATTAATCAAAAATGCATAATTCATTCATAATTAATTTTAAAATATAATTTAATTAACAATTTATATTAAAAATCACACACGATACATATTATATATATGTATATACTAAAATTATTATATGAATCTATCTACAATACAATTTCAACATGTAAATTATTCTTTATAATTTATATAAATAAAATATCATAATTAAAATATGTCTCCATACACACACACGTTACTTTGTACTTACACTGTTTATTTCTTCCTCCAATTTTCAATCTCTCATTTATTTAATATGTTAATGGAGTTTATTTTTTACTCTATATATTTAAATATAATACTAAAATAACTCTTTTTGCCACTAAATAATGTTGCGTTCTAATTAAAATCCTATAATTTAAAAAAAAAACTAATTCAAATTATAGTTTTCACAATTAAACATTTCACGTCAGTTAATTAGAAAATTTATGACTAATTTTGAATGCTGAAATGGACTGAAGTATTTAACTACTTAATTTTCATATTTCTCAGTTACATTAGAATGTCACTTTTTTCCAAATATTCCGAATTGGCTCATGTGTATAGTGAAGCTATAGGCCTATGCACATGTATGATGTAAAGGTTTAACACTTGGATCAAGCATGCTATGATTATGTCAGAAGACATAAATTCCATGGGATTTAATAGCACCGCGCCTTCATGCCATGTCAGTGCTAGTGCCACAAATAAGAAGATCACCGCCTTCGCATTTAATTAAAAAATTTAGAAGGAAAATTTAGCGGGAAATTGTTTTTTAGTATAAAGAAATACGATCCTAATTTATATTTGCATGATCACATAAAAAATATTATGTGATTTTAACATTTTAAATTTATTTACATATAAATTTAAAATTATATGTAGTGTATTTGATGGCATACATATTAAATTATTATATTACTTTGAAAAACATTATACTTTTACAAATTATGTAAACCAACACCATTTGCAATATGGTTTATTACAAATAATTTATATTGCACAAATAAATATTTTAAGATGTGTATGTTAATGTTCATAGTGTTTTTCATGATGCTAATAATTTGAGTTGTTCTACAATAAAAATTAATAAAAAAATAGATAAGTATTAGCATCTCCAACATTCCAAATTGAAGGAAGCACTATCTTTCCCCAATTAATTGGAGATTTTACTTATCCAATTTCTCCCTACTTATTGAAGTTATATATTAATAGTCTCCCCCCAATGCATACTCTTTTTCAAAAATACTTATCTAGAGGGTGTGTGAAGATTGATAATGCATTTGGTATATTAAAAGGAAGATGGAGGCTTTTGCAAGATGTAGGCGTAGAGTTTTAAAAAGTGCCCAAAATCATAGTGGTATGTTTTGTGCTTCATAATTTTTTACAAATGAACAATGTAGATGAGAAACACATCCAAGTAAATTCATATCTTAATTATGAGAGTCAATTGTGTACTCAAGTAATGGAAAGAGATCAACACAAAGCACAAAGATACAATATATTTGGTGAATGGAAGAGACAATATAATATTAGTTTGGAGTAATGATATACTATTTTTATTAACTATTGTATATTGTTTTTGAAGTTATGAACTGGATAGAAGCTGTAATTATTTTATGTGTGTGAATAAAGTGTAGTGTTTTACACGTAAAAAATACTATTTGTAATTTGAAATTGCACATCCAATATATTCTCCATTTGTTTGCCCTCTTATTCCATTCCTACATGCTCAAGTTTTAATCTACCTTCCTCAATTTATTTCATTTTTCGAGTGAAATGGTGTAAACATTTTTATGCTTTTTCTCCCAAATATTCATAGGACATTGTTTTTTCTTTTTACAAGATTTCACTCAACTTTAGATTTTTTTCAAGGAAGTTCTTGGATATGCACCACTTCAATTTTTTTAAATATTAATAGGTGGACTTTATTAATATGATTTTCATTTTGTATCTTTTTACATTGTAAGCATGCCTATATTGACCCATTATTTTCTATCATAACCTTTCATAAGACTTATTAGATTGTAAGTTTTGTCAATAAGAAAATTTATTTCTTAAAAAAAAACTCCATGTTAAAGGTGTAACCCTTGTGGTGTTTCCAATTATTACTATTTGTAAAGGTCTTTATCAACCTTGTTCCCTTGTATTTGCATTCAATTATGTTTCAAAATTAAAAATTTACACAATTTTCCACTTTATTTGAATGCCATTTTCCAAGGTTTCCATGGTTTACATCTTCATACACATTTTCAAACATTAAAATTAATACTAAATCACAATATGTTTTGGCCAAATCCTCTCTCTGAATTCTTTTTCCATCTCCTCATTAGTATTATCAATTTCAAATGTTTTAGTTAATGAAACAATTTACTCCATTTTTTAGTCTTATTGTGAATAATTATCAACTCTTTAATTAGCATGTTGACAAAAAAAATTGAAAAAGTGTAAGATTCATCTACATTAATAACACCATATGTCTCATTTAAATCTATTTGTGGATGAGGAATATAATGTCTAGATTTGGCTCTATCTCTTATCTTTCCTTACAAATGTGGAGCATGATATTTATCGTGTTTATGCATAAAGAACTCCTTTCTTTTCTGAAGTTACTTTTGAACTTGAATATTTTTCATGAAATGATATATTATCCATGCTCTACAGTATTGATACCATCCAATCCTTTGTAAAAAAAATGTTTGTTAAATTAAGTTGTAGAAAAATCATGTACTTTATAATAAAATATGTGAAATTGATTCTATATATATAAAACTTACACTGATTAAATTAAAAAATATTGATAAAAAAAAATAGTAAGAATTGATTAAAATAATATATAGGGAAAATGACGTTAACCATGAAATACAAATATTAAACTATTTTTAAAATTTGGAAGACCAAAAGTAAAATGTTTCACTATACAAATCAAATTCCCAAAACTCCAAACATACAATGCACTTCGATCATTTACCCTGTCATGTGGTATAGTTTTAAAAACAAATGATACTATTTTATAGAAAATAAATATATTAAATACATTCATATAGATATCAAATTTTAATTATGTATAAAACCAATATTGGGAAAAAAAAAGCACAATAGAACCAGGCTGTAAAGATATGCTTTTTAAATGTATTATTATATTAAACATTTAAAAAATTATAAACGAATAGGCCAGATAATAATATGCTTTACGTAAAAAAGTATAAATGAATAGGCTATAAAGATATGCTTTATGTAATTCATGTATCTATATGACTAATAAACAAAGGTTATTTAATATTTCAAATTAGATCTAAAATTGTTTAATTTTATTAAGTTATCATATATCGACAACACAAAATAAAAACAAACTTTATAATCTTGTTTATTATTTAAGTATTTATATTTACTAACACATTTTTCTAAGAGCGATTACCAAGTTAATAGAATATACAAATAGTATAATTAACTTGGCAAGACCTGGCTTTTAAAAAAATAAATGCATCCTTCCTGAAAGCTTTCAGAGAGTAAAAAGTGCAAAACAAAATCTTCATTTTACCTTTTCTTCCAATTTTTTTTTAGGTCATTTTCATTACAAATAAATATTTATTTAGTGATTTGTTTAAAACAAAATCAAATTTATTATCATAGAAACAAAATGGACTTTAATTTGGTCTCTTCAATTTTATTTTGTCTACACCTCATTAAGGGAGAGGAATTAAAAGTTTTGAAACCTAACTTTGCACTTATGTGTCATTTAAACCGTGCTACATCAACACGTAAAATTGACATTGATGGATATATTAATGTCTCAACTTTTTTATTCTAGTTTTAAACATATGACGTGGTAGTATGGACTTATGGTTTTGATTTCCATGCAAGGGGTCGTTATAGTACCATTTTGGAGGTCTGATCAATCGACGATGGTAAAATCACAACAAAAATCCAAGTGGACACCAAAATTTGGCCCTTTAAACTCTGCTTAGTAATGCACAACCCATAAAATGAATACACCCAATTCATGGTGATGAGGCATTAATACCTCACCACCCTACAATTATTACCCATCACCTCACATTCAATTCTGTGATCATTAAATTATTAAATGTTGAACTTCTCACACCATCTTCCCCTCTTCATTCCCATTGGGCCATCACATTGCATGTGAAATGTTGTTCAAGGGAAGAGGATATCAAATGTTTAGCATATGGGATGATAGGAAGAATGTAGTGACTGCAATACTACTTGTGGTCAGTTGACATCACTGCATATAGATGAGGTCTTTTATACCTTGTGAGGGTTATGACCTAAATCATTTAAAAGATTCTAATATGGCTTCTAATGTTTGTTGAAAATTTAAAAATAGAATGTTTACTTGCAATCATTTCTTGAATTCTTAAGCTATAGTTAATTTCAGTGTAGTCGATCTATGAATCATTCAGAATGAGTTATTTTGACTTACAAGTTCTAATGACAAAGTAAGGTTTATTATTATTATAGTTTTATTTATTTTATCTTATGTAGAAATGAAAAATTGGATGCACGTCTCAGGATTTGCAAATACACATTTTAGGAGACCCATGTCTATATCCACTAGTAATTTTCAGCATGACCAATCTATAGATTTTGCTTAACTATCATTGTTTACAGGTAAGACATTTTATATCTCACTAAGCATATGATCCATAATGTCATAGGGTTTCTAAATATTGTTTGCAATGTCTATTAAAAACAAATATTTTTATCCATCTATGATTTTTTATGATGGTTTTTGGGATTACATCTACTCATCATGAGCCTCACGAGTTTTTTGTTTTAGTATTCTTTGTCTTTTTCTTATGAATTTTAAATAAATGGAAAAATATGTTTTCTTACTATTCTAGGTTATTATTTCAAAATGGTTAAGCCTTAGATTTTATTTGGAAATTGTTGCTTGATGTTGGATGGTGGAGCATGATCTTATTATAATGCCCAATTCTCGACATGGGGGGTGTAAGGGGCATGCCCCCACTAAGGTTGCTATGGGGTTCCAAGGGGGTAAAAAATGCATTGTAAAATGTTGTGATTTTGTAGTAAATATCGACTATTCACTATTACATTCCAGATCTAATTGTAGAAATTATTTTGGTGCATTTTTTCCCTAATAAGTAACCCTCGTTTGATAAGAGGGCATTGTAATCATGGAAACAACTAAGTGTGAGTGAAGATAAATTACAATGGATGTATTGTAGGTTTATTTCTTCATTTTTTGGATTGAATAAGACAAAAACTAGTTGTTTCTATGTGGACATAGCCCATTTTGGGAGAACTACATTAAATCTATGTTTCTCTTGTGTTATGTTTTATATATTTTATTTTTGTCTTTATTTTAATAATATATCTCTGTGTTTTATATTCCTAACAACTAGTATTAGAGCCAAAGGTTTGTTTGGTAGATAAAGTAATGGGAAAAGAGGGTTCCTAGTTCGAATGGGAGCAATGGTAGAAGAATGCAAGTTTAAGGTCAAGAATTTCAATGGACAAAACTATCGACTATGAAAGATGAAAATGGAGGACTATCTATATCGAAAGTATATTTTCCTATCATTAAGTTAAATAGTAAAGAAATTAGTGACTATGAAGGACAATGAATGGGAGGTTCATGATTGACAAGCACTAGGAATAATATGGCTATGCTTGGCAATGTCGATGGCCTTAAATATTTTAAAATAAAAGATAATAATAGATGTGATAATGGTATTGGATAGAGTGTATGAAAAACCCTCAGCCTCCAACAAGATATTTCTTATGAAGAAATTATTTAATATAGAGATGTCAGAAGGTAGATATATTGCTAAACATTTAAATAAATTTAACATGGTCACAAATAATTTGGGATCTATAGGAGTAGACATTGATGATGACTTTAGGGATATTTTGATTTTGTGCTCATTGCTAGAAAGCTGGAATAGCTTGGTCATGGATGTGAGTAATTTTATATTTGGTTCAAACACTTAAAAGTTTGATGATGTTATTCTTAGTGAGAAAATGTGATGAAAAATCAAAATCAATACATCAGGTAATGATTTGTCTATGGATAATAGGAGAGAAAAAAATAATAGAGGAAAGGGCCTAGGGAATCATGGGAAGTCTAAGAAGGGAAGATCCAAATTCAGAGGAATGTTGGTGTGCTGGATTTCTGGGAAGAAAGGACACTTGAAGAAAGATTGTTGTTTTGAAAACTAAAATAAGGGGAAGGACAACAAGATAAACATTAGGAAGCAAATGTAGTAGGTGATGTGTTGTAAGATGCTTTAATAATTTTATTAGATAATATTAAGGATTCTTGGGTTTTAAATTTAGGGGCTTTATTTCATGATACACCCCATAAGAAATATTTTCAAGACTATGTTCAAGGTGATTTTTGACAAGTTTATTCGGGTGATGGTAAACCTTGTAAAATTGTTGGAAAGTGTGAGATACATATAACATTATAGAATAGAAATAAATGGTTTTTGAAAAATGTGAGGTATGTTCTTGAATTAAGAAGAAATCTAATTTTAGTAGGGTAGTTGGGAAGTGAAGGTTGCATAGTTACATTTGGAAATTTTTTGTGAAAGGTCATTAAAGGATCATTGGTAATATAAAAAGGAGAAAAGGTAGGTAAATTATATTTATAGATAGGTAATATTGAATCTTCTATAACTTTAGCTCCTAAGCAGATATAAAATTATGGAACCAAAAACTTGGGCACATGAGTGAGAAGGGGATGCAAGTTCTCCAATAAAAGAATTTGTTTCTAGATTTTAAGAAGGTAGATTTGGGTTTTTGTGAGAACTATGTGTATGGAAAATAAAAAAGAGTCAGATTTTTTAGAGTTGAGAAGACAAAGAAGGATGAAAAGTTAGATCTTGTGCATATAGATATCTGAGGATTGGCTCAGGTATCATCCATTGGTGGCTCATATTATTATGTTAGTTTTATTGATGATTCAACTAGAAAAACATGGGTTTATTGTATTCAAAAAAATATGATATTTTTGATACTTTTAAGAAATAAAAAACTTTGGTTTAGATTGAGATAGGAAATAAGTTAAAGTATTTTAGATCAGATAATAGAGGTGAATACTACAACAAGGAGTTTGATAATTATGCATCATTCTGTGGGGTTCATAGATATAAGATGGTTTCAAGAACACCACAACAAAATAGTGTGTTAGAAAGGATGAACAAGACAATCATGGAGTGAGCAAGGAGCATGACATTGCAAGTATGGTTGCCTTTACAGTTTTGGATACATGCTATGGATACTATTATTTACTTAACAAATATAAGGCCTTTAATTCCTTTTGATAGTGTCATTCCAGATGAATCATAGATGAGTATAAAGGTAGACTATTCATTTTAAAGACTTTCAGTTGTGAAGCATTTGTCCATATTGATAAAGAAAATAGAACCAAGATTGAAGCAAAATCCAAGAAATCTTCTTTTTTTCAATATGGAGGTAATGATTTTGGTTATCATTTATGGGATTTTGAAAATCACAAAATCATTAGAATTAGAGATGTGATCTTTAATTAATTTTTTATGTAAAAAGATCAGTTATAGGGAAATAAAAAAGAAAAGCCAAATATATAATATGATGTACTTGATGAAATCACTGCAAATAAAATTTCAAAAGTGATAGAATATTATAATGTGAAACAACTACCATAAAAACAAGTACCTCAAACTCCTGAAAGTGTACTTAGAAGATCTGCCAGAGTAAGTAGACTCCCTGAATGATATTCTCGTTCACTTTATTATTTATCTTTGATTGATGGTGATGAGCTAGAAAGCTACGAAGAAGCAATGCATGTAGAAACAAAAAATAAGTGGGATCAAGGCATGAAAAATGAGATGAACTACTTGGTACATAAGTAAACTTGGTATTTGGTTTAGTTGTCTACATGTAAAATAGCATTGCATAATAAATGGGTTTATAGGTTGAAATAAGAAGATGGAGGCAAAAAGAGGTACAATGCCACACTTTTTTTAAAGGATTTTGCACAAAGGAAAGGTATAGATTTTGATGAAATATTTTCTCTAGTTTTTAAAATGGCTTCCATAAGAACTATTTTAAGTATGGTAGCAGTAGAAGATTTGCACCTTGAATAGTTAGATGTGAATACAACTCTCCTTCATGGTGAATTGGAGGAAGAAATATATATGGAGCAGCCAAAGGGATACAAATTCAAATGTAAGGATAAAATGGTGTGTAGGTTGAAGAAGAATTTGTATGGCCTAAACAAGCTCCAAGGCAATTCTATTTGAAATTTTACATGTTTATGATAGAAAAAGGTTATAGTAGATGTCATTTAGACCTCTATGTCTATTTGAAGATATTATATAATAGAATCCATATTATCTTGTTATTGTATGTAGATTACATGCATGATATAAATGATCTAAAAAAACTAGAAAATTCATTTACTATGAAGGATTTGGGTACTAAAACACAAATAATTTGTATGAGAATAACATAAGATAGGAAAAAAAATAAAATTAACATTTTCCTAAGAAGATTAGATCATGAAGGTGTTAGTCAGGTTCAATATGCGAGATGTAAAACTAGTGACTACACGTTCGGGAGGGAACTTGAAATTAAACAAAGAACAATGTCCTAAAATGCATAAAGAAATAAATTATATGTCCAAATTTTCCTATGCTTCAATAGTTGGAATTTTAATGTATGTTATGGTGTGCATGAGACAAGACGTTGTGCACATAGTGAGAGTTGTTAGTAGGTTTATGAATAATCTAGGAAAAGAGCACTGAGATGCATTCAAGTAGATTCTTAGGTACTTGAGTGGGACACCTGATTGAAAGTTATTCTATAAAGGGTTAGATGTTAACTTACAAGGATATGTTGACATAGACATGGTTGAAGATTTACATTTTAGGAGGAGCAACATATGGTATGTATTCATTATTAGTGACATAACAGTTATTTAGATTTCAAAATTATAGAAATAGTTGCTTTGTCAAATATAGAGGCATAATATGTTGTAGCTACAGAAGCAAGAAAGGAAATGATATGGATTCAATAGTTCATGGAAGATTCAAGATAAAATAAGGAAGATTATAGGTTTTATAGTTTTATCCAGAGTGCAAATTATTTATCAAAGAACTCAGGATTCCATTCAATAACAAAACATATACAACTCATGTATCACTTCATTCATTTAGTTTTGGAGGATGATCAACTAAAGATGGAAATGATCCATCCAAGATAGAATCCTACATATATACTAACAAAGGTAGTCATAAAGGAGAAGTTGGAATGTTTTTCAACTTCAATATATTTTTAGGGTTAATAAGGAAGATGAGAAATATGTTAGGGTTAAAGTTCAAAGAAAAGTCTAAGGAAGAGTTGTAGTGGTGGAGTTGCAGGAATCAGTCTCCATGTGATAGATTGTTGGATGGTGGAGCCTGATATTATTCTAATTCCTAGCTCTTGATAAGGGGTGTGGGGGGGGGGGGGAAATTCCCCCAACTAAGTGATCTAGGTACTATTCCATTTTGAAAGTCTTGAATTACTGGTTGAACCACTTGCACATAGAAGAATTCATTGAGAGCTTTCTAATGCTTCTTCTGGCATGAAAAATAGAGTCTGGATGCTTGAGATATAGCTTTCTAAATTTTTCTTATGATAGGGGAATAATGAGTGTCGAAAAGTGATGTGGCATTGTTTAAATACACCAAGTGGTCCAATAATCATTTGACATGTGGCAATCTAAATTTGAGCAAAAAAAATTGGTTTGGTGTTTGGTTTACTGATAGCCTCTAGTCTTTGATAGGTGGTCATATGACGATCCATGGGCCCCACTATTTCTTCACTAGGGGCCTTCATTGAGTGTCAACACACTCTTGTGGATGGGTGCCTTAGCTTGATAATCTTCATGTATCATTGTTTGTGACATTGTATTTAAGTTACGAAGTCTTTAGAAACCCCATCAATGTGGGATATATATTAAAGCTTTGTAAAGAGTCACAAGAAAACCAAATCTGCCATGCCAACCCATCATGCCACACAAAGACCATGTGATAACCCACAATTATCCAACGTCGGCACAAGTATAGTCTTAATCTAAGCTTAACACCTAAGTCTCCTTCAAAAGAGACATCAACACATATAAAGGTACCATCAACCTTTAAAAAGTATGCAATCCCTTCTCCCACAACAAATGTGGGATAAAGATAAGACCAAAGCGCCAAGGGGATGGCCAAATGAATTGACCTTTGCACCTATTGTATGAAATTGATAAGCTTTGACTGCTTGAGTCATGGGCTTGTAAATGCTATAAAGGGAGAAAACTTCCATTTGAAGGGTATTATTCAATTGAACGTGTAAAAGAATTAAGAAGGTTAGAGATTTAATTAAGCCTTGTATGGCCTTGGCCCTTTAATGACAGGTCTTAGAGCTATTATTATAAGCAAGTAGAGACTAGACAAGGTTAATTGAAGACTTGTATTGATTTTGTAAGCCATTTGTTTCACAAAATTAATGGAAATGGTCCTCACTTTGAATGGACTCAGAGACAGGCTATTGAAGTCGAACTCTGTTATCAATTTGTTGGTGAATTATTCTAATTTTATCTACTATTTATTTTAATTTTTATCTTCATTTTAATTTAGATTTTTATTTTGTTATTAACAATTAAATGGAAAATTTGAGAAATAGTAGATCGTTTAAATGCAACAGTGTGTTATTCGAATGTGCTACACTTGTATTTTTAGTTTTCAAATCAAATTTTTGTTATCAAAGTAGTTGTTATTTAATAGTGGTTGCTAGTGTATGTTGAAAAGGTATAAATCCATAAAGGATGAAGGAAAACTCATTGAGTATAATCTAAAGATTGACTCAAGGCATGCTTCAGGGATGGCTGAAGAAGAGATGGAATATAAACAAACATTATGTCGAGCCTGCATGGAGATGAGAAGCATGGTTGAGGAACTATACCATGATAAACAAAGGAAATTTGAGAATGAGAAAGGTGATTCACAAGAATCAAAAGGTAAATAAACCGAAAAACCTTCTTCATCGAATGATGATAAAAAAATTGTGGAATCTCTCCCGTCACTAAAATTGGATATTATGTTTGAATCACCAATGTTTAATGGTGGAGTTAATGCCAAAAAATTGGATAATTAGGTCAAGCAGATTGAAGTTTATTGTAGGGTCCAAAATATTGTAGGGGATGAGTAAAAAATTCATTTGGCTACTCTTTGTATAGGAGGCATAGCTCTCATCTGGTGGGAGAGTAAGTTCAAGGAAGCTGAGCTTCAAAAAGGTAACTCAATTACTACTTGGAATGAATTTGTTAAAGAACTCATAAAGTAATTTTATTCTTTAGGCTATATGCAACAATCCATGATAGATTCGCAAAGTTTCAGACAAGGAAAAGGCCAAAATGTTCAAGATTATACACAATAATTTAGGAGAGAATCTTTACTTTTGAATGTTCCTCTTTACACAAAAGAAACATTGCTAAAATAAATAGGTGGGCTACATAGTTACTTAAGACATATGATTCTTATGTTCAATCCCACTAATTGAGATGCAATATGTGCTCAAGCCACTAATTTAGAGGCTAGAGGAAAACAATCAAAAGAAACTTTTCCTGAAGTTTAAAGTAAGCAATCTAATGTTAAGCAATACAAAGGGGAAAGTTCATCAAGAAAGGGTAAACAAAAATCCACTTTTACTATTAAAAAGAAGATGGAAAACCATTTTGTAATCATTGCAAGAAAAATCATGACAAGTCTAAGTGTTAGAAAATACAGCCTAAGTTAAGGCCTAAAAGGTTTTAAAAGAAGGAAAAGAAGATTGATGCTATGGTTCAGGATTTAGGTTTAGATTCAGGTGATGAGACTAAGATCACAACCATGGGATTACATAATGATTCTTCTCTTTCAGTTTCTAGCACTAAGTCATCAAATGACGCATCTTCTTCTAAATAGAATTATGTGCATGTTGATAAGAAAAGAAATGAATTGTTCCACATTAGAGTTGTTTCAAAACATACTAAGATTGATACTCTACTTGATAGTGGTTCACAAGAAAATTTAATTTCTGAAGAGGTTGTTAAGAAATTAGGCTTACAAATCAATCCCCATCCAAATCCTTATCCACTAGGTTGGGTATGTGATAATGCAAATCTACAAGTCTCACAAACTTGTAGACTAAGGTTTGTCATCACATCCAAATTCATAGATGAGGTTTAGTTGGATGTTGTCCCTTTGGACACATGTGGGATTTTTTTGGGAAGCCCATATCTTTATGATAGAAAATTAATATTTTATAGAGAGGAAAATAAGTACTTTCTTGTTAAGGATGGCATTGAGTATATATTCATAGCAAATCATATTAAAACAAGTCTTTCCTTGGTTACAATAGGGAAAATGAAAAGAATAGTTAATTAAAGCAAGACTTTTTGTCTCATGTTGATTAAGTCTAAGGAAAAAGAATATTCTTAGGCTTTGGAAACTTGTGATCCTAAACATAAGAATGAATTAGTTGAAATCATTTCTAATTATGATGATGTATTTAAGGATCCTATTGTTTTCCCCCTAAAAGGGGAGTTCAACATGAAATTCAGCTATTGCAAGATTCTCCTCTCCCTAACATTGGCATGTAAAGGTTATCAGTGGTGGAAAATGAGGAAATCAAAAAATAGGTAATGGATCTATTGGATAAATGTATTATTCATCCAAGTTCATCTCCTATTGGTTCACCAATTATTTTGGTGCCAAAGAAAGATGCACTTGGTGAATGTGTGTTGATTTTCATTCTTTAAACAAAATTAATATTAAGAATCGTTGCCCTCTTCCTCATATTGATGATTTATTAGATCAATTAAATTATCCTATTTATATCACTAAGCTAGATTTGAGAAATGGATATCATCAAGTAAGAATTAATGAAGGTGGTGTGTGGAAAACCACCTTCAAAACAAAATAGGTATTCTTTAAATGGCTTGTTATGCCTTTCTGGTTGTGTAATGCCCTGGCTACATTCACGAGATTGATGAATGATTTTTTTACACAGTTTCTTGATGATTTTATTATAGTTTACTTAAATGATAAATTGATTTTCAGTAAGTCTTGGGAAGAGCATGTGATCCACATTAAGAAAGTCATGGATGCATTATGAAGGGAAAAACTTTATTTAAAAATGTAAAAATGTGAGTTTAGAAAAACCTCTTTGATATACTTGGGTTACATTGTAGGAGATAGTAAATTTAAAATTGATCCTACAAAAGTGGTAGTCATTATTAACTAGCCTAGACCCACTAATACAACTGAGGTTAGAAGTTTTCTTAGTGCAGTACAGTTTTGGAGAAAGTTTATTTCTCAATTTTCATATATTACATCACCTTTGCATTCTTTGACAAGTGTGAAACAAGTGTGTCAGTGGGGAGGCAAGCATCAAAAGGCCTTTGACACTTTGAAAGAAAAGATAGTACTACTTCAGTCTTGGAACTTACTAATATACAACAACCATTTAAGATCAAGACAAATGAAAGTGAATATGCTATGGGAGTTATTTTAATGCAAGGTAAGAAACTAGTTTGTTATCATTCTGAAACCTTCACAAGTGCATTAAGAAAATATCCAACTTATGATAAGGAATTGTATGCATTGGCTCAAAGTGTTAAAAAATGGAAACATTACTTAATGGGAAAATAAACAATAATACAAATAGATCATCATCCCTTACAATATCTCCAATCACAAACCAAGCTACAATAGTCTAGACATTTTTATTGGATGGGTTTCTTACAAAAATTTCATCTTGTGATTAAGTATAAAAAAGGTATTCAGAATAAGGTTGCAGATATCCTATCTAGGCCTCCTATAGTTGTTGCATGTATTCTTTTAAAACATGGTTCTTTATCTCATGAAAGATAAAAAGAACAATATGTTAATGATCTTGATTTTCAGGATGTCTATAAAGATTTGATGAATAGTAAACAAGTAGAAGAATTGGACTATCATGTACATAATGATCTTTTGTATCATTTGGGTAAAATTTGTATTCCTCAAAATGAGAGGGTACACTTTATTCGAGAATCACATACTTCTCTTTTTTTGGTCATTTTGGAGTTGCTAAAATGGTTGCACATTTGAAAATGTATTGTTACTAGCCCCATATGCAAGAACATGTTGCCAAATATATTAAGAGATGTACTCTTTATGCCACAATCAAACCTAGTAATAGGAAATTGGGACTTTACACTCCTCTACTTATTCCTACTCACCCATGGGAAAGTATCTCCATGGATTTTGTGGGGTGTTTGCCTATGACACAAAGAAAACATGACTATTTATATGTAGTTGTGGATAGATTTAGCAAGATTTGTGTTTTGATTCCTTGTACCAAGAAAATTACTGGCAAAGGCAATGCAGACTTATTCTTTAAACATGTATGGGTTCATTTTGGGTTGCCTAATTCAATAATTTTTTATCAATATTCTCAGTTCATTGGGGAGTTTTGGTCAACTTTGTGTGGAATAATGTTCACTAAATTAAACAAGAGCATTGCATTTCATTTGCAAATTGATGGGAAAATAGAGGTTGTGAACTAAACTATGGTACATTTACTTAGGGGTTATAACAATAAACATCCAAACTAATGGGATGAACAATTGTGTTACGTACAACATGCATATAATTGGGCACTTCATTTTTCTACTATGAAATCTCCATATGAAGTTTTTTATGGATACTTGACTAGATCTCCTCTAGATTTTTGCTATGGATAGGACACGGCTATTGGTGAACAAAAATAAGCCATTAAAGCTAAGAAGTTCATTAAATAAATATAGCTCATACATCAGATTGTTCATACTTAATTAGATAAAAGTCAAGCCAAGTATAAAGCTCGACATGACAAACATCATATTGATAACCAATTTGTTGTAGGTGATATGGTATGGCTTCACATCAGTAAAGAAAGACTGACAGGTGAAGGTAAGAAGTTGAAACCAATATGGTATGGTCATTTTTAGATTAAAAAATGGCCTAAATGCTTTGTGGTTAGATTTACCATCTTACATTAAGATTTATTCAGTTGTAAATGTGGAAAATATGAAATTGTATGAGCCTCCAATGATAATTGATCTTGATGAAAGTGTATCTATTCCTTCTATTGAATATTTTTCTCCTAAATATCTAACACAATTGTAGAAAGATACTATTCTGGATAGGAATGTGTAGACTTCATGAAGAGTTCATGTTAAATATCTCTGTGCTAGTCTAAAAGGGATGAAGCCAAACAAGGCCAAATGGATGTAAGCTAGAAGGGTGAGGGAAAAATACCCTCACCTCATTACGAATTAATTTCAAATTTTGGATGTCCAAAAGTTCCCAATAGGGAGGAGTGATCTAGGTGGATCCATGTACCATTCAATTTTTAATGTCTTCAATTTCTGGTCAAACCACTTGCACATCAAAGAATTCATCGAGAGCTTTTAGAGTTTGGATGCTCGAGATATAGCTTACTAAATTTTTCTTGTGACAGGGGAATAACGAGTGTTAAAAAGTGACGTGGCATTGTTCAAATACACCAAGTTGTTTAATAATCATTTGACATGTGGAAATTTAAATTTGTGGAAAAAAAATTGGTTTGGTGTTTGGTTTTTTGATAGCCTCCAGTCTTTGACAGGTGGTTATATGAGGATCCATGGGCCCCACTAGTTTCTTACTTAGGGCCCTCAGTGAGGGTTGGCACACTATTGTGGAGGGGTGCCTTGGCCTCCTAATCTTCATGTATCATTATTTGTGACATTGTATTTAAGTTACAAAGTTTGTAGAAACCCCATCAATGTAGGATATATTTTTAAAGCTTTATAAGGAGTCACAAGCAAACCAAATCTACCATGCCAACCCATCATGCCATGAAAAGACCACGTGTTGACCCACAATTCTCCAAAATCAGCCTAATTATAGGTCTAAGCTAAGCTTAGCACCTAGTTTCCTTCAAAAGGGACATTGGCACATATAAAGGTGTCGTCAACCTTTAAAAACTATGTAATCCCTTCTCCCACAATAAAAGTGGGATAAAGATAAGACCAAAGCACCAAAGGGAAGGCCGAAGGACTCAACCTTTGCACCTATTATGTAAAATTTATAAGCTTTGACAGCATAAGCCATGGGATTGTAAGTGCTATAAATGGAGCGAACTTCTATTTGAAGGGTATTATTTAGCAGAATATGTAAAAGAATTAAGAAGGTTAGAGATTTAATTAAACCTTATACGGCCTTGAGCCATTAATGACAGGTCTGAGATATATTTTTACAAGTAAGGGGAGACTAGAGAAGGTGAATTGAAGACTTGTATTAATTTTGTAAGCCATTTGTTACACAAAATTAATGGAAATGGTCCTCACTTTGAATGGACTCGAAGACGTAGGCTATTAAAGCCAAACTTTGTTATCAATTTCTTGGTGAATTCTTCTAATTTTATCTACTGTTTATTTTAATTCTGATCTTTTTAATTTTGGTTTTTATTTCATTATTAAAAATGAAATGGAAAAGTTGAGAAATAGTAGATCGTTTAAATGCAATAGTGTGTTATTCGAATGTGCTACACTTACATTTTTAGTTTTCAGATCACTAAGCTAACCATAGGGGTCTACAAGGGTGAAATATGCATTGTAAACTATTGTAATTTCATAGTAAATTTAGACTATTGACTATTAATTCATAGATTTGATGGTATAAATTATGTTGGTGATTTTTTCCCATAATATGTAACCCTCCTTTGATATGAGGGCATTGTAATAATGGTGACACATTGAGTTTGAGAGAAGATAAAATTACAATGGATGCATTTTAGTTTTGTCCCTTCATTTTTTGCACTGAATAAGAGAAGAACTAATAATTTCTATGTGGATGTAGCCCATTTTCGGTGAACTACATTAAATCTATGTTTCTCTTGTGTTGTGTTTTATGAATTTTATTTATTTCTTTATTTTATTAAAAAATTCTATACATTCTATATTCCTAACACTTACAAGTGATGTTTTTTTAAAGAAAGGAAGTTTTTTTAAAGAATTTTAGGTTTTATTTTATTACTAAGGGTTTGATTATTTGTTTAAAAATATTTCAATATGTGAATCATTTTCTGAATTATTAAATGATAGTGAATGTAGTTTAATTTAGTGTTTTCAATGTGTGAGTCATTCAGAGTGAGTGATTTTAGCTTACAAAAGCTACCAAATATTTAAGATTAATTTTTCAATAGATGTTGTATGCTTGTAAATTTTGAGCTTTAGATTCAATATACTATATATAGTACCTTAACCCAAAACTTACTAAAAAATTCAAAGGGAGATAAGATGGAAGCAATCATAAATTATAAGAACATTATTAATATCATCTTGCTTCTCTTATCTTCCCTCCAAGATATTTAAATGGATTCTCCAAGGATTATTGACTTGCTTGTTTGATTACTTGAGAATGATGGCTTCAAAATCTCAACTAACAATGAAAGGCTTAATGCCTTCTTGGATGTAATGATAATGGGGATGAAATGAGATTATGAAGGCTAAGAGATACTCTATATAATTTTAAAAGTTCCAAGGATTTTGAGTTAGTTCAACCTAGCTCTATGCTTGGTTATTTATAGGGTGGTGGGAGAGGATTAAATTAAATTTTAAATTCATAAAAATGTCTAGTTTTATATAATTATATAAAGTTAGAGGAGCATCTAAATTTTAGAGGCTTTTTTATTTGATTATGGGTTAATAAGGATTAACTTAGGGGTTTTAGGGAGGTTTAAGGATATAGGTGTGTAGGAGAGGCTATAGATAGGCTGGCTTCGGAGGGGAGTTAGTGGAATAGGTGGTAGGTACAATATTTTGAATTTTAAATTAGCAAGTGGTTAATTAATGTGGTGAAATTAATGATTTAATGGGATGTTACTAGGATAATAAAGGGATTAATATATCATGGGGGTGTAGGAAGGTTTTATTGATGTAGGAAATATTAAATGGGGAACGAAATTTAATTATTTAATTAAAACTATGGTTATGAGATTAATTGTAATAAATAGTAGAATTAGTGGAATAGTTTGGGTGAGAATATTTATATGTATACATTTGACCCTCTTTGAAAGGGGATTACGACTGAAGAAGTGGGGAGTAATGGTCTTTAAAATAAAACAATTACCCCTTCAAAGGGGCATGTAGAGAGGAACAAACCAAATGGCCACTCGAAAAAGGATCGCAGGGTGGGGATCCAGCCGATGAGGGGATGGAATGCCCCAGATGATAGTTTAGCTGAAAATGATAAGATGCCATAAGAATAAATGTGATGGAAAGAGGTTGTAGGTTTAGACTATTCCTAAAGGTGAACACACCTTAGCAATGATGATTAGCCTCATAATATGAATCCTAAGCAAATACCAATGACGACAAGAGAGGTGATAATATTCATTGTATAATATGAATAATCTTGAGAGAAAAACATATGTTCAGGAAATGAATAGATAAATAAGGCTAGTAGCTATCGACAATTCCGATGTAATGGAGAGCTACAGGTTGAGAAAAGGATAAAAGATAAGTGATTTTTGATGATATATATATTTTATATGAGGATCATATCTCAACATGATTTAATATATTGGAGTGATCATGGGAAGTCGGGATGGAAACTAGTGTCTAAGATATCTTTGGGCACTAAAAAGTGGCCAAGTGCTACCCACATAGTCTAAAATGACCTAAGGATGATATAGTTTTATCTCAGGATGTTAGATAAGGAGTGGGGAAATAGAATACTATACCCTTAAAAATGATTATAATGACTTGTAGGATGGAGATTAGTTATTGGAAATGTGATTAAAGGATGGATAAATGGACATGTGAATCAGAATGAGATATTTGGATAAATGGGTAGTGTTGACATGGACTAAAAAAGGGTGAAAGGGGAAAAGAATAGTGTTATGGGGGGTTAACTAGAAAAATGGGGGTAAAAGAAGAAATTTTAACAATTGGATTTTGTAATCTTGTGCTCTAGAGGTATCAGGAATGGATCACATTGCCACATGCTTCCCACCAGAGATAAAGAATTTGTGAGTTCCAATGACTATCTGAGGTAGGACAAGCAACACGTACCCCATCTTAGTTTGTAATTTTGTACTTTAATTAAATACATTAATGTATTAATGAGGGGTAAATTTGATCAATGCAACATCACAACTAGGGGTATTACCCCTAGTTAAAATTTTATGCATGTAATTTGGAGTAATGCACTTGTTACCTATGGTTTTAAAACATTACTTGCAATAGATTATGGTTTTATAAAACCATGATAGGTGAATTGTAGTTTTAAAATACCACATAAGATGAATTGTGTTTTTGTAAATCCTCAGGTGGTGAGTAGAAATTTTGAAAAACTCCAAGAAGTGAAGAGCAATTTTTATAGAATTTTAAGTTAGGGTTAGGAGCCAAAAGTGATTTTGTTAAAGGTTATTTTTAAGACTTAGTTTGGTAAGGGGATACAAAGGGAATAGGTAGATGGATAGGTATAGTTGGTATGTATAGGTAGGGTAGGTATGGGATATGAAAAATTTAGGTTAGGGTATCAATTTGTAAAGATTAAGAGTTGATAGGTTTGGTGGTGTATGAAGATTTAGGTGTGCTAGCATCTAGACTATGATGACCACTAGTATGGCATGAGATGAATTGACTAAAAATGGCTGATTTTGGAGTGATAGAGATGATTGGCATATATTTTATTAGTATGATGTCCTTCGTTCAACTAAACTAGGCTCTCATCAATATGTTGGAAGAGTAGTTGCATTATGGATGAGTAATTTTCACTTCATCATAAGAGAGATGATAGTAATTTTGGAGGATGTGTGGCATATTTTATGATTACCTATGAGAGGAGATGGGATATATAGGATGTCATGGGAATTTAGCATGACTATGAACTAGTTATGTGGACATATGCAGGTCAGATTACATGATTCATGGATTGACATTGATAGGGCCATCGTAGATGACACTATTGACTATTTGACCCTAGTATTCATGATTCTTGCTACTAGCATATTATTACCAGACAAGAGTGGTTAGTGGTTTCATCTAGGTTTGTGGGATGTAGTGGTAGACATGGTTCATGATTATCATGTTTTTTCATGGGGACCTATTGTGTTGGGACAATTGTATAAGGAGCTTCATATGGGGGTATACAGGGGATTGGTGAGTTTATAACCCTCATTATTGATGCAAATATATTGTTAGGAGTAGGTGGAAATCAAAAGCTCAATAATCACATGAAAAATTCATGATCTAGATCATATACTAGTTTTTAGATGGTATATCATTATGGGAGTGAAGAGAGCTCATGTATGCGACATGAGATTTTATAAGTAGGCATTAGAAACTTTTATTGAGGACCAGATTATTTGGATGTCATATAGGATGGTATAGAGGGGTTGGGAAGAGGATGTAGATTATACATTTATGGTGACAAAGTGTTATTTGATAGGGCATTAATATTACATCATAGAGAGATATCATTATGATAGAGTGTAGAGATAGTTTAGGCATTAATAGGATGTTACTTATTTTCCAAAATTGGTAGAGGCCTTAGTAAGGGCATATAGTTGACAAGGCACAGGTAGAGGTATATTATGACAACATAGTTCTTGTATATGTAATTATTAGATAACTATAGAAGATTTCAGAGTAACTATAGATTATATAGGATGGGGGTGAAAGAGATGGCCACAAATATATTTGAGACCAACATAGGTTCCTATGAGGAGAGGGGTATTATGGAGGCTCTTTCAAGCATATGAATAATTGAGGAGATGATGGGGATAGAGACCATAGCCATAGGCTAAGAGATATGGTGGGGATGATGGTCATGATAGGACTAATTAGGATTTGATGGTTATTGATAAGGGTGATTAGGGTGTAGCCAATAGTGATTACGCTATGGGTGGGGGGGATCAAGGAGTGAGGGGGAAAGGAATTAATGTTGTGGGACCTTCTAGGACACTTATTAGTGTGGCAAATCAAGAACATATTGATAGTCTTCATTAAGAAGTGAGGACAAGGGTGGCTAAGGTGGCCAAGATCAGTGGTGAGAGATAAATATCACCTATAGGTGGAAAATTTATAATGGTAGATAGCATAAAAGGATATGCATATGGTCTTAGTATTATCTCACCAAACCACATTATTGGGATATATTCGGACCACAAATGCATAGATAATATCTCTATAGGGTCAAATAGGTTAGATTTAGGATAAAGATACATAAATAGTATCGTTATAGGGTCAGATAGGTTAGATTTGGGCTAGAGAGCACATATAACAGCCCTACGTGGTCAGATAGGTCAAATTCAAACTCAATTTAGATAGTCAGGGGCAAAGTTAAAAGTAGTTGAGCGTACCCAAGCTGATGGGGACACACTATTTTAGAGACATGGCTTAGGAGATGTGACAGTTCAAATATCACGTTTGACTAGAGAAACCCAATACAATAAGGGTCTTTATAAGGGTGTGGTGCTATTAGATCAATGATCTCCATCTTATATGGCCAACACTTCTTATTTTGTACATCAATCTACTAAGAGACTATAAGGACTATCATGATCTTGTTCTGATAAGACATTTTTTGTATTTTGTACATGTATTTCAAACTTACCACATGGATGTCCATGATTCTTATATTGTATATATTTCTATAGGACTCATGGACATTTATGTGATTATGATGAGGTTTATTGTGGTATATCACATGTTTATATATATTTCACTGATATGATTTGATGTATTTGCTAGATTAGATATTGGTTTTGATTGATTATAAGTAGGAACACATTAGATTTGGATTTGTTGTGGAGGTTAGGATTTATTTACATGTATAAAAATGATGTATGATTATGTCTTTTATGTGTGTTCTTTAATTTAATGTATATGATGATGTTGATGTCTTTTAATTTCATGAATATGATGATGTAGATGACATGGTTTTTAGATAGATGATGCAATGTTAAGTTTTAATTGTTATGTTGTATGAAATAGAGAAAATAATATAATGTGATTTTATAATGAAACGGAATATGTTATAACTTGTGACATGTGCTAATATTTAAATAAGTGGTCCTTTAGTGAATTAATAATATGTCTCATAAAATGATAATGGGTAAACCCTCCTACACAAAAGAGGTGGATGGATTAGTTAGTAGGTTAGTGTGGTCGAAAGGGATAGTTTAATGATTAGGAAATATAGGTTGTGGTGTCTCAAATCCACTTGAAATGTTGGTAATCTAGTTTTCCTATTGCACTTACTTAAGAACATACCTACAACATTTGGATAGTGAAGGTCACATTGACTTATAGTGCATGGGGACTTTAAGAGGGAACTTTGTTAATGACATTCCCAATTTCATAATGGGTAGTTAGTCATTGCCATCCTCATTACCAATTTAAAACCAAAAATTTACAAAATATAATACTTAAAAAGATGATTCACACATTTACATATAAACTGATTACAAAGGATTACAACAACATAAAAGTTTACAATAAGTATTTACACAACATAACTATTAATAAAAAAAACTTAATTATGACATAATAAAAAGATTTACATATGGATAATAGACTAAATTTATATATTAACAAGATGATGTAATAAAAAGTCCTTAAAAACATAAGTTAAAAGGATGTATAAAGTATTTGAAAAGTTAACTGAAGTAAAATGGACTTGTGACCTAATTAAGATTTAAATACTATGTATAAAAGTGTGAAATGGACAACTTATTTAATAGAAAAATGATAACAATACGTTCAAGGAACATGGTTTAACAAATATAGACAAGACTACACATTATATGGATAAAAGGGTATTTGACCAAAATGGAAAATTTACAAAGTATCCTAAAATATTGACAAAGGATAATATGGAATAATAATATAACAACAATTAAGACATGATAAAAACGGATATGATTATAATCGCAAGAACTAGTTAAAAAATAGGATTTTGTTTACAATTTTTCACAAAATGTATTATACATATTTGAGGAGGAATAATTAAGGACACTTATTTAATAATGAATTTAGTGGGTGTAGGAGGTTATATTATTAGGGTAATGAATGGTGATAAGTATGGTATGGTGCCAGTAAGGATGATACAAAGAAGAGTCATCTGGAAGAATTCATTTTTATTTGGATTTGGATTTTAGAAGGAAATATTATTTCTGGAGTGGATTATATGTTCTAGATTACTCTTGAATACTTATCACCTCTATACTTTCAGCATTAATCTAACCCATTTTGAGACTCATATCTCCTTATTGTCAAATCATATATCTTACAACCACCATAAAGATAGGGGTCATATGGAATGTGAGAGAACCATATGGGAAGATGGGAATGACGAGAGATGAGAAAGAATGATGGATTGTGAAGTAGTGATGCATGTGAATAATATAGTTGTAGATGTCAGTTTCTTTCAACATCATTAAAAATATTTTTAAATATTTTTGTAAGAATTTTTATTGTTGCTTCCACTTGGCCATTGCCATAGGGTAATAGTGTGTGAAGGAATGTTACTCAATATGATATTGATTGCACAAGTCTTCCAGTTATTGATTTGTAAATGATTTTAAATTATCTCATATGATTTTGGATGGGATTCTAAAGTGGCAAATGATTTGATTTAAAGTGAACTTAGATATCTGAATGCCTATTGTGTATATGAGTGGCATAGCTTCTACCCATTTAGTAAAATACTATGTGGTTATAATAATGAAATTGTGTCAATCTAAAGAGTAGGATCAATTTTCCCAATAAGATGTAATCACCATATTAAGAAATGACATGGGTTCATTATAGGTTTAATATCTTGAGCTAGGGCAAGTATGAGATTCCCATGATTTTGAATTAAGGTGTTTTTTAGACCAAAACCTTTGTAATTAATTTTGTAAAGTTGTCAAAAAAATTATTGAGAGTTTTAAAAAGTAAATTCAAGCATTCATAATAATCCAAAAAATAGTGATTTAAATAAGATTTGTGTCATTGGTTTTATCAAATATTCATGTACAAAAAAAGAATGCCATTTAAAAAATCCATATATAGGAATACAATGTCAATAATACATGTATTTCCATATAGGCATACACAAAATTACATCTTGTCTAACAACATTATATATAATGTCAGGGGACTACATCATATGTGCATGTATAATGCCAAAAATGCGTACATTTCCATATAGGTATACAAAAAGTACATCATCTAAAACATCCTAATCATCAAATAGTCTCCCTCTCTTTTCCTTGCTTGAAGAAGACTCTCCTTGGGATGCCCTTATTGAAGATTGAGATAGCTTGAATGCCTTGGATTGTGAGTACTAAACTCATAGCTCACTTGCAATTGAACCTGTTTGAACATACAAATTATTATAAAATTAATAAGCATGCATGAAACTAAGTCAATAAACTCATTTTCAACTATAATAAAAAATAATTTAAACATGCACTTACTATAATATCATGGTCCTTCATAATTTTTTGTTGAGACTCGACTGGGTTAGTGCCGAGTTCAACTACATGAACAAGTGTGTCAAATGATGATGAAAGATGAGGAGCTGCTAGTCATCTGAATCAAACTATCAAATCTCATATGACAACCATATATACACAATACATTCATTCATATAAGTTATATTTAACCAAGTATATATTAAAATTATTAAAAAAAAAGTATTAAATTACAACTCAAAATTACAAGTGAATATACATATCACAGTGTGTGCCTATGTAGATGAAATTGTAGCAGCAATGCCCGAGTCTATCTTGACTCATAATGATGGATGAGTGTCCACCCTAGTCATTAGCTGAACAAATGACCTAGTAATTAATAACCTTGGAATTTTTTTGATTAAACAAGTTGTTAATAAACTTAATCTTCTATAAGATATGAAAAAATCTGATGAGGTCATGAGAAGCATGAATGTGACAAGTGGATATGTGCAATGTGACTTGTAACACCACATCAAAGGCAATAAATTTTAGTTTCATGAGTGATAATGACAATACATCCAAGGTAATGAAGTGTCTCCTACACCTCTTGGTATAGGATCATCCTAAAAACTTGTATATATGGTCCTATAGTTAATATTAAAAGGGTTTATAAATGTCAATAAGCTTGAATGAGGCATTTAATGTGTGTCTTAGGTCATTTATAGGTCATAGAGTGTTCTTCCCTCCAATAATTTTTATTTGAATTTTCAAATGTATTTGAGTGAATATTTTATTAAATTGTAGTAATTAATGTGTCTAATAGGTTCTAGAAGGTCTGATACATTGATAGGAGTCTCCTAAGTTTATTTAAGGTCATATATATCTTTCTTACTCATTTAAAGGTCTTAAATGTCCTTATAAGTCTTCAAAGATCAATTTTTCTAATTTGAGATAGGTGTGTTAGAGGAATAAGGACCTAAATTAACACATCTTAAACTTGGATAAGACTTCAACATCATGATTAGTTTCAATCTATCATTTTAGGGATGGACAAGATGAAGGAAAAAAGTATAAAAGACCAACTTTGCATCATTGGAGGACTATAAATTCTATTTGAATCCTTCCAATTTCACAAAATAATGGGCATAGTTAGACAAAGAATCCTAGGAGATGATTTCAAAGGTTTAGATCTAATAAATCCTTACAATCACATTTATAGAAATTTGAGTTTTGTGTAAACCTACAACCTTTTATCTCTAAGATAGCAAGGGAGGATTTCTGAATGAATTTTATGAAATTAAGTCATTGAATAAAAGATAGGTGTTCAAACATCCTTGATACACATATATACATTGGTTTGTATGCTTGTATATCTTTGATGAGGTGTATTTCATATTTTGACTTGATTAAGGTCATTAGCCTAATTACCTTAAGGTAGTGACTTGGTATAGTCGAGGATAGTCCTATGAGCTATGGTGTCTAAGTTGATTTGTTTTGAAATTTTGATCATGTTAACAACTTTAATACTTTGCTTACATAAAATCATTACTTTTTAGTCCAATTGAGTATTTTTTTGATAAAAAATACTTTAAAAATAGTCATTGTGATAAGACAAGTAACCTACATAGATTTGTGTTGAGAAGTTTGTAAACTGAGTTTTAATCAAGTTAAGACACCTAGAGTGAATGGTTGATTTTATGGGGGACATCTATAAAATCATTTTAAGAGTTTTTAGAACCTTATAAAATAGGTCTCATCAAAATCTAAATTAAACATACAAAAAATATACCTGAATATTGTAGAGATAAGAGTGAGTGGACAATCTTCTTTGCAAGTGCATGATTTAGTTATTGAAAACATAGTTTGAAATTGAAAATAAAAGAGAAAAATTAAGATGGAGGATGAATTTTTAACACTATGCCAATCCATGTTAATAAATCAAACATTAAAAATTCCAACAAAATTATATTAGTTACATTTTATATTTTCTTACACAAAATCTACCAATGATGGAATTAAGGTGTATGAATGTACATATTCAGTATATAATATTCACTTGAAATTTTACCTCTATAAATGTATATGGTGTCATAATGACATGGATAGATGTAGTAGTGGTTGGCCCAGTACCTAGCTTAGTAAATTTAAATTATGACGTTGAAAGAAATGTCTCCTCCTAAACCAAAGCACACGCGTGCACGCGCGCACCTGTGCACACACACACACACACACACACACACGCGCGCGCGCGCGCGCACACACACACACACACAAACACACACACACACACACAAACAAACACACACACACACACACACACACACACACACACACACACACACACACACACACACACACAATATTCAAGTCAAATGTGTAAATAAATTTTTACCTTTTTAATTTGAAAATATAAATTAAAAATTTAACATGAAATTTATATAAAAGATACCTACATGTGCGTAGAGAGTCCCAGTGTATCCAGACCAATTATGTGTGATAAAAACTCATCATTCAAGACCACATCCTCCAAGCCTAGTGATGTACCACTGTCATCATCTAAAGGTCCAATACATATAGCACCATAAGATCTACATGGGTGAGGTTGAGTATGACCACTAGGTGGAGTATCTTAAGGACATCTCTTTGAAAGCCTACTTGTATAATGAATGAGTATCTCATTCAGTACGCTATGTACATGAAAATTTTCTATATCTCAAACCTCCATCACCATAGAGAGATTATATAGATGAATTAGATTTTAGGTATGTATCATTGCAAGTTAATTAGGTACATGACATGTACCTAGTCAATCCTTCACAAAGGCTTTCTCTTGGCCTTGAAACTGACCATAGTCAAAATAATTTTGAATTTCATTGAGGTCAAACTCACAATAGATTTTCATAAAAAACCATAAAGGGACCTCATTGTTATTACAAGGTGGATAGTGAAACACGATAAACCATCACTCCCAAAAATTGGATTTAATAAAATTGTGTTAGAATCGATGGATTAGGAAATGTTTAGTCATTATAGGAGATGGTAGATTGGTGTCTGGGTTGATAAATTATGCACACATTTACTATTTTGTTATTTATTTATTCTTAACCTCATTTGATAACAATTTATTATCCTATTAATCCATATAACTATCTCTATATGAGCTTAATCTATCAATTTGACTAATTATAGAGTCAACTTGACCTAGTAATAACTTTAGTGTATTGTCCAAAAAGGTGCGATGGGTGTTCATGGAAGTTGGCATCCTCATTCTCCTAATTATCTACTCAATTTCAATTTTATTGTCCACTATGTGTGTAGCTATATCCTACTGACTACCTGAGGATCTATTGGAACTTTAGGAGTGTTAGGAGGAGTGTTAGGAGGGTTGGGTAGAGGGTTGGGTAAAAGGTTAGGTGGAATATGCTAAATTTTTAGATAAAAATTACAAATTAAACTATACAAAACATGCACAAAAATGATTTAATTCACAAAACATACATCTTTTTAATGGTGATATTGTCAATCTTGTGAATGCATGAGTGAAAACAATACTATATAATATTGATGGGAGTAGAACCAAGGATTTAAACACTAAGGATCAAAAAATGAAAGGGAAGGCAAAACACGAATGCAAAAAGAAATGATGGAGAAAAATGTGATAAGAAATGAAATGGGGTTTCAAGTTTTTTTACTTTATGTTTATGTAATGTGCACACATTCCTTATAGTTATAAGAACATGTATGTGTTCCTATAACATGTACGCATTTCTATTAGTAAAAAAATGTGTATGCATTGATTTTATAAAAAATGTGTATGTATTATAGATCAGATGTCTCGAATATTAATGAATTCATGTTGTGGGTTATGTCCAAAGAATTGTCCCCCAACTCCATGTACATACCCATTTAACTATACATAACACTTTTAACAATTTGGTCATTAATGTTTCTATTTTGACCACTATAGATACTAATGGGAAGTGAAAACTAAAATAAAAAGGCCCTTTTAAAAAATATGCAATACATAGGGAATAAATAAATACACATTAGTAGCTTCAATACCATATAAAAAAAAATCTACCCACTACTTATATATGAAGCTATTAAACAACCTCAAAAGAAATTCCATGAAAGAATAGATAGTATTTATTGAATAAATCCATGATTCATTTGTAATGAATTATATCTAGGCATTGAAATAATGAATTATCATTGTAGCTTTACTTGCTATCGATGAATTAGTGAAACAAATATTAATTACTTTTGTGCATTGAATAATATGGACCCAAGAATACAACCTAAAGTTCTATCTGATCTCACTTAAGTTTAAGAAATACTCATTGCAAGAGTTAATCCAATACTATAGGTAACTTATGTACATGGTGGGTTGTAAAAATATAGTGGCCATACTATTAGTTTCCCACAAGATATATTGTCTATTGTTAAGTGTCTACCATGTTAACCTGTAGACCTTGATATCTTAGTATTAAAAAGAATTGATTTGAAGAACAAACCATATGATTGATTTATAATCAAATCATGTGTTAGTGAAGATCTAAAATATAAAATGGAAAAGGATCCCTACTATGGAGACATTGAAATTGACTGTAAAGCACTAGATGCTTTACCAACAAGGCCTATTGATATCACCTCACTTCTTCATCACATCTTAATGGATACTAAAGATATGTGAAATACTAATGTTGAATTGGAAGATGACATAGATTCACCTTTAAATATAAAATACCAACAAGCAACATCATTTGTATCTTCTCTTCCAAATGCATGAATAGAGGTCAACCACATAAGAGACTATGTGAACAATGCAAATAGTGGAAACCCACCTGTAATTAATTGGCCAAATGTCAATAATTCACATATGAATGAATACAACACTATGAGGATATTTTCTATGAAATTTCGAAATATTTTACCAATAGGTGTTTTTAAGTTCCAACAACCTCATATTAAAAAGATCTAGCTACATGAATATAATTTGCACTTGCTTAGATATCAAAAAGGCTGATTCAGAAGCCACCCACACTTTCATTATTTTCTATTAAAACTAGTTATGCACCATCAAAGCCAAGTAACAAAAACAATATTTTTTGTTCTTCATTGTAGTTATTTTTTGGTGTTGTTGTCCAAGTGATCTGAGTTTTCTAGGTTCTGGATAGGTCTGTGTTACCCTGTCACTAAAATATCAAAGCCCATAATTCTACAGAGCTCACTATGCATCTATTTTAATCTTCAAAAGCCCTAGGAGCTCTTTTTTATTGAACTTGAATGATAAATTTGGAAAGAGAGAGAATGGATTAGTGTGTAAAGGATATGCTAGACACACATCACACCCCATGTGTGGGCATGCTGCCTACATACCAATACTCCAAGGAAGGATCAAGCTAATGTAGTTCTCCCATTGAAGCTCTTCATGTAATTATGTATGAAAATACCAGTAGATGTGAAATTGGGTGTACTTTATAATGTTAAGGACTGCTGCAAGGGCTTCGAATAATATTAGAAGGTTGTATGCTGAGAATAGGGAAAAGTGGTTGAGCGTTCTTGCTTGTGTTCTTGTTCCTCTCTAGTAAATAAGTGCCAACCCTTCTGAATGGATTTTGAATGGCCTCTTATAGGGGATTTAATTATTGTGGATTAAATTAATTCACATTAGACTGGCATGAATTAGGATAAGGATCTCTGAGAAAATGACCATTTGAATCAAATTTACACTTGGACAATAGTGCCAAAAATAGGACACAATAGGTTTCAATACTCTTATCCAAGTTGGGTACTATTGTCCAGATGGAATGAGACCTAGGGGAATGGATTTGAGCCTAAAAGAGTTTCTTGGGTCTATAAGGGTTATGTTTTGAAGGCTATAGATAATTGGGAATCCATTAAAGAAAAGCCTATGAGGGTTGTGCAAGAAAGTAGGAGGACCTATGGATTGGGTGTCATTAGCCACACTCAAGTAACCAAATTTCACATTTTACTTGACTAAATTTTGTACCCCTATATTTTAGTGATGTATCAAAGAAAAATACTAGAATAAAGGAAAAAGAATAGAAAGCATACTTGAGATTACTTGTAAAGGTGAAGCCCGTGAAGCTTGTGTGATGATGAGTAATGTTGGATAGTGCATAAAGAGCACATTATAAAAATGTGAATCTAAAAAGTGAACAAAGACTAGATCATTTATTATTATATGTGATATAAAACAAGAGCATACAAAATATGAGTAAAATATAAATGAATGAATACACCTCACTAGGTACACTAACCAATACAAAACCTATTGTGATTGTGAGTAGGGTTGAGTAATGCTGGACTGTGATGGATGATGTTGTACCAAAAGTTATATCATGAATGGATCTGAGTGTTTAATTCACCAAAAATTGGCTCAAGAACATAAATAATGGCCCTTTGACTCCATCATTGCCTACTAAGTGTAGATAGATGATCATGCATGTGACAATCGATGTCTAGACTATATGCCTAATATCTCTAAATAGGTGGCTCAAGAATACAAAGGTTGGCCCTTTAGCTACATCATTTCCCCATGAAGTGAAGCTATCAATTGATACTATTATAGAATAGATGTCATATGATATGGATAATGGGGTCATGGATGCTCTGAAAATCTTACAATGTAGTGTGGATAGCTGAATTTATGCTAAAAATTAGGCCACTCTTGGCCATTTTAAAAGACGAAGATTAGGCTTATATGAAAGCCTCTTCAAAACTGATACAATATGTTTATGTGAAATATAACTCATGAACATGGGTACTCGATAAGTTGAACTTGTATGAAATTTCAACTAGGGAATGATGTCAACCACTTCTAGATGGAGTAACACATGCAACTATTGAGAATGCTTGGGTAATAAATTGAAGTCAGAAATAAAAGAAGATCAATTTGCCATGCACATGGACCCAAATCACTAGTTTCTATAACATGGATTTTTATCTAAAAGTCATGTCAACTGCTTAATCCAAAATTGGAAGTGAGAGCCATCATGCCACACATGATACCCCCTATATCTTGATTCTTTGAGAAATATATACTAAAACTATTGATTCTGACTGATCTAGATTTGTAAAAATTGTAGCTGAGCTAAACTCTTTGCCTATTACTAGAAAATCTATGTTTTTTCTAACTAGATAAGAGAACCAAATGAGGACACCGTTGTGTTCAGTGTTTTTCATTTCTAGCACTGTTTTCCTATGTTAAAATTCGTTGTTGATCTAGAATTGTCACTATTTTATATTATGTTCTCATTAGTTTAACCTCTAGATTCTGGACTAGGTGATCTAAAGTTTGTTTTTTTGACTAATAAGAGTGCTGATATCTATGAAAAATCCCCTATTTATTTCCCCCTCTTCTAAGGGAAGGAATGATGAACTTGTAATAACTACCCTCAAAAGAAAGAGTCATATAACTCTGTTATGATATATAGATACATGATATAGCAGTGATATTTAATAATATATTTTTAAATATAGAAATGTTTGTATTGAGATATTGTTAGACCAACAAGGGTATGCCTAGATAGATATAATAATGTAAAAGCATGTGTAATGTATTAAAATAGAACTTGAAATGTTAGATGTTAGTTGTTAGTTGTTAGTTGTCAAGGAAATATGGATCATGATGTCCATCATGGCATCCAAGAAAGCAAGATAAATTCATGACATGGATAATGACATTACAAACTAGGATAAATAATCAAGTAAAAAGCATATAAATAAAGAAGCAAGAAGCATACAAGGTTAGCCAACAATCCATGCAAACAAGGGACATGGGCACATGCCACTAAAACTAGAATGGAAGAATACAAAGCATGTTAAAATGCCACATAAACGTACAATTTGAGACAAGAAAATATTGCCACACGGGCCATAGGAACATGAAAGAGTAAAAGAAAGGGACATTGGCAAATTTACAAAGGTACACATATAAGAAGTAAAACTAGAACTGGAAATGCAATCACACAAGCTCCGCTAAGAAAGGAATGAAATCAAGTAAACTAGAAATGTAAACACATATAAATAAGCAAATCAAAAAGTGAAAGTATGAAAGATATGTTAGTACATGACTAAGTATATGCTAAGAGATACATAAGTGTTAGATACTAGTGAAATGTTGATATATTAATATGTGTAATATGGGAAGTAATGTACATCAGTATGATAACTTAGAGTGTGTAGTGTAGGATTAACATGACTTAGATGGTGTTGTCATGTAGAATATGTCCTCAATGGGTATGTATATTGATGTATGTCTCAAATGTAGAATTAGGAATTCCCCCTCAATGGATAGAGTTAAACAAAAAAGTAGCTAGATGTCACTACATAAACTTAAAGAAGATCAAGTGAAGCATGATAATATAAATAATCTAAAAACAATAGCATGAAATGAAAAATGTAAGCCCTAACATGATAGTAGTAATGTAAAGCATGGATGGTGCATATAATCAAAATGTTTTTTGGTGGTTCTTAGATTATTTAAATGTTATTGTATTTTTACATTTTGTATTTTTTTGTATTTTATCAAAATATTTGAACTATATACAAGCATGTAGGCAAAGCAATATGTACATGATAATATAAAATACTAGGCTAGTGGGGTGGAAGGATCCAAGGATGGAGCCTATTGGGGATGGAAATGGAGAAAAGAGTCATGACCATCATCAAATACCTCGATATCATCATCATAAGTATCTTCATATTCAATATATGTTGTGTTTATAGTGCAATAATGTTGAAGGTGAAATAAAGGTTGATCTAGTGATGGAGATGTTAACTCTACTCTAGGACATTTAGTACTACTAGTAGATGACTTAAGTGGAAGTGGTAGAGCTGGTGTTATTGGTTGTGTTATAATTTTAATAATTACTCCACCATGTAGCTTATCCAATCTCTATTGTAAGTCTATACATGAGTTTGTATCATGGTGTATAATCCTATGAAAAGTACAAAATATGTGACCATCATGATGTGACAATCTATTGATAGATATGTCTCATACTATAGGTAATGTTATCAATCCATGATCAAGTAAAGTCTGTAACATAAATTGTAGATGATGTTATGTGCTACCTTTTTGAATTTGAATAATTGGCTCTATATCCATAGAGGTAACCATGTGAACTATATGTGCTAAGTGGTCTGACTATGGTCATGAGTTTGGAATATATCCTAAGAGTGAACTAAAAATTATTGAAAGTGTTATAGGATGTGGTATGAGAGCTCTATAGTCATCTTGATACTCTCTTGGGCCAACTAGTGTAAATCTCAATCCACATAAATATTCATCTGGGTGTGTGAGTGTCATATCATCATCTGAAGAAGCATATGAATTTGTCTCAACATCATGTACATATGGTATCTCAAAACCTACAACAAGGGGTAACTGTGATATAAGAGTATTATCATCTATAGTAGTAAAAGATGGTGTTAATGCAAAGGTATCTTTAACTAGTGGAGTAACTATGGAATTGACTAGAACTACTAGTACTACTATCAGAGATGGTTGATTTGTAATAGGTTTCAAAACTATGACTGATGAAGTAGCTAGACTAGTTGATGTTGTGATGACTAGCAGAATAACTAGTGGTAATGGTGCAATTATAAGTGGAGTAGTACAAGAAGTGATAGTCTCCATAACCTCATATGTATGTATTTGATCAAGACAAATGTTATGAGGTGGTGGTTATACTATGATATATGGTGACCCGTGTGGTGAAATAATCAAAGATGACTATGTAGTTTGATAATATTTGAATGGTTGGTTGTCTATTTGACATGTGTATAGATATCCCTTATGGATAAAATTAATAAATAAATATAGAGTGGAAATAATTCCTAACATATTATGTATTTAGGTTCATCCAAGTAAAATATTATAGTAGAGAGGACCTGACATGACCTCGAATTATGTAGGGAGGGTTTTTGGTCCCACCATTATATCTAAAGTAATAGTGCCCAGTGTCTATCTATGGTATATCATCAAACCCTTGAATGTTTTAATATGATTTTTTATTGATTCCAAATCTAAAATAATTGTCTGTAAGAATGTGATATTTCATATATTTATTTTAGAACCGTTCTAGGCAACAATTAAGGTGATAATTCGTGTGACGGTTCTACCCCAATTGATGATGGAACTGTCAGGAGTCAACTTTTGCACTGTAGCTCCAATTGACTCCCCGTTTGAACTATTGGAAATATAAGAATGAGAAGAACATGGTGAGATATCATAGATATTTTATTGGTTTTTTTGGACCACTGAAAACCCAATAGAAATGCCCCAAATTTCAATTTTAGTACTGTAGTCTAAATATAGTAAGTTTCTAAAAATAGTAATTCCTCGAATTCTATATTGTTTTAAATAATGTAAGTTGAACCACTTAATCTACCTCAAGATTGCTGACCTTCCACGTCCTCATCCAAATTTAAAAATGTGTATAAATGAAGATGTAACCTGAAATGGAAATTAGACATCACTTCCTAGAAATAGACACATAGTTGTTTTGCAATCTTGAGTAATAAAACAACTCTTCTCAGAGAATTAATTATTACTATTTTATTTTAATGTTATTGAAATATATTTCAATCAAAAATTTTGATTTTTGGATTAGTTTTATTATATCTATTTGTATTGAGAGTGTATGATATCGAGGAAGTGGTCAAACTACAAGAAGCTTGGGTGGAAAAAAATAGAGCTTCCAAACTATCGATCTATTTGCTCCAAATGACTTCAAATGGTGGATAACACCGAGACATCTAATATATTCAAGGAAATGGTGAATGAAGCCCTCCAACAACAACAAGCATAGATTCTACAAAAAATTGCCTAAATTATCTAATAACTCTTGATGGGAAATTCTAGCTCCTCATCTGCACTTTCTGGCTCTTCTTCCATTGAACATCCTCTTAGTGCCCCAACACCCTTCATGGTTTTGTTAAATTTTGATATCTATAGATTTGAAGGAAAAATCAATGTTGATGTAGTAAAAAATTAGTTGGATCAATTGTATTCCTACTTCTATGTAAACAAATTCACCGATGGAGAAAAGATCATGTTTGCTCTTTTGAAAACATCATTGCCTATGAAAAATTGGTGGGAACTGTACAAAAAGAGGTTCAATATATATGACATTGGTGTTGAGGTGGCACCTACCTAGGATGATTTTGTGGAAGTAGTAAAGGAAGAATATTATCCCATTGGAGCATATGATGATTTGTACATACAATGGCAACAACTTCACCAAGGTAACAACCAATCTATTCAAGATTACATTGACTTTTTTCATTCTCTATCTACAGGATTGGGAATCCAAGAAAGTGAGAAACATAAGACTCTCAAATATCATGGTGGACTACAATGGTACATATGGGCAAAAATGGAACTCTTCAATTTGGAAACCCTCGGTGAGGCATACAAGTTCATAGTGAATATTGAGCAGAAGCATGGAAGAAAGAATATGAAGAGTCAGCCTTCAAAATGGAGAAATGACAAGGAAGGTCAAACATGAGGCCAAAATTGGAAGCAAAAGGAGTTTCAAGATTAAAAACTCTAGAAGGGAAAGATTTGAAAATGGTGTGATTACAACAAAACTAGAACTCACTCCAAAGAAGAATGTCAAGCCATCAAGTCATTGCTTTCTAAGTCACAATAATAAACATTTAATGCTCTATTTCACACACAATATATAGTCAAAGATGATGAAGAAGAGATTATAGATGATGAGCCCAATACCATCGTTGCTTCATCACAGACCCATATGGAAAGGCCAAATGACAAGGAAAGATTGTTTCACTCCAAATTATGAGTAAAAGGTAGGCTTCTACATTTCATTATTGATATTGGGAGTCTAAATAATTTAATCTCTACTAATGTTATGAAAAGTCTAAATCTATCATGAAGCCTCACCCAAAGCCATACACTATTTGATGGTTAAGCCTAAGGAGAGACCTCTGTGTCACCCATTAGTGTATTATTTCATATGAAATAAAACCTTTCCAAGATGAAGTCTTGTGTGATGTGGTCAATCTAGATGTTTGTGATGTACTCCTTGGTTAACCAGTCATGTATGATTGACATGGCATCTATGAATCATGAACCTAAAAGATCACCCTCACTATTAGAATGCAATGCTATAGGATACCAGAGGTAATACCTCCCATATTTGTGTCCATATTTAGTGTAAATGAATGTAAGAGATTAGTGGAGAAGACAAATCAATTCATTCTCATGGTGGTCAAACCACAAAAATCCAAGAAGGTCAACGTTACAATCCTGACTACATAATCAACACAAAAATAGAAGAAGATGGGATAAATCATAAGAGAATATGATGAATTATTCAAGTCACTCATAGGGGTTCCAGTACATTTCCATGTAAAAAATGCTATTTATTTGATCCCAGGATCAACATTTCCTAACATTCTTGTGTATCACAGATCAATTCAGGAATTGATCCAAAAGAGACACATCAGACCAAGTTGTTCATCATATGGTAGCTTGATTGTCCTTATACAAAATAAATATGGAATATGGAGTCTTTGCATTGATTAATAGGCCTTTAATAAAATCATTGTGAAGAATTAACACTACCTCCCTAAGATTGATGACCTGCGGGACCAACTCTATGGTGTGAATTTCTTCACCAAAATTTATCTCTAATTTCAATATCACCAAATTCCCATAGATCTCACTGATGTCTAGAAGACTACATTCAAATCTAAGGAAGGGCTCTTTGAATGGTTAGTTATGACTTTTGGCTTAACTAACACAACTACAACCTTCATGAGGATGATGGACGACATCCTATAACCATTCACCGACTCATTCATGGTTGTCTACCCAGATGGTATACTCATATAAAGTATAACATGGGAGGAACATCTACAACATGTTTTTAAGGTGCTTCAAACTCTTTGGGAGCACAAGTTGTATGCAAATCTTGAAAAATGCATATTCATGATGAAAACAATTCAATACCTTAGGTATGTTTTGAATGAGGAAGGGCTCCATGTCAATCCAGAGAAGATTTAGGTTATTTGACAATGGCATACACCAAGGAACCTCATAAAACTTCACAACTTATTGGGTCTTACTAATTTATGTTACAGGTTTGTTCTTGGATTCTCGCATGTTGCTTGGCCACTAACCCAACTGACTAAAGGAAGATCTAAAGCTGCATTTTAGTGGGGAAAAATACAACAAAGGGCATTTGAGAATTTGAAAAAAAGAGTTTTCTCAACCCCTATTCTTGGGTTTCCATATTTGCATCAACCTTTTGAGTTGATTATAGATGCATCTAAATATGCCAGGGAGTTATCATCATGTGACATAGCCATCCTATTGCATATCATAGTGAAAATTTCACTGATACAGGTAGGAAATACCTAAAATATGACAAGGAGCTCTATGCCATTATGCAAGACTAGAAACAATGGAAACACTACAACTTAGGGAAAGAGATGGTCATCCACATTGACCACAGACTATTGGAATTCACCTAGTCATAGAGCAAATTTTGAAATGAGAGGTAGCAAAAGTAGGCCACATATCTGAAACAATTCTATCTAATAATCAAATATAAAAAGGGGAGCTCAATCACAGACATAGATTATTTAAGCCACACACCAATTACTACACTCATAATAGTTCTCAACCTGTGCAAACATGAGACTGCCACTTTAAGTGCTCTATATGAAGTAGATCCTACCTTTGCTAATACATATCAGGTGTTTCAAAAAGGTAAACATGTTTTTTATTTATATTTTAAAGATAATTTCCTCTATCAAATGGGGCACATCTATGTTCTAGTTATTAATAAATAGAAGATGATATGGGAAGGACATTTGATTAGGATAGATGAACACTTTGGTGTAGACAATACATTGGTAATTCTTCAAAAACACTTCTACTAGACCCATATGTGAATGGATGTGGAAAGGTACCTCAAATATTACACCCCATGTGCAATAACTAAGCCAACAAATAATAAATAAGGATTATACATGCCATTTCTAGAACCAACTAGGCCTTGGGAACCTATCTCAATGGATTTTCTCTCAAGTTTACCACTTCAAAGCATGGCAAGGATTGTATTTTTATTCTAGATGATCATTTTTCAAAAATGGATATCATGATTACTTGTAAGAAAAATATATCTATTGAAAAAATTGCTCAGCTATATTTTATTCATGTATGGCTCCATTTTGGTCTCCCCAAGTCCATTATCTCAGATTGAGATAGCAGCTTCCTAAGCATCTTCTTGTCCACTCTATGGAAGATGATGGATACCAAGATGATGAAGTCTACAGCCTTCCATCCATAGACTAACGGTCAAACAAAAGTGGTGAACCACTTGATTGTTTACATGATTTATATGTATCACTCCAAACATCCACACACATGAGATGAGGGGATTATTTTCATACAACATGGATACAATCAGGCCTTGCACAACTTAGTCGAGCATAGTCTATAGCATGTATGCTTTGAGTTCCAACCCATGCCACCAATTGATATAGCCATTCCATTATCCACTATGGAATAGACACCTCATGGGAGATCTGAGGTAGAAAAAGTAATAAATTTTATTGAAAAAATGCAACACATCTAGCATCATGTCATGACAAGCATAGGATTGCACACCATTTTGTTGTGGGTGACAAGTTTTGGTTGTGGCCTCAAAAGGAATAACTTTCAGGCCCACATATAAAAATCTAACCTCTATGATATGGTCCCTACACTATCACCAGAAAAGTTGGAGAAAATAATTTTTAGTTGAACCTACCAACCTACCTTGGTCTGCATCCAATATTCAATGTGGAGCTCCTCAAAACATATCATCCACCTATGTTGGACCCTTTAGTATAACTAGATATTGATGATCTTGATCCATAGAGTTTTTCTCTAGTAGAGGAGGATTAGATTGTGGACACCTAGATGAAAACAACAAGAGGATGCTCTATCCCACTTTATCAGGTGGTCAAATGAGGCCAACTTAGCCACCAAGGTGAGTAGATCACATAGAATCAAATTAAGACACAAATGACACACCTAATGAGGAATATTAAATCAATGGGGGCCATTCCTTCTCAAGGATGAAGGAATGATCTAGGCAACAATTTTGGTGATAATTCAGGTGATGGTTCTACCCCATTTGATGATGGAACTTCTAGGAGCCATAACTTTTGCACCATAGCTCCAATTGACTCTCCATTTGAACCATTGGAAAGATAATAATGATGAGAATGTGGTGAGATGTCATGAGCTCAACTCATTAGTTTTTTACCTCTAAAAACCCAATGTAGGTGTACCAAATTTCAATTTTAGTAGTGCAGTATAAAAATAGTAAGTTTTTAAACATAGTAATTCCTCAATTGTTGTATTGTTTTAAATCAGGGAATTCAAACCATTTAATCTCCCTTGGTATTGGTGACCCTAAAAATCCTCATCCTACTATAAAAATGTGTATAAATGAAGATGTAACTTGAAATGGAAATCAGACATCTCTTCCCAGATATAAGCATATAGTTGTATTGCGATCTTTAGTAATAAAACATATCTTCTCAGATAATTCATTGTTACTATATTATTTTCATGTTCTTTAAATATCTATAAATAAAAACATTTGAGTTTTGGATCAAGAACCACTATCAACAAGAACTATCTTGACTGCATTGTTTTTGACTTGTATTTGTATGGATAGTGGTAAATTTTGATCAATAACTATCTGAGAAGGCATGTCCTCATTATAAAAAGAAGTTACATCTTCTAGAGTTTTTAAAGTGTTGACCATAGATGAAAAATAATAAGGTTATAAATAAATAGGCATTGAATTCTGAGTGAGTGCATGATAAATAATGTCCTTGAATACATTAGTTTTTTGGAGCATTTCTCAAATGGAAATTTTAGCTGGAGTATTTCTCAACTAATCAACAATATCATATTCCTTGTGAAAATATACCTATGCATGTGGGTTGGGCTTGGGATGGGTTGGAATAGCAGGGTGATGAGGCTCCTAGGTAAGTGGAGGAGGCATAATAAAATATTGATTAATATCTCTAACCATATTATCTACTATTCATATATGATTTGTAGTAGTTATGGGAGGAGAGTGAAGATAATCATTGGGTCGAGGTGGTGGAGGGACAAAGGGTGTCAACTTGGATCTTTGGTGATGGGCAGTGACCTAGGGAAGAGAAAAATGGAGAATACAACATGACTCTACATGGGGTAGAGGCTCCAAGGGAGGTGATGGAAAAGATGTTTTAACATGTTTAAAAATATCTTTCTTAACATCATCTCATATAATGAAAAATAAGCATGAAATGCAAAGAATGAAGCTTTGTAATAAAATATGATAGACTTCATCATTCAAGTACATGATAGGGCCCAATTTTTTTTCCTTATTAGTTCCAATAAATGTAAGAAAAGTTTGTTAATAAATGAACAGCATTTTAGGAATTTAATTATGGATGTAAGGTGATACCGCAAGAAGCAAAATAGGAGATAGTACATGCAATTAAAGATTATTGAATGAATTTTTTAAATTAGTATGATAATTTTAGATATGAATTTATAGAAAATTCATATAATTTTTCTTGAAAAAGTTAGGAAAAATTAGAAAATATTTCTAAAATTAGCAATATATTTTTCCTAGTGTTTGAAATGTTTTTGTATGCAAAAAGGACCTAGTATGTGAAAACCAAAATTTTTATAAAATATATGATATTTTTTTAACTAATTTGTATTTTTTTTGCTTTTAAATATAGGAAAAATCAAGAAATTATGACAAAAAATTAGATTTAATTTACCCTATGCTTTCTAGGGTTTTTGTGTAAAATTTGAAGTAAGTTGGGTTCACCAAATGTTTTGTTATTTTTTAGAATAATGGGTTTCTAATCATAACTAATAAATAGGTCTATATGAAAGTAAATCAATAAATATTTTGAAATAATTAAACCACTAATTTATGTAAATAGATTATATTTTTTCCTTTTCTAAAAATAGTAATAAGTAAGATAAAATAAGACTTAGTTTATTTTAAGCTATCATGTATGAGATAGGATCTGAGAATTCAGGTATAAGTTTGGGAGAGTATCAGAAACAAATTATTGAACTTTGTTTTCTAATTAGATAGGAGTGTCAAAAGTAGGGCAACCTATTTTTCAGCATTGCAATCCTTTTTTATGTTATTGTCTATGTGATGTATGTTTTATAAGTTCTGCTTGAAAGGTCTATGTTACCCTATTAGTGAAATATTGAATCCCAAAAGTATATGGAGGTTTCTATGCATCTATTTTAATATTTAAATACGCTAGGATATCTTTATGTTTGAACTTGAACAACAATTTGGGAAAGATAGAGAAGGGGTTAGTGTGTAAAGGATGCACTAGATGCACTTTATACCCTGTCTGTGGGCATGTTGCCTACATACCAATACTCTGAGGAGGGATCAAGCTAATTTAGTTCTCCCATTGAAGTTCTTGGTGAAAATTTGTATGAAAATTTAAGTAGATGTAAAACTAGGTGTACTTTAGATGGCTAGGGACTGGTGCAAGGGTTTGAATAGGCTTGGAATATTAGTAGAAGGTTGTATGCAGAGAATAGGGAAATGTGCTTATGTTTACTAACTTGTATTCTTGATCCTCTCTTGTAAAAGAATGTCAACCCTTCTAAATGGAATTTTAATGGCCTTTTATACGATATTTAATGATAGTGGGTTAAATGAATTCGCATTAGACTGACATGAATTACGATATGGATGCAAGGGAAAATGACCATTTGAATAAAATTTGAACTTGGACAATAGCTCCATAAATAAGACACCCTAGGTTTTAGTGCTCCTATTCAAGTTAGGTATTATTATCCAAAGGGAATGAGACATGGGGGGATGTATCTATGCTTGAAAGAGCTACCGAATTCTGTAAGGGTTATGTTTGAAAGGCTGTGTATGACTGGGAATTAGTGAAAAAAGCCTATGTGGATTTTTCAAGCAACTAGGAGGACCTATGGATTGGGTGTCATTAGCCACACTCAAGTAACAACAAGATATCTAATGTTGGGTGAATATATAATATATGCATGAACAATGCCAAAAATATGCACCTTGTCATATAGGTGTACAAAAAGTACATCAGCTAAAACTTCCTAATCATAAAATAGTCTCCCTCTATTTTCCTTCCTTAAAGAAGACTCTCCTTACAATGCCTTGCTTTTAGATGGAGATATCAGATATTCCATGGATTACTCTGAGGTTTGATTATAGGTACTACACTCATATTTGACTTGTAGCTAACCTATTCAAATATAAAAATTAATATACAATTAACAAATATACATGAAACCATGTTAAGAAACTTATTTTAAACTATAATAAAAAAATCATTTCAACATGCACTTACTATAATATCATCGGCCTTCTCAATTTCTTATTCACACTCGACTAGGTCAGTGCCAAGTTTGGCTACATGAACAAGTGTGTCAAATGATGATGAAACATGAGGAGCTAATGTAGTGGTCATCTGAATCAGACTATCTAATGTCATATGATAACCCTGCATACACACTACATTCATACATATAAGTTATATTTACCCAAGTATATAGTAAAATTATTAGAATAAAAGTATTAAATTACAAGTGCATATACATACCTCGATGTGTGCTTATGCAGATAAAATTGTAGTATCAATGTTTGAGTCTATCTTGAATCATAATGATGGATGATTTTCCACCTTAGTAATTAGTTGAACAAATGACCTAATAATTAATAACTTGGGCAATTTATTAATTAAACAAGTTTATAATAAACTTATTCTTGTAGAAGATATGAAAATATATAATGGGGTCACATGAAGCATGGATGTGACAAGTGTTTATGTGTAATGTGACTTATAACACCACACTGAAGGCAATAAATGTCAGTTTCTTCAGGGAAAATGACAAGACATCCAAGGCAATGAAGAATTTCCTACACCTCTTGATGTAGGATCATACTACAAACTTGTATATATGGTCCTATAGTTAATCTTGTAAGGGTTTGTAAGTGTCAATAAGCCTTGAATGAGCTATTTAGTGTGTCTTAAGTAATTTATAGGTCTTAGAGTGTTTTCCCTCCAATGATTTTTATTAGAATTTTCAAATTTATTCAAGTGAATATTTTCTTAAATTGTAATAATTAATGTGTCTAATAGGTTCTAAAAGGTTTAATACTTTGATAAGAGTCTCCCAAGTTTATTTAAGATCATATCTATCTTTCTTAATCATTTAAAGGTCTTAAATTACTTGATAAGTCTTCAAAGATTAGTTTTTCTAATTTGAGATAGGTCTGTTAGAAGAATAAGTACCTAAATTAACACATCTTAAAATTTTATAAGAATTCAACATCATGATTGTTCTAATCTATCATTTTAGGGATGTACAAGATGAAGGAAAAAAGTATAAGAGACCAAATTTGCATCATTAGAGGACTATAACTTCTATTTGAAGCCCTCCAATTTCACAAAAAATTGGGAATAGTTAGGCAAACAAGCCTAGAAGATGATTCCAAAGGTTTAGATATAATAAATCCTTACAATCAAATTTATTAAAATATAAGTTTCATGTAAACCTACAACTTTGTATCTCTAAGATAGCGAGGGAGGATTTATGAGTGAATTTTATGAAATTGAGTCATTGAATGCAAGTTAGGTGTTGAAACATCCTTGAATCACTTATATACACTAGTATGGATGCTTTTATAGATTTTATGAGGTGTATTTCCAATTTTGACCTGATTAAGGTCATTATCATAATTGTCTTAAGGTAGTGTCTTGGTATAATTGAGGATAGTCTTATGAGCTATAGTGTCTAAGTTGATTTTTTTTTGAAATTTTGGGCTTTATAAGGGTGTGGTGCTAGAAAATCAACTATCTCCATCTTATATGGCCAACACTTCTCATTTTGTACATCAATCTACTAAGAGACCATAAGGACTATCATGCTCTTGTTCTGATAAGACATTTATTTTATTTTGGACATGTATTTCATACTTACCACATGGATGTCCATGATTCTTATATTGTATATATTTTTATAGGACTCATGGACATTTATGTGATTATGATGAGGTTTATTGTGGTATATCACATATTTATATATATTTTGCTTATATGATATGATGTATTTGTTAGATTAGATACTGGTTTTGATTGATCATAAGCAAGAACTGATTAGATTTAGATGTGTCGTGGATGTTAGGATTTATTTACATGTATAAAAATGATGTATGATTATTTATTTTATGTTTGTTCTTTAATTTAATGTATATGATGATGTTGATGTCTTTTAATATCATGAATATGATGATGTAGATGACATGGTTTTTAGATAGATGATGTCATGTTAAGTTTTAATTGTTATGTTGTATGAAATAGAGAAAATAATATAATGTGGTTTTATAATGAAATGGAATATGTTATAACTTGAGACATGTGCTAATATTTAAATAAGTGGTCCTTTAGTGAATTAATAATATGTCTCATAAATTGATAATGGGTAAACCCTCCTGCACAAAGGAGGTGGATGGATTAGTTAGTAGGTTAGTGTGGTCGAAAGGGATAGTTTAATGATTAGGAAATATAGGTTGTGGGGTGTCTCAAATCCACTTGAAATGTTGGTAATCTAGTTTTCCTATTGCACTTACTTAAGAATATACCTACAACATTTGGATAGTCAAGGTCACATTGACTTATAGTGCATGGGGACTTTAAGAGGGAACTTTGTTAATGAGATTCCCAATTTCATAATGGGTAGTTAGTCATTGCCATCCTCATTACCAGTTTATAACCAAAAATTTACAAAATATAATACTTAAAAAGATGATTCACACATTTACATATAAACTGATTACAAAGGATTACAACAACATAAAAGCTTACAATAATTATTTACACAACATAACTATTAATAACAAAACTTAATTATGACATACTAAAAAGATTTACATATGGATAGTAGACTAAATTTATTAATTAACAAGATGATGTAATAAAAAGTCCTAAAAACATAATTTAAAAGGATGTATAAAGTATTTGAAAAGTTAACTAAATTAAAATGGACTTGTGACCTAATTAAGATTTAAATACTATGTATAAAAGTGTGAAATGGACAACAAATTATTTAAAAGAAAAATGATAACAATATGTTCAAGGAACATGGTTTAACAAATATAGACAAGACTACACATTATAAGGATAAGAGGGTATTTGACCAAAATGGAAAATTTACAAAGTATCCTAAAATATTGACAAAGGATAATATGGAACAATAATCTGGCAACAATTAAGACATGATAAAACCGGATATGATTATAATCCCAGGAACTAGTTAAAAAATTAGGATCTTGTTTACAATTCTGTACAAAATGTATTATACATATTTGAGGAGGAATAATTAAGGACACTTATTTAATAATGAATTTATTGGGTGTAGGACGTTATATGATTAGGGTAATGAATGGTGATAAGTATGGTTTGGTGCCATTAAGGATGATACAGAGAAGAGTCATCTGGAAGAATTCAGCTTTATTTGGATTTAGATTTTAGAAGGAAATATTATTTCTAGAGTGGATTATATGTTCTATATTACTCTTTAATACTTATCACCTCTATACTTTCAGCAATAATCTGACCCATTTTGAGACTCATATCTCCTTATTGTCAAATCATATATCTTACAACCACCATAAAGATTAGGGTCATATGGAAGGTGAGAGAACTAGATGGGAAGATGGGAATGATGAGAGATGAGAAAGAATGATGGATTGTGAAGTAGTGATGCATGGGAATAATATAGTTGTAGATGTCAGTTTCTTTCAACATCATTAAAAATCTTCTTAAATATTTTTGTAAGAATTTTTATTGTTGCTTCCACTTGGCCATTGCGTTAGGGTAATAGTGTGTGAAGGAATGTTACTCAATATGATATTGATTGCACAAGTCTTCCAGTTATTCATTTGTAAATGATTTTAAATTATTTGATATTATTTTGGATGGGATTCTAAAGTGGAAAATGATTTGATTTAAAGTGAACTTAGATATCTGAAGGCCTATTGTGTATATGAGTGGCATAGCTTCTACCCATTTAGTAAAATACTATGTGGTTATAATAATGAAATTGTGTCGATCTAAAGAGTAGGATCAATTTTCCCAATAAGATGTAATCACCATATTAAAAAAGGACATGGGTTCATTATAGGTTTAAGCTCTTGAGCTAGGGAAAGTATGAGATTCCCATGATTTTGAATTAAGGTGTTTTTTAGACCAAAACCTTTGTAATTAATTTTGTAAAGTTGTCAAAAAAATTATTTAGAGTTTTTAAAAGTAAATTCAAGCATTCAGAATAATCTAAACAGAAGTGATTTAAATAAGATTTGTGTCATTGGTTTTATCAAATATTCATGTAGAAAATAAAGAATGCCATATAAAAAATCCATATATAGGAATACAATGTCAATAATACATGCATTTCCATATAGGCATACACAAAATTACATCTTGTCTAACAACATTATATGTAATATCAGGGGACTACATCATATATGCATGTATAATGCCAAAAATGAATACATTGCCATATAGTCATACAAAAAGTACATCATATAAAACATCCTCATCATCAAATAGTCTCCCTCTCTTTTCCTTGCTTGAAGAAGACTCTCCTTGGGATGCCCTTCTTAAAGATTGAGATAGCTTGAATGCCTTGGATTGTAAGTACTAAACTCATAGCTCACTTGTAGTTGAACCTGTTCAAACATAAAAATTATTATAAAATTAATAAGTGTGAATGAAACTATGTTAATAAACTCATTTTCAACTATAATAAAAAATCATTTAAACATGCACTTACTATAATATCATGGTCCTTCACAATTTTTTGTTGACACTCATCTAGGTTAGTGCCAAGTTCAACTGCATGAACAAGTGTGTCAAATGATGATGAAACATGAAGAACTACAAGTCATCTGAATCAAACTATCAAATCTCATATGACAACCATATATACACAATACATTCATTCATATAAGTTATATTTACCCAAGTACATAGTAAAATTATTAAAAAAAAAGTATTAAATTACAATTCAAAATCACAAGTGAATATACATATCATGGTGTGTGCCTATGTAGATGAAATTTTAGCCACAATACCCGAGTCTATCTTGACTCATAATGATGGATGAGTGTCCACCCTAGTCACTAGCTGAACAAATGACCTAGTAACTAATAACCTGGGCAATTTATTGATTAAAGAAGTTTTTAATAAACTTAATCTTGTATAAGATATGAAAAAATTTGATGAGGTCATGAGAAGCATGAATTTGACAAGTGGTTGGCCCAGTACCTAGCTTAGTAAATTTAAATTATGACATTGAAGTAAACGTCTCCTCCTAAACCAAAGCACGCACACGCACACACACACACACACAAAAAAAAAAAATAATAATAAATAAATAAATAAATAAATAAATAAATAAATACACAATATTCAAGTCAAATCTGTAAATTAATTTTTACCTTTTTAGTTTGAAAATATAAATTGAAAATTTAACATGAAATTTATATAAAAGAGACCTACATGTGTGTAGAGAGTCCTAGTGTATCCAAACCAATTGTGTGTGATAATAACTCATCATTCAAGACCACATCCTCCAAGCCCAGTGATGTACCACTATCATCATCTGAAGGTCCAATACATATAGCACCATAAGATCTACATGGGTGAGATTGGGTATGACCACTAGGTGGAGTATCTTAAGGACATCTCTTTGAAAGCCTACTTATATAATGAATGAGTATATTATTAATTATGCTATGTACATGCAAATTTTCTATATCCAAAACCTCCATCACCATAGAGATTTTATATAGATGAAGTGGATTTTGGGTATGTATCATTGCAAGCTAATTAGGTGCATGACATGTACCTAGTCGATCCTTCACAAAGGCTTTCCCTTGGCCTTGAAACTGACCATAGTCAAAATAATTTTGAATTTCATTGAGGTCAAACTCACAATACATTTTCATAAAAAACTACAAAGGGACCTCATGGTTATTACAAGGTGGATAGTGAAACACCATCAACCGTCACTCCCAAAAATTGGATTTAATCAAATTGTGTTATAATAGATGGATTGGGAAATGTTAAGTCATTACAAGAAATGGTAGATTGGTGTTTGGGTTGATAAATAAGGCACACATTTACTATTTTTTTATTTATTTCTTCTTAACCTTATTTGATAACAATTTATTATCCTATTAATCCCTATAACTATCTGTGTATGAGCTTAATCTATCAATTTTACTAATTATAGAGTCAACTTGACCTAATACTAACTTTAGGGTATTGGCCAAATAGGTGTGATGGCTGTTCGTGGAAGTTGGCATCCTCACTCTCCTAATTATCTACTCAATTTCAATTTTATTGTCCACTATGTGTGTAGTTATATCCTACTCACTACCTTAGGGATCTAGTGGAACTTTAGGAGGGTTGGGTAGAAGCTTAGGTGGAATATGCTAACTTTTTAGATAAAAATTACAAATTAAATTATTCAAAACATGCACAAAAATGATTTAATTCACAAAACATACATCTTTTTCATGGTGATATTGTCAATCTTGTGAATGCATGGGTAAAAACAATAATAAATAATATTGATGGGAGTAGAACCAAGGATTTACACACCAAGGATAAAAACATGAAAGGGAAGGCAAAACACAAATGCAAGAAGAAATGAAGGAGAAAATGTGATACAAAATGAAATGGGGTTTCAAGTTTTTTTTACTTTATGTTTATGTAATGTGCACACATTCCTTATAGTTGTAAGAACATGCATGAATTGATTTTATAAAAAATGTGTATGTATTATAGCTCGGATGTCTCAAACACTAATGAATTCATGTTGTGGGTTATCTCCAAAGAATTGTCCCCCAACTCCATGTACATACCCATTTAACTATACATAACGCTTTTAACAATTTGGTCATTAATGTTTCTATTCTGACCACTGTAGATACTAATGGGAAGTGAAAACTAAAATAAAAAGGCCCTTTTAAAAGATGCAATACATAGGGAATAAATAAATGCACATCAATAGCTTCAATACCATATAAAAAAATCTACCCACTACTTATAGATGAAGCTATTAAACAACCTCAAAAGAAATTCCATGAAAGAATAGATAGTATTTATTGAATACATCCATGCTTGATTTGTAATGAATTATATCTAGGCATTAAAATAAGGAATTATCATTTTAGCTTTACTTGCTATCGGTGAATTAGTGAAATAAATATTAATTACTTCTGTGCAATGAATAATATGGACCCAAGAATATAAACTAAAGTTCTATCTGCTCTCACTTAAGTTTAAGAAATACTCATTGAAAGAGTTAATCCAATAATATAGGTAACTCATGCACATGGTGGGTTGTAAAAATATAGTGGCCCTACTATTAGTTTCCCACAAGATATATTGTCTATTGTTAAGTGTCTGCCATGTTAACCTATCAACCTTGATATCTTAGTATTAAGAAGAATTAAATTGAAGAACAAACCATATGATTGATTTATAATCAAATCATGTGTTAGTGAAGCTCTAAAATATAAAATGGAAAAGGATCCCTACTATGGAGACATTAAAATTGGCTGTAAAGCACTAGATGCTTTACCATCAAGGCCTATTGATATCACCTCACTTCTTCATCACATCTTAATGAATACTAAAGATATGTGAAATACCAATGTTGAATTTGAAGATGACACAGATACACCATTAAATCTAAAACACCAACAAGAAACATCATTTGTATCTTCTCTTCCAAATGCATGAATAGAGGTTGACCACATAAGAGACTATGTGAACAATGCAAATAGTGGAAACCCACCTTTTATTAGTTGGCCAAATGTCAATAATTCACCTATGAATGAATACAACACTGAGAGGATATTTTCTATGGAATTTAAAAATATTTTACCAATAGGTCTTTTTAAGTTCCAACAACCTCATATTGAAAAGATCTAGCTACATTAATATAATTTGCACTTGCTTAGATATCAAAAAAGCTGATTTTGAAGCCACCCACACTTTCATTATTTTCTATTAAAACTAGTTATGCACCATCAAAGCCAAGTAAAAAAAACAATATTTTTTGTTCTTCATTTTAGTTATTTTTTGGTGTTTTTATCCAAGTGATCTGAGTTTTATAGGTTCTTCTCAGTAGGTCTGTGTTACCCTGTCAGTAAAATATCGAAGCCCATAATTCTACAAAGCTCACTATGCATCTATTTTAATCTTCAGAAGCCCTAGGATCTGTTTTTTCTTGAACTTGAATGATAAATTTAGAAAGAGACAGAATGGGTTAGTGTGTAAAGGATATGCTAGACACACTTCACACCCCATGTGTGGGCATGCTGCCTACATACCAATACTCCAAGGAGGGATCAAGCTAATGTAGTTCTCCCATTGAAGCTCTTGGTGTAATTATGTATGAAAATACAAGTAGATGTGAAATTGGGTGTACTTTATAATGCTAGGGACTACTGTAAGGGCTTGGAATAATATTAGAAGGTTGTATAATGAGAATAGGGAAAAGTGGTTGAGTGTTCTTGCTTGTGTTCTTGTTCCTCTCATGTAAATGAGAGCCAACCCTTCTAAATAGATTTTGATTGGCCTCTTATAGGGGATTTAATTATTGTGTATTAAATTAATTCACATTAGGCTGACATGAATTAGGATAAGGATCTAGGAGAAAATGACCATTTGAATAAAATTTACACTTGGACAATAGTGTCAAAAATAGGACACAATAGGTTTCAGTGCTCTTGTCCAAGTTGGGCACTATTGCCCAGAGGGAATGAGACCTAGGGGGATGGATTTAGGCCTAAAAGAGTTTCTTGGGTTTGTAAGGGTTATGTTTTGAAGGTTATAGATAATTGGTAATCCATTAAAGAAAAGTCTATGAGGGTTGTGCAAGCAAGTAGGAGGACCTATGGATTGGGTGTCATTAGCCACACTCAAGTAACCAAATTTCACATTTTACTTGACTAAATTTGGTACCCCTATATTTTATTTATGTACGAAATAAAAATAATAGGATAAAGGAAAAAGAATAGAAAGCATACCTGAGCTTACTTGTAAAGGTGAAGCTCGTGAGGCTTGTGTGATGATGAGTAATGTTGGATAGTGCATAAAGAGCACATTATACAAATGTGAATCTAAAAAATGAACAAATACTAGATCATTTATTATTATATGTGATATAAAACAAGAGCATACAAAATATGAGTAAAATAAAAAGGAATATAAATGAATGAATACACCTCACTAGGTACATGAACCAATACAAAACCTATTCTGATCGTGAGTAAGGTTGAGTAATGCTGGACTATGATGGATGGTGTTGTACCAAAAGTTATATCATGAATGGATATGAGTCTTTAATTCACCAAAAATTGGCTCAAGAATATAAAGACTAGCCTTTTGGCTCCATCATTGCCTACTAAGTGTAGATAGATGATCATGCATGTGACAATCGATGTCTAGACTATGTGCCTAATACCTCTAAATAGGTGGCTCAAGAATACAAAGGTTAGCCCTTTAGCTGCATCATTTCCCCATGAAGTGAAGCTATGAATTGATACTATTATAGAATAGATGTCATATGATATGGATCATGGGGTCATGGATGCTCTGAAAATCTTAAAATGTAGTGTGGATAGCTGAATTTATGCTAAAAATTAGGCTAATCTTGGCCATTTTAAAAGATGGAGGTTAGGCTTATATGAAAGCCACTTAAAAATTGATACAATATGCTTATGTGAAATCTAACTCAAGAACATGGGTACTAGATAAGTTAAACTTGTATGAAATATCAACTTGAGAATGATGTTAACCACTTCTAGATGGAGTAAGGCATGCAACTACTGAGAATTCTTGGGTAATAAATTGAAGTTAGAAATAAAAGAAGATCAATTTGCCATGCACATGGACCCAAATCACTAGTTTATATAACATGGATTTTTATCTAAAAGTCATGTCAACTGCTTAATTCAAAATTGGAAGTGAGAGCCATCATGCCACACATGATACCCACTATATCTTGATTCTTTGAGAAATCTATAATAAAACCACTAATTCTAACTGATCTAGATGTGTAAAAATTGTAGCTGAGCTAAACTCTTTGCCTATTACTATAAAATATAAGTTTTTTCTACCTAGATAAGAGAACCAAATGAGGACACCCTTGTGTTTGGTGTTTTCCATTTCTAGCACTGTTTTCTTATGTTAAAATTGGTTGTTGATCTAGAATCGTCACTATTTTATATTATGTTCTGATTGGTTTAACCTCTAGATTCTGGACTAGGTGATCTATATTTTGCTATTTTGAATAATAAGAGGGCTGATATATATGAAAAATCTCCTATTTATTTCCCCCTCTTCTAAGGGAAGGAATGATGAACCTGTAATAACTACCCTCAAAAGAAAGAGTCCTACAACTCTGTTATGCTATATAGATACATGATATAGCAATGCTATTTAATAATATATTTGTAAATATAGAAATGTTTGTATTGAGATATTGTTATACCAACAGGGGTATGCCTAGATAGATATAATAATGTAAAAGCATGTGTAATGTATTAAAATAGAACTTGAAATTTTAGATGTTAGTTGTTAGTTGTTAGTTGTCAAGGAAATATGGATCATGAAGTCCATCATGGCATCCAAGAAAGCAAGCTAAATTCATGACATGGATAATGACATTACAAACAAGGATAAATAATCAAGTAAAAAGCATATAAATCAAGAATAAAGAAGCATACAAGGTTAGCCAACAAGCCATGCAAACAAGGGACATGGGCACACGCCACTGAAACTAGAATGCAAGAATACAAGGCATGTTAAAATGCCACATAGACATACAATTTGAGACAAGAAAATATTGGCACGAGGGCCATAGGAACATAAAAGAGTATAAGCAAGGGACATTGGCAAATTTCCAAAGGTACACATATAAGAAGTAAAACTAGAACTTGAAATGCAATCACACAAGCTATGCTAAGCAAGGAATGAAATCAAGTAAACAAGAAATGTAAACACATATAAATAAGCAAATCAAGAAGTGAAAGTATGAAAGACATGTTAGTACATGACTAAGTATATGCTAAGAGATACACAAGTGTTAGATAGTAGTGAAATGTTGAGATAGTAATATGTGTAATATGGGAAGTAATGTACATCAATATGATAACTTAGAGTGTGTTGTGAAGGATTGGCATAAACTAGATGGTGTTGTCATGTAGAATATGCCCTCAATGGGTGTGTATATTGATGTATGTCTCAAATGTCGAAGTAGGAATGTCCCCTCAATGGATAGAGTTAAACAACAAAGTAGCTAGATGTCACTACATACACTCAAAGAAGATCAAGCGAAGCATGATAATATAGATAATCTAAAAACAATAGCATGAAATAAAAAATGTAAGTCCTAACATGATAGTAGTAATGTAAAGCATGGATGGTGCATATAATCAAAATGTTTTTTGGTGTTTCTTAGATTATTTAAATGTTATTGTATTTTTACATTTTGTATTTTTTTGTATTTTTTTGTATTTTTTTGAAATATTTGAACTATGTACAAGCATGTAGGCAAAGCAATATGTACATGATAATATAAAATACTAAGCTAGTGGGGGGGAAGATCCAAGGATGGAGCCTATTGGGGATGGAAATGGAGAAAAGCGTCATGACCATCATCAAATACCTTGATATCATCATAATAAATATCTTCATATTCTATATATGTTGTGTTTATAGTGGAATAATGTTGAAGGTGAACTAAAGGTTACTCTAGTGATGGAGATGCTGACTCTACTCTAGGACATTTAGTACTACTAGTAAATGACTTCAGTGGAAGTGGTGGAGCTGGTGCTATTGGTTGTGTTATAATTTTAATAATTACTCCATCATGTAGATTATCCAATCTCTATTGTAAGTCTATACATGAGTTTGTATCACAACGTATAATCCTATGAAAAGTACAAAATATGTGACCATCATGATGTGACAATCTATTGATAGATATGTGTCATACTATATGTAATGTTGTCAATCCATGATCAAGTAAAGTCTGTAACATAAATTGTAGATGATGTTATGTGATACCTTCTTGAATCTAAATAATTGGCTCTATATCCACAGAGGTAACCATGTGAACTATATGTGATAAGTGGTCTAACTATGGTCGTGAGTTTGAAATATATCCTAAGAGTGAAGGGAAATTTTCTAAAAGTGATATAGAATATGGTATGAGAACTCTATAGTCATCTCGATACTCTTTTGGGCCAACTAGTGTAAATCTCAATCCACATAAATATTCATATGGGTGTGTGAGTGTCATATCATCATCTGAAGAAGCATATGAATTTGTATCAACATCATGTACATATGGTATCTCAAAATTTACAAGGGGTAAATGTGATATAAGAGTATCATCATCTATAGTAGTAAAAGATGGTGCTAATGCAAATGTATCTTTAACTAGTGGAGTAACTATGAAATCAACTAGAACTACAATCAGAGTTGGTTGATTTGTAATAGGTGTCAAAACTATGACTGATGAAGTACCTAGACTAGTTGATGTTGTGATGACTAGCAGAATAACTAGTGCCAATGGTGCAATTATAAGTGGAGTAGTGTGAGAAGTGATAGTATCTATAGCCTCATATGTATGTATTTGATCAAGACAAATGTTATGAGGTGGTGGTTATACTATGATATATGGTGACCCATGTGGTGAAATAATCAAAGATGACTCTGTAGTTTGATTATATTTGAATGGTTGGTTGTCTGTTTGACATGTGTATAGATAACTCTCATGGATAAAATTAATAAATCAATATAGAGTGGAAGGAATTCCCACCATATTATGTATTTAGGGTCATCCAAGTAAAATATTATAGTAGAGAGGACCTGACATGACCTAGAATTATATAGGGAGGGTTTTTGGTCCCACCATTATATGTAAAGTTATAGTGCTCAGTGTCTATCTATGTTATATCATCAAACCCTTGAATGTTTTTATATGATTTTTTATTGATTCCAAATATAAATTAATTGTCTATAAGAATATGATATTACATATATTTATTCTAAAACTGATCTAGGCAAAAATTAAGGTGACAATTTGTGTGACGGTTCTACCCCAATTGATGACGGAACTTTCAAGAGACATAACTTTTGCACTATAGCTCCAATTGACTCCCCGTTTGAACTATTGGAAATATAAGAATGAGAAAAACATGGTGAGATATCATAGATATTTTATTGGTTTTTTAGACCATTGAAAACCCAATATAAATACCCCAAATTTCAATTTTAGTAGTGCAGTCTAAAAATAGTAAGTTTCTAAAAATTATAATTCCTCGAATTATATATTGTTTTAAATCATGTAAGTTGAACCACTTAATATACCTCAAGATTGGTGACCTTCCACATCCTCATCATAATTTAAAAATGTCTATAAATGAATATGCAACCTGAAATGGAAATTAGACATCACTTCCTAGAAATAAACATATAGTTGTTTTGCAATTTTGAGTAATAAAACATCTCTTCTCAGAGAATTCATTATTACTATTTTATTTTCATGTTCTTGAAATATATTTCAATCAAAAATTTTGATTTTTGGATCAGTTTTATTAGATCGATTTGTCTTGAGAGTGTATGATCTCAAGGATGTGGTCACACTATAAGTAGCTTGGGTGGAAAAAAATAGAGCTTCCAAACTATAAATCTATTTGCTCCAAATGACTTCAAATGGTGGATGAAACCGAGACATCTAATTTATTCAAGGAAATGGTGAATGAATCCCTCCAATAACAACAAGCATAGGTTCTACAAAAATTTTCCTAAATTCTCTAATAACTCCTGATGGGAAATTCTAGCTCCTCATTGGCACTTTCTGGTTCTTCATACATGGAACATCCCTTCAGTGCCCCAACACCCTTCAAGGTTTTGGTGAATTTTAATATCTATAAATTTGAAGTAAAAATCAATGTTGATGTAGTAAAAAATTGGTTGGATCAATTGTATTCCTAATTCTGTGTAAATAAATTCACCGATGGAGAACAGATCACTTTTGCTCTTTTGAAAGCATCATCGCCTATGAAAAATTGGTGGGAAGTGTACAAGAAGTGGTTAAATATTTATGACATTGGTGTTGAGGTGGCACCTACCTAGGATGATTTTGTGGAAGTAGTAATGGAAGAATACTATCCCATTAGAGCATATGATGATTTGTACATACAATGGCAACGAGTTCACCAAGGTAACAACCAATCTATTCAAGATTACATTGACTTTTTTCATTCTCTATCTACAAGATTGGGCATCCAAGAAGTTGAGAAACATAAGACTCTCAAATATCATGGTGGACTACAATGGTACATATGGGCAAAAATGGAACTCTTCAATTTGGAAACCCTCGGTGAGGCATACAAGTTCATAGTGAAGATTGAGCAGAAGCATGGAAGAAAGTACATGAAGAGTCAGCCTTCTAAATGGAAAAATGACAAGGAAGGTCAAACATGAGGCCAAAATTGGAAGCAAAAGGAGTTTTAAGATAAAAAACTCTAGAAGGGAAAGATTGGAAAATGGTGTGATTACAACAAAACTAGAACTCACTCAAAAGAAGAATTTCAAGCCATCAAGTCACTATTTTCTAAGTCACAATACTCAACATATAATGCTCTATCTCACACAAAATCTGTAGTCAAATATGATGAAGAAGAGATTATAGATGCTGAGCCTGATACCATCGTTGCTTCATCACAGACCCATATGGAAAGGCCAAATGACAACAAAAGATTGTTTCACTCTAAATTATGAGTAAAAGGTAAGATTCTACATTTAATTCTTGATATTGGGAGTCTAAATAGTTTAATCTCTATTAAAGTTATGAAAAGTCTAAATCTATCATGAAGCCTCACCCAAAGCCATACACTATTTAATGGTTGAGCCTAAGGAGAGACCTCTATGTCACCCATTAGTGTCTTCTTTCATATGCAATAAAACCTTTCCAAGATTAAGTCTTGTGTGATGTGGTTAATCTAGATGTTTGTGATGTACTCCTTGGTTAACCATTCATGTATGATCGACATGGCATCTATGAATCATGAACCTAAAGAATCATCCTCACTATTAGAATGCAGTGCTATAGTGTACTAGAGGTAATACCTCCCACATTTGTGTCCATAATTAGTGTAAAGGAATGTAAGAGATTGGTGGAGAAGACAAATCAATTCATTCTCATGGTGGTCAAACCACAAAAATCCAAGAAGGTCAATGTTACAGTCCTGACTACATAATCAACACAAAAATAGAAGAAGATGGGATAAATCATAAGAGAATATGATGACTTATTCAAGTCATGCATGGGAGTTCCACTACATTTCCATGTAAAACATGCTATTTATTTGATCCCAGGATCAACATTTCCTAACATTCTTGTGTATCACAGATCAATTTTGGAGAATGATGAGATAAAAAGATAGATTTAGGAATTGATCCAAAAGAGACACATCAGACCAAGTTGTTCATCCATTGGTAGCTTGATTGTCCTTATACCAAAAAAATATGGAATATGGACGCTTTGCATTGATTATTAAGCCTTGAATAAAATCATTGTGAAGAATTCATACTGCCTCCCTAAGATTGATGACCTACTGGACCAACTCTATGGTGTGAATTTATTCACCAAAATTCAACTCAAATTTGGATATCACGAAATTCCCTTCGATCTCACCGATGTCTAGAAGAATACATTCAAATCTAAGGAAGGGCTCTTTAAATGGTTAGTTATGACTTTTGGCTTAACCAACACAACTACAACCTTCATGGGGATGATGGATGACATCTTATAACCATTAACCAACTCATTCATGGTTGTCTACCTAGATGACATACTCGTATATAGTATAACATGGGAGGAACATCTACAACATGTTTGTAAGGTGCTTCAAACTCTTTGGGAGCACAAGTTGTATGAAAATCCTGAAAAATGCATATTCATGATGAAAACAATTCAATACCTTAGGTACATTTTGAATGAGGAAGGGGTCCATGTTGATCTAGAGAAGATTTAGGTTATTTGACAATGGCCTACACCAAGGAACCTCATAAAACTTCACAACTTCTTGGGTCTTACTAGCTTATATTACAAGTTTGTTCTTGGATTCTCGCATGTTGCTTGGCCACTAACCCAAATGACTAAAGGAAGATCTAAAGCTACATTTTAGTGGGGAAAAATACAACAAAGGGCATTTGAGAATTTGAAGAAAAGACTTTTCTCAACCCCTATTATTAGGTTTCCATATTTGCGTCAACCTTTTGAGTTGATTATGGATGCATTTAAATATGCCATGGGAGATATCATCATGTGACATAGCCATCTTATTGCATATCATAGTGAAACTCTCACTAATATAGATAGGAAATAACTGAAATATGACAGGGAACTCTATGCCATTATGCAAGACTAGAAACAATGGAAACACTACATCTTAGGGAAAGAGATGGTCATCCACATTGAACACAGACTATTTGAATTCATCTAGACATAGAGCAAATTTTGAAATGAGAGGTAGCAAAAGTAGGCCACATATCTGAAACAATTACATCTAATAATCAAATATAAAAAGGGGAGCTCAAACACAGTAATAGGTTATTTGAGCCACCCACCAATTACTACACTCACAATAGTTCTCGACCTGTGCAGACATGAGACTGCCATTTTAAGTGCTCTATATGAAGTAGATCCTACCTTTGCTAATACATATCAGGTGTTTCAAGAAGGTAAACATGTTTTTTATTTATATTTTAAAGATAATGTCCTCTATCATATGGGGAACATCTATGTTCTAGTTGTAGATAAATAGAAGATGATATGGGTATCACATTTGATTAGGATAGATGAACACTTTGGTGTAGACAACACATTGGTAATTCTTCAAAAACACTTCTACTAGAACCATATGTGAAAGGATGTGGAAAGGTACCTCAAATATTACACCCCATGTTCAATAACTAAGCCAACAAATAAGAAAGAAGGATTATACATGCCATTTCTAGAACCAACCAGGCCTTGGGAACCTATCTCAATGGATTTTCTCTCAAGTTTACCACTTCAAAGCATGGCAAGGACTATGTTTTTATTTTAGATGATCATTTTTGAAAAATGGATATCATGATTACTTGTAAGAAAAATATATCTATTGAAAAAATTGCTCAGCTATATTTTATTCATGTATGGCTCCATTTTGGTCTCCCCAAGTCCATTATCTCAGATTGAGATAGCAGCTTCCTAAGCATCTTCTTGTCCACTCTATGGAAGATGATGGATACCAGGTTGATGCAGTCTACAACCTTCCATCCATAGAATGATGGTCAAACATAAGTGGTGAACCACTTGATTGTTTACATGATTTAGATGTATCACTCCAAACATCCACACACATGAGATGAGGGGCTTCTTTTCATACAACATGGATACAATCGGTCCATACACAAATTGATCGAGCATAGTCTATTCCAAGTATGCTTCAAATTCCAACCCATGCCACCAATTGATATATCCATTCCATTATCCAACATGGAATAGACACCTCATGGGAGATATGAGGTAGAAAAAGTAATAAATTTTATTGAAAAAATGCAACACATCTAGCATCATGTCATGACAAACATAGGATTGCACACCATTTTGTTATGGGTGACAAGGTTTGGTTGTGGCCTAAAAAGGAATAACTTACAGGCCCACATATAAAAATTTATCCTCTATGATATGGTCCCTATACTATCACTAGAAAAGTTGGATAAAATAATTTTGAGTTAAACCTACCAGCCTACCTTGGTCTACATCCAATATTCAATGTGGAGCTCCTCAAAACATATCATCCACCTATGTTGGACACTTCAGTCATAGCAGAATAACTAGATATTGATGATCTTGATGCATATATTTTTTCTCTTGTAGAGGTGGATTAGATTGTGGACACCTAGATGAAGACAACAAGAGGACGCTCTATCCCACTTTATCAGGTGGTCAAACTAGGCCAACTTAGCCACCAAGGTGAGTAGATCACATATAATCAAATTAAGACACAAATTCCACACCTAATGAGGAATATTAAATTAATGGGGGTCATTCCTTCTCAAGGATGAAGGAACGATCTAGGCAATAATTTTGGTGACAATTTGTGTTATGGTTCTACCCCATTTGATGATGCAACTTCTGGGAGCCATAACTTTTGCACCATAGTTCCAATTGACTCCCCATTTGAACCATTGGAAATATAATAATGAGGAGAATGTGGTGATATTTCGTGAGCTCAACTCATTATTTTTTTACCTCTAAAAACCCAATCTAAGTGCCCCAACTTTCAATTTTAGTAGTGTAGTATAAAAATAGTAAGTTTCTAAACATAGTAATTCCTCGAATGTTGTATTGTTTTAAATTATGTAAATCAAACCATTTAATGTCCCTTGGTATTGGTGACCTTAAAAATACTCATCCTATTGTAAAAATGTGTATAAATGAAGATGTAACCTTAAATGGAAATTAGACATCTCTTCCCAGATATAACCATATAGTTGTATTGCGATCTTGAGTAATAAAACATATCTTCTCAGATAATTCATTGTTACTATATTATTTTCATGTTCTTTAAATATCTATAAATAAAAACATTTGGGTTTTGGATCAAGAACCACTATCAACAAGAATTCTCTTGACTGCATTGGTTTTGACTTGTATTTGTATGGATAGTGGTAAATTTTGATCAATAACTATCTGAGAAGGCATGCCCTCATTATTAAAAGAAGTTACATCTTCTAGAGTTTTTAAAGTGTTGACCAAAGATGAAAAATAATAATGTTATAAAATAATAGGCATTGAATTCTGAGTGAGTGCCTGATAAATAATGTCCTTGAATACATTAGTTTTCTGGAGCATTTCTCAAATGGAAATTTTAGCTACAGTCTTTCTCAACTAATAAACAATATCATATTCCTTGTGAAAATATACCTATGCATGGGGGTTGGGCCTAGGATGGGTTGGAATAGTAGGGTGATGAGGCTCCTAGGTAAGTGGAAGATGCATAAGAAAACATTGATTAATATCTCTAACCATATTATCTACTATTCATATATGATTTGTAGTAGTTATGGGAGGAGAGTGAAGATAATCATTGGATCGAGGTGGTGGAGGGACAAAGGGTGTCAATTGGGATCTTTGATGATGGGTAGTGACCTAGGGAAGAGAAAAGTGGAGAATACAACATGACTCTGCATGGGGTAGAGGCTCCAAGGGAGGTGATGCAAAAGATGTTTTAACATGTTAAAAAAATATCTTTCTTAACATCATCCCATATAATGAAAAATAATCATGAAATGTAAAGAATGAAGCTTTGTAATAAAATATGATAGACTTCATCATTCAAGTACATGATAGGGCCCATTTTTTTTCCTTATTAGTTTCAATAAATGTAAGAAAAGTTTGTTAATAAATGAACAACATTTTAGGAATTTAATTATGGGTGTAAGGTGATACCACAAGAAGCAAAATAGGAGATAGTACATGCAATCAAAGATTATCAAATGAACTTTTTAAATTAGTATGATAATTTTAAAAGTTTGATATGAATTTATAGAAAATTCATATAATTTTTCTTGAAAAAATTAGGAAAAATTAGAAAATATTTCTAAAATTAGCAATATATTTTTCCTAGTGTTTGAAATGTTTTTGTACGCAAAAAGGACCTATTATGTGAAAACCAAGATTTTTATAGAATATATGATATTTTTTTAACTAATTTGTATATTTTTTTGTTTTTAAATATAGGAAAAATCATGGAAAAAAATCATATTTAATTTACCCTATGGTTTCTAGGGTTTTTGTGCAAAATTTGATGTAAGTTGGGTTCACCAAATGTTTTTTAATTTTTTAGAATAAAGGATTTTTAATAATAACTAATAAATAGGTCTAGAGTAAAGTAAATCAATAAATATTGTGAAATAATTAAACCATTAATTTATGTAAATAGATTATATTTTTTCCTTTTCTAAAACTAGTAGGAAGTAAGATAAAATAAGACTTAGTTTATTCTAAGTTATCTTGTATGAGATAGGGTCTGAGAATTTAGGTACAAGCTTGTGAGAGTGTCAGAAACAAATTTTTGAACTTATTTTTCTAATTGGATAGGAGTGTTGAAATTAGGGCAACCTATTTTTCAGCATTGTAATCCTTTTTAATGCTATTGTCTAGGTGATCTATGTTTTATAAGTTTTGCTCAAAAGGTCTATGTTACCCTGTTAGTGAAATATTGAATCCCAAAAGTCTATGGAGGTTTCTATGAATC
>JARHVA010002004.1:1855000-2070000 GCA_037957365.1 Torreya grandis | reverse complement strand
CTTGAATACATCCATGTTGCATTTGTAAGGAATTATATCCAGGCATTGAAATAAGGAATTACGATGGTATCTTTACTTGATATCGATGCATTAGTAAAGCAAATATTAATTTATTTTGTGCAATGAATAATATGGACCAAAGAATACAGCTTAAGGTTCTATTTGATCTCACTCAAGTTTAAGAAATACTAATTGTAAGAGTTAATCCAATACTATAGGTAACTCATGCACATGGTGGGCTGTAAAAATATAGTGGCCATAATATTAATTTCCAACAAGATATATATTCTATTGTTAAGTATCTTCCATGCCAACCTATAGACCTTGATATCTTAGTATTAAGAAGAATTGGATTTGAAAACAAACCATATGATTTATTTATAGGCAAATCATGTGTTAGCAAAGCTCTGCACTATAAAATCGAAGATGATCCCTACTATGGAGATCAAATTAATTATAAATTAGTTGATGGTCTGCCATCAAAGCCTACTGATATCACCTCAATCCTTCATCACATCACAATAGAGATTAAAGATATGCAAAATAACAATGTTGACTTTAAAGATGACATAGATGCACTTGTAAATCTACAATACCAAAAGATAACATCATTTGTATCTTCTCTTCCACTTTCATGAATAGACGTCAACTACATAAGAGACTAGGAGAATAATGCAAATAGTGTAAACCCTCTTGTAATTAATTGGACATATGTTAACAATTCACCTATAAATGAATAAAAGATGGAGGGGATATTTTCAACTCTTTTCCCAATAGGTGTTTTCAAGGGAACATACTTTACACTTTCTTAGATATCAAGAAAACTAATTTGGAAACCACCCACACTTTCATTATTTTTTTAAAAACCTAATTATGTACCATTGAATCCAAAAAACAAAAACAATATTTGCAAATAGAAATATAAAAGATAGCTTGCCACTCATAACTTTAAGCTTGTGTGCATATTTAGCATAATTACCTAATGCAAGTATTTTGGGTCAATTACTATATTTTGGGTCAACACTTAGAGGTAAACATGTCTTTTGGTCAGAATTCAAAAGTGAATTAACATATATAATTACACAACTGGGATCACCAACACTATTCTTCACCTTGAGTGCAAAAAACACTAGGTGGATAGACATCAATTGAATCATGTCAAAACCCTCAATTTTTACCCTACAGAACATAGCCCAATGGATAAATCAGAGCCTAATTATGAATCCGCATATTTCATCTTCATACATGGAATAAAGGTTTAAATCTTTAGTGATGAAATTCTTTATAAACATCTTCACAATAAAGACTATTGCTACATGTTTTCCTATTGAAACTATGTTTCCTTTACATTTTATATCTATTTATAAAACCTACGTTAGGCTAAAATTATCTAATGTATTTTTATACTCAGGTATGAGTAGTAACATAGAGGATCCACGCACATCCATGGATTCATATGGTTAGAAAATGCATCGAACATGGATACACTAAATTTGAAAAATACAGCTAAGGTTGATTTTGTAAGGAAATATTTTGATCAGCATGTAACAACATGGAAATAACACAATAATGATATCCTCCATAAGATAATCCACCATTTTGATTTTGATGACCTATGCTTACTCACCACTGATGAAATATTACGTACTGATCCTCAAAAATATTATAAGGAAATTCTAAACTAAGTGCAACATCATACAAAGTGTAGTGAGTCTACATGCTTAATAAAAAAAGAGAATGAATTTACAATGTAGATATAATGTGCCATGGCCATTATAAGTAAATTCAAGCATGTTCATTGATATTGAAGGACAAACAACTTACCTTGCAACACTAAATGATCAAAGAGTCAATATCCATAATGCAAGCATTATTTCAATATGGCATGAAAATATATATTGCTAAATAGTTATTTATCATCATGTCTTGCTCAAATATAAAGAAAAATATGTGGTAAAAGCTAAAATCAAATCTGAAAGTTACCATCATATGCTAACAAGGACATCATATACAATTGAAAATGAAATCATAGTCAATATTGCATATAACATGTTTCTATCTGAAACTATTATTGATCAAGACATAGCTACATAAGAAACATGCCACATGTTACAAAATCTACCTTTAAAAATTTACAACCAAACCTTCACTACCTTATCTATCGATAAACAAATCTTCAGACAATTTCTTCAAAGTACATGTATCAACAATAATATACCATCTTTCATTAATGTATATCTAAAATTCCCCTCTTTTCTTGATGAAATGCTACTTTTTGAGGATGCCTCGACATGCTCTTACAATAGTAAGAGGAAAAGTAGTCAATGGAAAAATAAACCAAATCAATAAATAGTTCCTATATTCCCTTATTTCTCCTCCAAGCCTACTATTAAATCACCATTATACTAGGATTTGTGCTATATAAAGCTCTTGCTTTAAAACAGTTCTACAACATTACAATCGACATTGGATTGAATAAGGTAGAAATTATTAGGAATTGGGAATAAATAAAAGACTCTTATAATCCATGGCATACTAGGCAAATAACTACAAAATAAAATAAGAATGTCAAAACAAGTAGTGATGAAAGTGATATTGAAGAACATCTAGAATAGAACATGGAAATGAATGAATGGGAAATCATAACTGATACACACCCATCTACAAAAGTCAAGATAGATGACATCAACATGCTTGGACTCCATGACATTGATAACATACACAACTGGAATCATTCAGATATCATTCTCAACTTGCACATAACTACACAATAACACAATGTGCAATTTCAAAAGATGTAAACATTAAATGAAAAAAAAAAACTAATATCATAATAGTTGTCAAGATCTTAGCAAATAGACTTAAAAATAATTCACCAACATGATTAAAAAGAAACACAAGGTAAATTATTCTAAATTATTGTATAAGGAACAACAGGGATATGAAAATATTACTTGATAAGAATAATAAAACACGCCTTGGATAAGCTTCTAGGAAACAAAATTTCTCCTCCACTTCTTCTTGCTCTGATTGGCATTGCAAAATTTAACATAAATGCATCAATAATACATTCAATACTTCATATATCTATCCAAGAAATGAAAGCACTAGAGGGATAAACATTTACAACATTCCAAGAAGAAATGAGACACATTCAATATTTGCTCATAGATGAAATGAGTTTTATAGTGAAAAAGATGCTTAGTAAGATAAATAATCAATTGTGCAAAACAATTCTTTAAAGAAAAATAATAAAGACTTTGGTGATTAGAAAATTATACTCATTAGAGACCTGAGATAACTCCCACCTATAAATGACATTCCAATGTATGTAGGCATATCTTTTGGTCACATATTATGGTGCACATTTGATATAGTTGCTAATTAGAAATAATTTTTTGCCAACATGGATGAACAACAAAACAAATACAATTCAAGAATTTGTTAACTAATATTAAAGATGTGAACTCAACTAAAGATTGGAATATGCTCATGTCTAGAACAACATCATTCATACTTCTGGAAGAATAGATTTTTTAAAAAATCTATAATGTAACAAATGTATTGGCAATGATGCATGATAAAAAAAATTCAAATCACTAAATACGCCAATTGCTTTATTCAGAGCTGAACAAAGTAGACAAAAAAATACATGTAAGAAACATATAATTATGTTAACATCCAATCTATGATTGAAAGTAGGATTAGTTAATGGATCTATTGGAGAAATTGTAGACATCATTTCCAACTCAAATTCCAAGCCATCCTTCCTACCCATATATGTAATTATTGCATTCAAGAAATAATCTAGCCCCCCATGGGATGCAAATAATCCTACACATGTACCAATTTCTCCTATTACACAAGGTAATCATTGAAAGATTCCTATAAAAATGGAGTGAGCCTTAACCATATACAAAGCACAAGTAATGACACTCAATAAAGCAAAAAATGACATTGGAGACATTGATTACCATGAATTAACATTCACTATCCTATCAAGATTACGTTCAATCAACGACATGTACATCTCTCCTGCATTTACCTTCGAATGATTTGCAAGAATGAAAGAAAGTAAATATGTAAATCTTAAAATATTAGAGGAGAACATATTGAAAGAACTACCTCTTCCACACAAGTCATAATAAATCTAGCTTACAATCAATGTTATATACAATCAAAATAAAGAGAGAGAGAGATATCCATAACTAGTATTACATACAATGGATTTTATAGCTTCAACAATTTCATCTTTCGTAAATATTATAAAATTTGATATAATATTAAAATATAAATTAAACAATCTAATATAAATATAAATTATACAATATATAGAATAATAAATTATATGTGTGTGTGTGTGTGTGTGTGTGTGTGTGTGTGTGTGTGTGTGTGTGTGTGTGTGTGTGTGTGTGTGTGTGTGTAAGATTTCTATAAAGCTGACCAAAGAAGTTGATAATTAAATTATGTAACTTAAAACCAAAAAAAAAACAAGCTAGTGAATAATAACAACAAACACTTAGCATAAAAAACACAAATTAAAGATCTTTATCATTTCAACAAACCAAATATGAAATAGTTTTATTTAACCTTTAGCTTTTATTGCACCATGGGGGCAACTACTAATATGATAAAATAGTCGAGCAATTAATTTTTATCATAATATTTAAATTAATTATTTAAGTCTAGTTAAAATATTTTGAACGTTATTATTTTATCTTGTGAAAGTAATTTTATTTTTATTTTTGTAAGTTTAATGGAATATGTGAATTAAAAATGTTAGCAACTCATCATTCTTATTAATACTTATAATGTAAATATTTATTGTAATTAATTTAAAAAATTAATTTGTATTTGACAATGTGTAATCAATGTAAATAGAGTATTTTTTTCATTTTGTTAAGTTTTTATACTAACTTTACAATATACATGATATAAAAAATGAAAATTAAATTTATTTACTACTTTTTTATTTACTGAATTCAAATGAAGGAAATTAAGTATTTATGGAACCTAAAAATATCAAGGGACATGAATTAAGGTCCTATAAAACCAAATATTGTATGCATGTAAATTAAAATGTTTTTTTAGACCAAAACGTTTAAAATTAGCTTTGTAAACTTGTCAAATAAAAGATTGAGAGTTTTTACAATTTGTCTCCCAACGTGTACAAAAGAAAGTGATTGGTTTAGCTTTGCAAATGCTCGTGAATGATATAGTTTTTTTTTTAGAGAGGAGGAATATAAAAATGAATCTCTATTTGAAATGTTTTACACCAATTTTTTTTTGGTTCTATGGGCACCTTATTCAAAACAAGAAAAAAAATGTCACATATGATGTAAGAACTCTAAAAGTTTATGTCAGTTTCAAAATATATGCCTAGAGATAAGAGTTCAAATGTGAATATATACATAGAACAAGATTCTTGGTGTAATATTTGAACATGTTGTTAAGGATAATATTTAGAGTTATATAGAAAAAGTATTTTTGTTATGAATATATGAAGCATAAACAAGACTGATGCAAGTTGTATTTTATTTAAATTGTCATCCTATGCAATACATCCATTCAGGGGACTCACCCATGTAATAAAATAAGTGTTGAATAGAAAATGTCATTTGTAAATTCAATACAATTTTTGTTTAAAAAAAGGGCTATAGTCCAATGTTATTCTTAAACTCTACTATTTCAAATTAAGTGTACTCATGTTATTCATTCATCATATTTCTTCTAAATATTCTCTCTTTAATTTATATTTTAATCAAACCTTATAGATATATGTCAAAATATCTTCCTGAATTTGTCTCTCAAACTTGATTTACACAAAAATTATTTATAAAATATACATTTGTATAAAATTATAAGTGTTATCATTGTAACCTATTTCAAAAATTCATAGTCTTTTATCAATCATAGAGATGGAGATGGAATGATGAATCTATTTCTCCACATATATATTTTATATTTCCTGATTAAAAGTAGAAAAATGAGTGCATAGTGTACTATAAAAACGTATTGCTCAATGTTAGTAGATCGTTTATATTTCTCATTTCATATTTTATATTCTTAAATTGTGCCAATTGTTTGCTAAGTGGATATCAAATTAATTACATCACTAAATTAACTTTCTAAAATAATCATAAAACATTGTTCTGGAAGTTTGAACATCATATTTGTAGACTAAAAATATTATAATAAATATACCTATTATACTATTTTTTATATTATTCCTTTGAAAAATAGATACTGAAACCACATCATGATATTTATTTAATATAAATTAAATTAAAGTGCAAGTTATAAATAAGGGTCACATAGCGATTAATCCATATCTTTACATTTGATATCACATTTTATTTATTATTTATTCTATTGAAATTAAAGTATTAGCATGAGATTTATCCATACCTCTGCATAGCAGTTAGTCCCTATCTTTATATTGTAAATTGTTTAAAATTGAGCTTTTATGAAAATTTGCAATGTAAGCTCACTGCAATAACAAATATTTAATTTAAGTTTATTGCAATAATAAATAAATGAAAAAAACTAATAACAATAAACTTTAAAAAAATAGTAGAATTTAGAGATATAATATTTCTATGTTCTAATATAACTAATTTAGCTATAGAATAGAGCCATCACAAAATTTAGAAATTGATGCAAGAGCATCTATGGGTGCATAATATATTTTATTTTATTTCAAGTATATTGAATGAGTTTTCCTACAATAGTTGTAATTCAAACTGTAATTTGTTACAAAATGATATTTTAGGAAAAATAAGCCGTATATGGAATAAGGAGAATCAAAATCTTTAGTTAGTGTGTATTAGTTGGATTCTTGGATTGAAGGATATTGTTAGGTTGTTGAAGCTGTTGAAAAATTCCAAGAAGCCTTTCTAAGCATAATATAGCTGGCACCTACCTTGGGCGAATTCATAAAAGAGGATAGGGGACGAAGAGGAAAAATAGGGGAGGATCTCCAGGAGGGAGAAGAGGAAGCACGAAGGCCATTCAACCTATATTATGAAAATCAAAATATTATGGCTATTGAAAGGCAATGTGAACAGGAAGCATATGCATAGGCATGTGGGACGATACAGCTGAAGAAAGCCAGCAGCAAATGCAAAAAGCTACATAACATGAAAGTTGATGTGGATATAAATAATAAATGAACAAATCTATGAATAATGAGTCTGCAGGTGCCGTTGAGTCTAGAAGTGAATGGCTATAGATCAGGCAGATTTGAAATTGGAACGCCGATGGAAAGGATGTAGAAGACCACATTCAGCAGTTTGATACAGGGGCGGACCTTCCATTGCTAATTATTTTGGATTGTGAAGCATGCGCACTTTAAAATGATATAAAGTTTGTCAAAAATGAAGAGAGGCATTGGTAAGGAGAGACTTTTGGATGCATACAATTTAGAGATTCTAAATAGAACAATGCAGTAGAAGGCCCTCAGATCGTATTGATAAAGGGAAAAATTCTGGGAACAATAGAATTGAACTTGAGGAGAAGGGCATCAATGCCAAAGGACTGTTTCGACCATGAATACCAGGTAAAATGAATACATTACTTAATCTCAAAGATGAAGAATTTGTTTCCTATGATATTCTTCATGAATGTGTGGCTAAAGACATGCGCAAAAAGTAGTTAGTCTCTATTAATTCAAATATAGTTCAGGGTGTAAAGTGCAGAGATGGCGCATTGCAATTCTTCTTTCATGTTGGCATAGTGAGATTGGATCCATTTGTTATGGTAAAGAAATAGAACCTTTGAAACTTTGCAAACAGCTATATTGTACCCTAGAAAGTAATGTGATGGGTAGACAATTTCATTAACTTTCAATTAAAATTCATCATCCGATATTGTAGCTTGCAAGAGTTGGAACGCGTCCATATGTTTTGATTTTCTCTTGTGTGTATAGAAACAACTGGGCTGGTGTTGGAGAAGCACCGTGTTGGATATGTTAGACAAATCAGGAGCTGAGTCGAAAGAAAGAAAATGCCTGACTAGATATTCTTGTAGATAAGGAAATATAGCTCTTGCAAATGTGGGCGCCATTTGAATTTGATGTCACTATGTACAACTATTTGCAAAGTGAATTTTGGGCTTCATAATTCTGTGTACAACTCTATTGATAGATTCAATAGATGAAAGTCTCGACCTGATTTAATTGTTTATTCGATTTATTCAACTCAAGATTTTTAATCTCCTGTTACATTTCTGGGCAAATACTGTGTGATACATAGGTTCCTTCTGTAAGTTTGAAAACTGAAGCCATGAAGTTATGCTATATGTGAATATTGGCAGTTGTCATGATTTCTCAAAGCTTTCTAAAATCTACAGACTCTACAGGGTCAGGATAATTTTTATGTGGATGAATATCAGTATGTGGACAGCGCATCATTTGGTATCAGAGCCCAGTTGGATAATTTTTGTTGACAGAAGAGATCGAGGCTATCAAAGTCGCTATAACCAGGAGGAGAGCTAGGCCATAACGAGTAAAGAGAAACCAACTGATAAGGTATTTTGACCTTGAAAGTTTTATTTCAGTTTGAAGTGTAATGTGTGCCTCTGTATTGACATACAGAGAGATAAAAGTGCCCTGTGATTGTAAATTTTTATTACCTCTATGTTATAAAGTCAGTGGCTATAATAGTTACAGGGTTAATATCAGGAGATGTAGAATTGTGATAGTTAGAGGCACTTTTATTTAATATTATGATCTTCTGCACTTTGCAATGCTGGCATAGTGTTGTTAGAGGAGAGAAGCTTGGAGAGCTCAAGAATAAGAGAGCATAGTGAATGCGCAAGAAGAAGATCCAAAGCAAGGTAAGCTTGGATTTGTGATTTGTAATTGAAAAAGTGTTGTATAAGAGTTGCTGCAGGATTGAGAAAAAGATCAAAAGACTAGGATGCAAAAGACCTAGTTGAGATCAAGGAGATTGTCAAAAGACCAGTCAAGGAGAAAGGCTTGGGTGAGACAAGGGATCAAGAGACCAAGGTGGAAAAGACTTGGGTGAAGATCTCAGAGATGGAAGTATTGTTGAAGGCACTGCAGAGCAGCAAGGTACATGAGGGCACCAAGAGGAAAGCAAGCATCAAAGGTATGGATAGTATTGAAATTAATAAAGAAATTGCTAATTTGAAGAGAGAATTAGCTAAGGTTAAAGATGAGTATGAGTCTTGGATGTAGTTGAATAGACAAACATGGATATGGCCAATGAGGAGGAGGTTGAAGTGGCCAATAGATCTCCTAGTGAAAAGGAGAAGAAGGAAAAATAAGATTGCCATGAAAAGAGAAGCCCATAGAGGCTTAAAGAGGATGAGAAGGTTGCCAAGTAAGCAGCAAGAAGAAAAAGTTGTGAAGAAGGTTCTCATTGAGGAGAACAAGAGAGAAGAAAGAAAAGATGAAGTGCCAGGAAGAGCACTTGAAAAGATACGAGTGTGGGTGAAGAGAACACTCATGGAGACATTATGGTCTCTTGTTTTTATATCTAATGCTATTTTTGAGTAGGTAATTGTAGGTATGAGCAGCCTTGTGAAGGTCAAGAGAAGGGCCTTGGAGAATGAAGAGATTGGTGCACGAAAGAGAAGTAAGTTTGTTATTGTTGATAAGGAAGAAGAGATGCATTGGTTAATGCATAAGGGAGGTGTTGAGGAACCCATACAAGCAAGAGAAGAGGTAGAAGATGAAGCTGAATTTCATGATGCCATTGAAGGCCAAAAAGAAGAAAGAGAGCAGCCAAACACAAAGGGAGAGAAAGATTGCTCCATGGAACTAGCTATCAAAGAGGTAAATGAAGTGTTAAGTGCTGATTTTGATTGTTATTGTGAGCATGAAGATATTAATACACAGGTTAGAAGAGGCAAGAGGAAGATGAAGTCCTCACACAAAGCAGTCAATCATGAATATATAATGCCTAAGTGGATGGTGAAACACACAAGCAAGTAAAAAGTAAGCAAGTAGGCAAGTTTACCTTATAAGATTGATCTTTCTCATATTCGTAATATGAATGTAGATGTGCATGAAAATAAATGGACAAATAAAGTTGGTTTTTCCATATTGTCAAAAGAGCATAGTTACAGGATGCCTAAATGGCTTGTGAAGTCAATTGACAAGAGAAAGAATCAAATGTGGGTACCTAAGAAGGCAAAGAGAGAAGATAATGAGGTTGAGCATGAGGATACGAAGATGAAAGGTAAGTCAATTGCTTGCAATGAATGGGATAATGATGTTTTTGAATCATTTAATGATATCTTTATGGAAAATAAGGAATGGAAAGTGGCTATGTGGACTAATATGCAGCAAGGAGAGAATTCCAAGATGATGGATGATGAAAGTGGAGATATGAAATCAGTTCACATGATTGAAGAGAACAAGGAGACACAAGGTAAGGGTGTTTCAAGTGCATTTGATGAAGAAGTTAACTTGTATGAAGAAACCATAGAGTGGATGAATGTATGTATAGAGGATGAAAGACAATCTGGTCCTAAGTTTGATATAGGACATGAAGATTTGGATGAACTTGTGTTGAGAGAAGAGTTGGAGAGGATAGAAGAGTTGTTAAATCCTCCAAAGGAGTTGTGTAGAGACACATATCAACATGGTGGCACCATTGATCAGATGAAAAATGAATTGAGGCAAGAACAAAGAAAGATAGTGAAGGTAGATTTGGACAAAGAAGAACAACATGAAGATAATCAAGGGGCTTCATGGCCTCAATGTTTTTCTACTAAAGTTGCTTTTGATGTTTTGAATACAGGTATGGAAGATGAAAACTTTGGAGACACATATGAAGATGAAACATGGATATGGAAGATTGCAACTGAGAAAGAGATAAGAAGAAGGAAATACAAGAAGAAAAAGAAAAACCAAAGAAAGAAGAAAGATTGGTTTGAGAAAACCAATGATTTTTAAAATTACTTTGCATCATGTGTAGGAATGAAAAAGAAGTCCAAGAAAAGAATCAAATGTGGTGCTATGGAACATGTGCATCAATATGAAGAAACAGTTGAGGCAAAGAATAATGGATGGCTTTTAGTTGCAGCAAAAAGAGCAAATAAGCATACATGAGCAGGGGCTCATGACAAGTTTTAAGCATGGTAGTCTGATGCAGGAGCATCTACGGGTGCATAATATATTTTATTTTATTTCAAGTATATTGAATGAGTTTTCCTACAACAGTTGTAATTCAAACTGTAATTTGTTACAAAATGATATTTTGGGCAAAATAAGACGTATATGGAATAGGGAGAATCAAAATCTTTAGTTAGTGTGTATTAGTTGGATTCTTGGATTGAAGGATATTGTTAGGCTGTTGAAGCTGTTGAAAATTTTTAGGAAGCCTTTCTAAGCATAATATAGCTGGCGCCTACCTTGGGCGAATTCATAAAAGAGGATAGGGGACGAAGAGGAAAAATAGGGGAGGATCTCCAGGAGGGAGAAGAGGAAGCACGAAGGCCATTCGGCCTGTATTATGAAAATCAAAATATTATGGCTATTGGCAGGCAATGCAAACAGGAAGCATATGCGTAGGCATGTGGGACGATGCAGCTGAAGAAAGCAAGCAGCGAATGCAAAAAGCTACATAGCATGAAAGTTGATGTGGATATAAATAATCAATGAACAAATCTATGAATATTGAGTCTGCAGGTGCCGTTGAGCGTAGAAGTGAATGGCTGTAGATCGGGCGGATTTGAAGTTGGAACGCCGATGGAAAGGATGTAGAAGACCACATTCAGCAGTTTGATACAGGGGCGGACCTTCCGATGCTAAAGATTTTGGATTGTGGAGCATGCGCGCTTTAAAATGTTATAAAGATTGTCACAAATGAAGAGAGGCGTTGGTAAGGAGAGACTTTTGGATGCGTACAATTTGGAGATTCTGAATAGAACAATGCGGTAGAAGGCCCTCAGATCGTATTGATAAAGGGAAAAATTCTGGGAACAATAGAATTGAACCTGAGGAGAAGGGCATCGATGCTAAAGGACTGTTTCGACCATGAATACCAGGTAAAAGGAATACATTACTTAATCTCAAAGATGAAGAATTTGTTTCCTATGATATTCTTCATGAATGTGTGGCTGAAGACATGCGCAAAAAGCAGTTAGTCTCTATTAATTCAAATCTAGTTCAGGGTGTAAAGTGCAGAGATGGCACGTTGCAATTCTTCTTTCCTGTTGGCACAGTGAGATTGGATCCATTTGTTACGATAAAGAAATAGAACCTTTGAAATTTTGCACACAGCTGTATTGTACCCTGGAAAGTAATGTGATGGGTAGACAATTTCATTTACTTTCAATTAAAATTCATCATCCGATATTGTAGCTTGCCACAGTTGGAACGCGTCGATATGTTTTGTTTTTCTCTTGTGTGTATAGAAACGGCCGGGCTGGTGTTGGAGAAGCACCGTCGTTGGATATATTATACAAATCAGGAGCTGAGTCGAAAGAAAGAAAATCCCTGACTAGATATTCTTGTAGATAAAGAAATACAGCTCTTGCAAATGTGGGCGTCATTCGAATTTGATGTCACTGTGTACAACTGTTTCCAAAGTGAATTTTGCCCGTCATAATTCTGTGTATAACTGTGTCGACAGATTCAATAGATGAAAGTCTCGACCTGATTTAATTGTTTAGTCGATTTATTCAACTCAGGATTTTTAATCACCTGTTACATTTCTGGGCAAATACTGTGTGATACATAGGTTCCTTCTGTAAGTTTGAAAATTGAAGCCACGAAGTTATGCTATATGTGAATATTGGCGGCTGGCATGATTTCTCAAAGCTTTCTAAAATCTACGGACTCTGCAGGGTCAGGGTAATTTTAATGTGGATGAATATCAGTATGTGGACAGCGCATCAGAAATGAATGAAAAGTTAAACTAAAATAACTTAATACTTAAAAATACTTGATGAGGTAAAATGTCATTTAAATAAATTTCAGAAAATGACTTTTACATCTAAGATAAGATTAAAGGGAAAGTCATTGAATTATTAAATAATTAATAATAGAAGGACATATATAATTATAATAGTAATAAATTTAGTTCAGAACAAATTAGAAAAATAATATATAAAGCTTCTTTGGATAAGATGTGAAGAAAAATCAATATAACTTAAAATAAATAAATCTTATAATAGTCCTCCAACACTTGTCAACATATTTTATTTTATTTTTTTATATTTTTTTAATATGCAAGATACCATGAAAATAGCTTAATATGATCACATGTTTGTTTAATAATAAGAAATATAAAAATTTATTGATTTTAAAAGATGGATAGAAACATGTAAATTCTATTTATGAAGATTAAAATTGTATTTATATTCAATTGAAATGACAGAAGGGTCAGTAGATCAAGTGCAACATGATGGTTAGGGAATTTGTGATCATAAAGGACAACATTGACCATGATGGCTCTTGTTGGTTTCACTTGTAATACATGTCTATCCAAATGTATTTAAAATAAATTACCACCTACAATGTTTATCCTACTAAGTTGGCTGACGCAATATGGTTGGATAATTTACAGGGCCATCTAGAATTATCAAACAAATGATAAGTGGAGTTCATGTCTTTTGTTGTTTCATTCCACATATTTCATTTGTATTTATGAGACCAGCATGTAGGTTCCAAATCCAAGTGTTAGGTCCCTCCAACACTATATTATATACTATGTGTTGTTCAATACATTAATTTTAATGGAATAAAGATCAAATACAATAAACTATTTAATACAAAACTAAACACTAATTACTTCGCAATATTTATTAAATAAATTAACTTATTAAAATTAATATTTGATAAGATAAATAAATTTATTAAATATACTGATTTATTAAAATTTTAATTTAATAAAACAAACAAAACTTTGCATCAAATTTCAATCTACTAAAAATATAAGTAATTGTCTTAAAAATAAAAAAATATGATAATAATAATTCCAAACTTAATTGTGTTAATCCTCAGTCAAAACTTCGTAGACTGTTATGACTAAGATTTAACATAAGCAAACCAGCAAGAATAATATCATCTTTTATTCCACCACCCTTTTCTTTTACGTTTTACATTAAAACAAACTAAGGTTGCAGGTTCAGGAAAAGAGAAATATAATTATTATTCTCCCTATCCACACAAAAACTAGAAATACATGTCGGTCACCGGGGCACTTCTGTCTGTGTTTTTGGAGTTGTTTAGGTGACTCAGGTTCTTCCCGATTTTTCTAAAAATAAAAAGATGCCAATAATTATGGGCAACAATAACATTTAAAATTTGATAAAATTTAAATCAACTTTTTATAAATAGTAATTTATTATTGTTTTTTATAATTAAAGAAGGTAATATTTTTAAATAATATATAAAAGAATATGTTTAAATTTTAATAGTAAATTTTAAACTATATAAATTTATATATTTTATAGAAGAATTATTGATAGGAAAAATAATTAATTAGAAAATGAATTAGTTCTCTTAAACTAATAAAAGTACGTATTTACTGCAAATGAATATAAAATTATAAAATGGTGTGGAGAGGTGTAAACTATATCACGAGTGGATAGAAGTATATGATGTCGTTACATATGAATTTTGACATTAAGTGATCCTCAAATCTTTTTTTATTTAAGTATTTGTTTATTTCTTTGTTGAGATTGTCCAAATATAATGATGAAATATAGATAATATTTTATTTGATCTTATGAGAATGATCGTTCTGTATTGTGGGATTGTCTTCTCAATTATTTAATTCTTTGAAAATGATAGCATAGTATACTCTTTCAAAATGTTATGTGATATTCTTTAAATTCAATTCATGAATCAGTATATAAAAAGAGAGTCGAAAGTATCTACAAAAATAAAAATTAAAAACAACAAATTAATTATGAGAAGTTCAAAAACTTGAAACCAATAAAATATACACTTTCTGGCAGATCTGATAGTCTTATAAATATTATGTGATAAACTTTGAATTGAATTCATTTTGTCACAAATATAATGGAATATTTTATAATTGCATGTATGCGGCTTTAAATATTCAAATTTATATGGAATCGAATAAAACATGGCAAATGTGTTAAATAATTAAATACCTCATACTATTCTCTATTATCACTATGTGTAACGGTTATTTAAATGCCTCACACATTTCTCTACCAAACAACTAATTTCCAACTTTTCATTAACACGACAAATGTCTCAATATTTTATATTTATAAACGTTTACCTACTCTTTCAAAATATTATGTGATATTCTTTGAATTCAATTCATCTTATCATAAATATAATAGAATATTCTATACTGAGGTGTGTGCTGCTTTAATTGATCGAATTTATATGAAATAGAATGGACCATGGCAAACGTGTTAAGCGTTGAAATGCCACACACCATTCTCTATCGTACAAATAAAGTGGCCACTTTTCATGGACGAGAAATCAGTCACTGTGCGTGACGGTTATTTAAATGCCTCTCACATTTTCATCTTTTGATTAACGCGACAAATGTCTCAATATTTTATATTTGTAAGCGGTGACATGTTCTTCTTTTCCCCAAGATGGCGTCTCTGTATTCCTATGTAGTTGAGGCGACTCCAACAATAGTTGGTCGGAAAGTCGACTTTCATCCCTCACTCAACATATCATCTGCAGAATGTTTGCCGGCAGAACATTCTCAGATGATGAATTGAGTGGAGGCCATGGCTTTCCAGAAATGCTCTCTGAGATGTTGGCCCTCGCCGGAGTCTCTTGCATTGGACATTTCATTCTGTTTCTAGACTGGCTTGATTTGCAAGGCGTCCACCGTCGCATGCGAGCCGTTAAAAAAATATTCCACGGTTTTGCTGACAAAGTAATCGATGAACACTTGAATCGTAGAAGAGAGAGAGAGCTGAGGAAGATGACTGTCTAAAGTGATTGAAAAAGTACAATATTAAAAGATTTTAGAATATTAATTGTAGTTAACAGAATAATCTGGAATCATTGAAGGAATCGTAATGTCAAAATATTTTACAATCAATAAAATATTGATTGTAGTTTGTATTTGAAACAATGTGATTTAAGAAAATATTTAAAAAAAAACATTTTCAAATTAATGAATGAAGTGTATTGTCAAAGGATTTTATAGATTTGATTGTAGCTAGTATTTCATATAATATGATTTAAAATCTGATTGTCTAAATAAATTATATATTACATATATGAATTATTTTATAGTTATTATTTTTTTATATAATATAATTTGACGTTTCTATAGTTTAAAAACATATTAACAAATTAATAGTCTCAAATGATTGAAAAAAATATAATATCAAAAAAATATATAATATTAATTGTAATTAGTAGATTCAAGTAAATCGTAATGTCAAAAGATTTTATAATATTGATTGTAGTTAGTATTTAAAACAATGTGATTTAAAAAAATACTTAAAAAAAAAAAAAATTCAAAAAAAAAAATCTCAAATCAATAAACGAAGTGTAGTGTCAAAAGATTCTATAGATTTGACTGTAGGTAGTATTTGAAATAATATGATTTAAATTCTAATTGTCTAAATAAATTATATACTACAGATACAAATTCTTTTATACTTATTTTTTTTTTGTGTTATATATTTTTATGTTTTTATAATTCAAACAAATACTTACGAAATAATCGTTTCAAATGATTAAAAAAAATATAATATCAAAAAAATAATTAATATTAATTGTAACTAGTAGTTTCATGAAATATAATTTAATAGCCAATACATTTTATTGTTGAGATATATAATTAACAAATCATTAGTGTTGTATATTAACTAATATAATTATATATGGATTTGAAAAAATAAATGTAATTTTTTTAATTAGTCAATATACAAATTTTTATATGAATTTTAATATATAAAAAGTTATAATAGATTATAGGTTTACTATATGAAAAAATCATTTTTTTAAAACATATATTTTTAAAAATAATTATAATGATTTAACAATTGTAGTCTCATGAGTTATCTAATGACTTTTAAAATATATATTAGAAATGATAATTCAAATTGAATTGGAAAAATCCACCTCATTTACAGTTAAGAAAGAATTCAAATTCAAAATATCTTTCAAAGTAAAATTATTGAATTTCAATAAATAGAAGGTTATAACTTTTCTATATAAGCAAATGGTTTTTTATATATGTGTGTGTGTAACAATTTTAACTTTACGAGTTATCCATCCACTTTCAAATTATAAATGGTAGAAATAATAATCCAAATTATAAATAATTGAAATGATAATATAAAATGAATGGAAGAGATCCACCTCATTTGTAGTTAGATAGGAATTTGATTTCAAAATATCTTTCCAATTAAAAATGTTTGTCTACTTGTAAAGTAAAATTATTTATTATCTTTGTATACAATAAAATACTAAATAATTTTCATTTGTGCATTTAAGAAATATGTTAATCTTAGTATATACATTTCAAAATGAATGTTGTATATTTACCCATTCATGGTATTTTTTAATTTTTTGAATCTTAATTATTATAATTAAGATGTTGAGTAGATTTGATTTGGTCTAACATGGGATGAAGGACATAGTCCACATCCCACTTACCATGAGTTTTCATCTGTGGTGTAAATAATGAGGGTCATATTTTAAAATTCAAGGTTTGCTCTACATTGAATATTTTATTATTATCAATAAGAATATTTTCTTTTATCAATTATTTAAGTTTCAATTTAAAGGTAGGAAGAGTGGAAACCTTCTAAAGAATTATGTATACATTATTTTCTTCCTTCTCATTATTAAAAAAGAAATTATACAAAACTTCTAAGGATTAGTAACCAATCATTTTATGACATCATCATAATGATGATTATTCATAAAATTATTTTCCCTTAACAAAACTGGGACTTTTACAAGATTGTTAGATAAATTTAATATTGTGCCATTAATAATTAAGATACAATAAGTACATACATCATATTATGGTGGCATGTTATTTTTAAACAAGCTACTCATTATATGTACACAAGAAGTTGCCTCAAACTCTTAACGATATAAATAGTTACAAAACCACTTCTGGACCAAAGATCATATCAACATGAGATGAAATAAGAAGAATATACATGACATAATATCAATCTAAGTACTTGAAAATAAAAATACACTGAGGTAGATTCCCATTATATCAAGAATAAAAATGATTACTATTGTGAATGCAGAAAGGTTGTCTCTCTCCTTGTCTCCCTTTCTATCCATATCATGAACTCTCATATATAAGTGTGGGGTTAATACATTAATCAGAGGTTGGGTTAACCAAGATATTCATTAGACCTATTATCATATTGTTAAACCCTACTCAACATGGTGTGTTAGTATAGTAACAAGACCCATATATAAAAAGGGGTGTGATTTTCTTATTACACCATTACATTATAATGTGACCATGTATGTACAAAAAGAACACCAATTAAAAATGGGTGGATTTTGATGACAAAAGTATAAAGATAAAAATAGACTCCAATGAAGATTTGAGAAAGAGAACAGAAAAAAGTGTGTATCATTTCACTCAAACAATGAAAGAAATTTAACCTAAAATAATACAACTTGAGCATGAGAAAAATGAACAAGAGAGTAAATTCATGGAGAAAACATTCAATGTAAAACTGAAAATTGTAATACTTTTTGACCGGGTGGTGATTGTGGTGGTGGTCATTGTTGTTATTATTTCATTACCTAAAAGTACATGTAGTAATGCATCATATAGTACACAATAAAACATGGCATATATTATATAATAAAAAAATACATCATTACCACATACTAGAAATGAAATATCTCTTCCATTCATGAAACATGATATCTCCTTATCCCTTTCTTTGATATCTTTCAATTTTTGTATTACATTGTTGAGAATCATAATTAGTATGTAATTCTTCCTGGATCCTCATTATTTATATTTAAAAAATGAGGAGTAGACAGATGCCACTATAATATCAGGCACCTTATCCAACTCTACACCTACATAATGAAGAAATTTCCATATCCCTTTCAATACAACTAAATAATTATCTATTTTCACACAACCTATAGATAATTATTTGTAAAAAATATCATGCATTAAAGAAAGGTTGTAATTTTATGACTTCCATAAGTGAGAAGAGATAGGATATGTAGAATCCCCTATTAATTACATATATATAATACTTATTTCAATTTGGAATGTTAGGGATGCTATTACTTATCAATTTATTATTATTATTTTTATTAGATAACAATTACAATGATCGGTGTCATAGGCACCACAAAGGGCACTAACACAGACATCCCAGAATACTTGTTATGCATAATAGATTATTTGCAACAAAACACTATAGAAATAACATTGGTTTGTATAGTTCATTAGAGTATTTTTTTTTCATGAAAATATGATAATTGATTATGTGTGCCATGCATTTCTCTAGATGTCATGGGAAGTAGAGCTAAAGTGTGAAAATCACATAGTATGTTTTCAACCCACTTTCATATGAAATTATTATATATTCATTTTTTACTTTTTGGGGGATAATATTGATAATGGTCATGGTGTAATTTCCTATTTTAGATTATCCTATGTAGTAAAATTATGTTATTATATGCTTACGCATTCTTTGGGAAAGGTAATGCACAATGAAACAAAGTGCTTTATTAGATTGTACCAATTTTTTTAGAAAACTTAACTCTATTTTTTATTGGTATATCTATTTATATTGTTTACAAATGAAGATGGAAAATAAAGAAGGCAATTATATGGCAGCACCGATTTAAAATATTATGATATTCTAGTTATTTTTCTCATGCATACTACTATATTAAATTATAAAATATGTTTTATCTTGGAAATATCCATCACTCCCTATATATTTCCCTAGATAATGATTCAAACACTACATATAAAAATATCATTTTCATGAAGTATATGATAAATTTACATAATAAATTTGGTGGATTTGAATAAGGAGATGACATTGCTTCCTTTAACTAGTCCATCCAAAAAAAAATTGTGAATCCATAGTATCTAAAATATATTTGCTAAAAAAATAAAGATATAATTTAATTTTCAATTTATATAGAAAAGATTTTTTTTTTAATCATGATAAGTTTTATATATTTTTCTCAAATATAAATACCCCAATAACTAATCAAAATTTTATAATTTATTTATAATTAATTTTGAAACTTAATTTAGTTAACAATTTATACTAAAAATCACACACACACACACACACACACACACACACACACACACACACACACACACACACACACACACACACACACACACACACACACACACACACACACACACACACACACACACACACACACACACACACACACACACGATACATATTACATGCAAATATATATGTATGTATGTATGTATGTATGTATGTATGTATGTATGTACGTATGTATGTATGTATTTATGTATGTATGTATGTACTAAAATTATTATATGAATTTATATAAAATACAATTTAATCATATAAGTTATTTAAATTTAAACATATAAATTATTTCAATTTAAACATATAAATTATTTTTTATAATTTATATTAAAAAAATTAAAATTAAAATATGTACATACACACACATTACTTTGTACTTAGACTTTTTATTTCTTCCTCCTCCAATTTTCAATCTCCCATTTATTTAATATATGAATGGAGTCTAATTTTTACTCTTTATCTTTAAATATAATATTAAAATAAATCATTTTCCCACTAAATAATTTTGCAATCTAATTAAAATATGATAATTTAAAAAAAAATTGCTTCAAATTAAAGCTTTCATAATTAAACATTTAATGTTAGTTAATTAGAAAATTAATGACTAATTTTGAATGCTGACATGAACTAAAGTCTTTAACTACTTGATGTGCATATTACTCAGTTCATTTAGCATATCAATGTGTTCCATAGCTTCCTAATTGGCTCATGTGTGGATGCAAACTATAGGCCTATGCACATGTATGATGCAAAGGTTTAGCACTCCGATAAAGCATTCTATTATTATGTTAGAAGATATAAATCCCATGGGATTTATCAGTCTCTTCATGTCATGTCAATGCTAGTGCCACAAATAATAAAATCACTGCATTCACATTTATTTAATAGATTTAGAAGGAAATTTTAGTATGAAATTGCTTTTTTAGTATAAATAATTATGATCCTAATTTATATGTGCATGATGATATAAAAAATAGTAATCCATTTTCACACTTTAAATCTACTTTCAATTATATGTGGTGTATTTGATAGTACACATATTAAGTGATCATATTTCCTAAAAAAATATTATACTCCTACAAATTATGTAAACCAAAACCATTTGCAATGTGCTTTATTGCAAGGAATCTATAATACACAAAAAATATATTTTAAGATGTGTGTGTTAATCATCATTGTGTTGCTCATGATGATAATCATTTGAATTATTATAAAATTAAAAATAATACAAAAATGAATAAGTATTAGCATCTCCAACATTCCAAATTGAAGGAAGCACTATCTTTCCCCAATTAATTGGAGATTCTCCTTATCCAATTTCTCCCTACTTATTTAAGTTATGTAGTAATAGTCTCACCCCAATTCATACTCATTTTGAAAAATAATTATCTAGAGGGTGTGTGAATATTGATAATTTATTTGTTATACTAAAAGGGAGATGAAGAATTTTGCAAGATGTAGACGTAGAGTTATAAAAAGTGCCTAAAATCATAGTGGTGTTTTCTGTTCTTCATATTTTATTACAAATGAATAATGTATATGAGCCACACATCCATGTAAATTCACATCTTAATTCTAAGAATCAATTGTGTACTCAATGAATGGAAAGAGATAAATGAAAATAACAAAGATGCATTATATTTGTTGAAAGTGAAAAAATAATATAATATTTTTTTGGAGTGATTCTATACTGCTTTTATTAGCTATTGTATGATTTTTTTGATGTTATGAACTGGTTATAAGATGTAATTCTTTTATGTATGTGAATAAAGTGTAGTGTTTTACATGTACTAAATATTGTTTTTAATTTGAAATTGCACACCCAATATATTCTCCATTTGTTTGCCATCTTATTCCATTCGTACATGCTAAAGTTTTAATATACCTTACTCAATTTATTTCATTTTGTGAGTGAAATATTGTAAACATTTCAATACTTTTTCTCCCAAATATTCATAGGACATTATTTTTCTTTTTACAATTTTTTCCTCAACTCTAGATTTTTTCAAGGAAGTTTTAGGATATGTACCAATTCAATTTTTTCAAATATTAATTGGTGGAATTTATTTATATTATTTTCATTTTCTATTATTTTACATTGTAATCATGCTTATATTGACCCATTATTTTCTATCATAACCTTTCATAAAACCTATCAGCTTGTATGTTTTCTTAATAATGAAATTTATTTCTTAATAAAAAATCCATGTTGAAGGTGTAGCTCCTATGGTGTTTCAAATTATTCCTATTTTTTAAAGGTATTTAGCAACCTAGTTCATTTGTATTTACATTTAATTCTTATCAATTATGTTTCACAACTAAAATTTACACTATTTTCCACTTTATTCCAATGGCATTTTCCAAGGATTGCATGGTTTCCATGTTCATGCACCTCTTCAAACATTAAAATTAATGGTAAATCACAACATGTTTTGGCTAAATCTTCTCTTTTCATTCTTTTTTCATCTCCTCATTAGAATTATCAATTTCAAATGTTTGAGTTAATGAAACAGTTTCATCAACTTTTTAGTCTTGTTGTGAATAATTATCAACTCCATGATTAGCATGTTGATTTTTTTTTAAAAAAGTGTAAGATTCATCGACATTGATAACACCATATGTCTCATTTAAATCTATTTGTGGATGAGGAGCATAATATCTATATTTGGCTCAATCTCTTATCTTTTCTCACAAATGTGGAGCATGATTTTTATCAGGTTTATGCATTAAGTACTCCATTTTTTAAGTTACTTTTTCCCTTAACTATTTTTCATGAAATGATATTCTATCCATGCCCTACATTATTGATACCCTCTAATACTTTGTAAAAAAATATGTTAAATTAAATGGTATAAAAATCGTGTCCTTCATGATGAAATATGTGCAATTCATTCTAAATGTTTAAAACAGACACTGATATAATAAAAAAACATTGCAAAAAAAAAAAATAGTAAGAATTGGTTAAAAAGATATATAAGGAAAATGACATCAACCATGAAATACAAAGATTAAACTATTTTTAAAATTTGGAAGACCAAAAGTAAATGTTTCACTATATAAATAAAACTCCCACAATTCCAAATATAAGTTATTAACCATAAACAAGTTTGTATAAACATACATTTCCATATTTAATCATCTGACGTGGTAGTATGGACCCATGGTTTTGATTGCCATGCAAGGGGTCATTATGGTGCCATTTTAGAGGTGTAATTGATCGGTGATGGTAAAATCACCAAAAAAAGATCCATATGGGCACTAAATTTTGACTATTTAAACTTTGGTTAATAATACACAACCCATAAAATGAATACACATAGTTCAAGGTGATGATGCATTAATGACTCATCACCCTATAGTTATTACCCATCACCTCGCATTCAATTGTTTCACCATTACACTATTTAATATTGAACTTCTTGCATCGTCATCCATTCTTTGTTCCCATTAGGCCATAACATTGCATGTGTGATGTTTGTTAAGGGAAGAGGATATCAAGTGTTTGGCTAGCAGTGACTACAAGACTACTTATCATCAATTGCCATCACTGCATATAAATGAGGTTTTTTATAACTCACTAGGGTTATAACCAAAATCCTTTAAAAAATTATAATAAGGAATCATTTTTTTGTTGGAAATTTTAAAACAAATTGTTCACTTGTCATCATTTATTGTATTCTTAAACTATAGTTGATTTCAATGTGGTTGATCTATGAATCATTCAGAATTAGTTATTTTGACTTAAAAGTTTAAATGGAAACATAAATTTTTCTATTATTATTGTTTTATCTATTTTATCTTATGTGTACATTAAAAATTTGGTACATGTCTCAGGATTCACAAATGCACATTTTTGGACACCCATGTCTATATCCACTTGTGTTTTTCAGCATGACCAATCCATGGATTTTGCTTAGCTATCATTGTTTACAGGTGAGGTATTTTATACCTCAATAAGGATATTAGCCATAATATCATAGGGTTCTAAATATTATTTGAAATGTCTATTAAAAAAAAAATTAGCCATCTATGATTTACTCTGATGGTTCTTGGGATTACATCTACTCATTGTGAGCCTCATAGGTTTTTGGTTTTAGTAATCATTGTCTTTTTCACATAATTTTTTTGTAAATGGTGAAATATGTTTTTTTATACTATTTTAGGTTATTATTTCAAAATTATTAAGCCTTAGATTTTATTTGGAAATAATTCCTTATTGTCGGATGGTGGATTATGATCTTATTATAATGCCCAATTCTGGACATGGGGAGTGTGGTGTTGTAATGTACCCCACTAAGGTCACCATGGGGGTATAGGGGGTTAAAAATTCATTGTAAAATATTGTGATTTAATTGTAAATTTGGACCATTCACTATTAGGTCACAAATCTAATGATAGAAATTATTTTTGTGCATTTTACCCTAATATGTAACCTTCCTTTCATATGAGGGCACTGTAATCATGGTGGCACACTAAGTGTGAGTGAAGATGACACTAAAGTAGATGTATTATAGATTTATTAATTCAATTTTTGAACATAATAATAGAAGAACAAGTTATTTCTTTGTGGTCATAGCCCATTTTGGGAGACCACATTAAATTTATGTTTCTCTTTTGTTGTATTTTTTGTATTTATTTTATTAATATTGCTATGTGTTATGTATTCCTAACAATTGGTATAATATATAAAGGTTTATTTTCCAAATAAAATCGAAAAGAAAAGTGGGTTCTTGGTTTGAATGGGAGCAATGGTGGAAGAAGGCAAGTTTAAGGTTGAGAAGTTTAATGGCCAAAACTACTAACTATGAAAGATTAAAATGGAGGACTATATATATCATAAGGATATTTTCCTATCATTAGGGAAGATAGAAAAGAATTCAATGACTATGAAGGATAAATAATGGAAAGTTATTGACTGAAAGGCAATAGGAAAAATATGACTATGCCTCGTAACATTGATGGCATTCAATATTTCAAAAAAAAAGACAACGGATGTGATAAAGGAATTGGATATGTTGTAAGGAAAACATTAAACCTACAACATGGTATTTCTTATAAATCATTTATTTAATATAAATATGTCAGAAGGTGGGTATGTTTCTAAATATTTAAATGAATTTAACATGGTCACAAATCATTTAAGCTCTGTAGGAGTTAACATTGAGGATGACTTTAGGGCTCTTTTGATTCTATGATCATTTCTAGAAATATGGAATGACTTGGTCATGGTTGTGAGTAATTTTATCTCTGATTTAAACACTTTAAAGTTTGATGATGTTATTGGTGTTATTATTAAAAAGAAATGTGACAAAAAAAGCATAGGTGAGACATTAGCTAATGTTTTGACTATATGGATAATAATAGAGAAAAAATGGCAAATAAAATGGCGCAGGGAATCATTTGAAGTCTAAGAAGGTTAGATATAAATCTAGAGGAATGTTGGTGTGCTAAAGACATTTGAAGAAAGATTTTCAGTTTTTGAAGAGGAAAATAAGGAGAAGGAAAACAAGATAAATATTAGGAAATAAATGTAGAAGGTGATGTGTTGAAAGATATTTTAATCCTTTAATTATATAATATTAATGATTCTTGGGTATTAGAACTAGCGTCTTCATTTCATGCTACACCCCATATGAAATATTTTCAAGACTATGTTCAATATGATTTTGGACAATTTTATTTCGGTGATGGTGAACCTTGTAAAATTTTTGGAAAGGGTAAGATATGGATAAAATTATAGAATAGAAATAAATGGTTGCTAAATAATTTGGGGCATGTTTCTTAATTTTGAAGAAATCTAATTTTAGGAGGGCAGTTTGGAAGTGAATATTACATAGTTACATTTGTATAAATTTCATGGAAGGTCACTAAAGGATCATTGGTAATATAAAAAGGAGAAAAGGTAGGTGCATTAAATTTATATATAGGTATTGTTGAATCTTCCATTACTTTATCTTCTACAGAAGAGGATATAAAATTATGGCACCATAGACTTCGGTATATGAGTGAGAAGGGGATGAAATTTTTGCACTAAAATAATTTGTCTCTAGATTTGAAAAAGGTGGATTTGGATTTCTTTTAGAACTCTATGTATGTAAAATATAAGAGAGTCAGATTTCTCATAGTTGGAAAGACAAAGAAGGATGAAAAGTTAGACCTTTTTCACACATTTCTATGTGTACTGGCTTAAGTATCATCTATTTATGGCTCTTCTTATTATGTTAGCTTTTTTATGATGAAATAGAAAAATTTGGGTTTATTGCATATGAAAAAAAAATAATGCTTTTAATACTTTTATGAAATAGAAAACTTTGGTTGGGAATGACACATGAAATAAGTTAAAGTGTGTGAGATCAGATAATGGAGGAGAATATTACAATAAGGAATTTGATAATTATGTGTCATCCCATGGGATTCATAGATAGAATATGGTTTGAATAACACCACAACAAAATGATCCCTTAGAAAGGATGAACAAGACAATCATGGAGTGTGCAAGGAGAATGATATTGCATGCAAGGTTTCCCTTATAGTTTTGGATAGATGCTATGGATACTATTATTTACGTAGTAAATAAAAGAATTTTAATTCCTTTGGATGGTGGCGTTCTAGAGGAACATGGATAGGTATAAAGGTAGACTATTCATTTTTAAAGACTTTCTGTTGTGAAGCATTTGTCCATATTAATAAATAAAATAGAACCAAGGTTGAAGACAAATCCGATAAATTTACTTTTATTAAACATGGATTTAAATATTTTTGTTACTATTTATGGGATTTTGAAAATCATAAAATCATTATGAGTAGAGATGTGATGTTTAATGAGAAGGTTATTAATACAGATCAGTTGCAATGAAAGAAAAAAGAAAATCCAAATATAAAATATGTTGTACTTGATGAAATCATTAAAACTAAAATTCCAAAAGTGATATAATATTATACGTGTAACAAATAAAAAAATAAGAAGTACCTTAAACTCATGAAAGTGTATTTAGAAGATCTACAAGAGTAAGTAGACTCCCTGAATGATACTCTCCTTCACTTTATTATTTATTATTGATTAATGGTGGTGAGATAGAAACCTATGAACAAGAAATGAATGTAGAAACTGAAAAGAAGGGAGAGAAAGGCATGAAAAATGAGATTGAATCCTTGGTACATAGCCAAACATGGAATTTGGTTTAGTTGCCTGAAACTAAAAGAGCATTGTAAAATAAATGGGTCTATAGGTTGAAAGAAGAACATGGAAGCAAAAAAAGGTATAATGCCATACTTTTTTTAAAGGCTTTTTCCCAAAGAAAAGGTATAGATTTTGATGAAATATTTTCTCCAATTGTTAAATTGGCTTCTATAAGAAATTTTTTAAGTTTGGTAGCAATATAAGTGTTGACCCAATTTTGCCCCTGAGGCAAAATCTCGGTCACCTCCTACACCTGCTTCGCAGGCCCAGTCATTTTAGGTTGCAAGGTCCACTATCAGGTTTTGACAGCGCCGTTGCAGAGAATAGGCAGTGAAGGACAGAGTCTTCAGACGTCCGCAAGAGAAGAAGGGGAAAAAACGGAGTGTTCGACACTTAGTCAAAAAAGAGGCAGAAAAAATGCAGAGGGCGGCAAAATCGCCGCCCACTACAAGGGCGGGTAAAATGAGCCCGTCTACGAAGAAAATGCAGAGGGTGACAAATTCGCCACCCACAACACAAAGAAAATCAAAGACGTCGGCCGACATCGGCAATACTACCATCGTCGGCACCTTACAGAGATCGACGTCAGCAGAACCGCCGACGTCGGCAGAACAAAGGCAGGCACAAAAACCAGAAAAGCCCGCCCTATGGCGGCGAATCGAAAAAGCCTGCCCATGGCGGCAAATTGAAAAAACCTGCCCTATGGCGGTGAAATGGAAAACCCCGCCCCATGGTGGGGAAAGAGAAATTGCCGCGCAGAGTATAAATCTACCGACGTCGGCAGCTTACTGTAACCGACGTCAGCAAGATTGCCACCGTCGGCAGCTTATCGGCCGATGTCAGTAGGTATTCCTACATGAAGTTCATGCAAAGGGCGGCAAAATCGCCGCCCACTATAAGGGCAGAAAAATTCCCCTGCAGTGCACAAGAAAAAACCTGCACAGCCGCCAGAGGAGAAGACCAACATGCAAAACGAGGCAACCAGCATGGTCTTGGCAGACTGTGACATCATCAATAGTGTTTTTCACACTTTTCAATGAGACTTCTCTGGGCTCTTCTGCTATAAATACAAGGACTTAGTCATTTTCTAGAGATCTTCCTGACTTTTGTAAAGAGCACTGCTCTGCAAATTTCCCACCTGAATCAATAAAAATACAGTTTTTACCTCCATCTTGGATTGATTTGCTGTGTATGCCCTGAGTACTCTCTGTGTTTAGTCATTATCTTCCATGCTTTCACAGGTAATACCAACAGACCAGCTATCTACAGGGACCGGTTCTACAGCTGAAAGGAGAAGAGCAATACTTGGGAAGGACAGAACAGAGTAAGTTGCTTACAAGTGTGCATTCCACAGCACCTCGGTAAATCTCTGTGACGTATTTTCCATTATAGCCTCCCCCTTTGTCTTAGCAGCCTGATCCCTCTACCAGATGTGTAGAGTATACTTGCATTTCCCCTGATTCTGAGAGTGGATCTGGAAGGTCACTCATGTTTTTGGTGTATCACGTCCTTTAGAGTAGGCTTTTTGTTTTCAAGCTTTTCTCTTTCTCTTTTCACTCCCCCCCCAAGTGTATACCTATATATCTATATTTTGCATTACCTGAAACAAACAAGATACATCAGAGGGAACTAGCCCATATCTAGAGACTCTCCTCTCCTACTTCGCCGTCCCACAGGCGAGAGAGGGGTTTCCATGTTGCGGGGAGAGGGCAGGAATCCATGTTCCTGCCGCTGGGTGCACTTTCCAGCGTCAACAGTTCTGGCATGCCCGGTGGGACCCCAATTTTATCAAAATTTCTAGCACAGTAGTATTTCAGGATTGATGTTGGTCCTGCTACAGTGATTTTCAAAGATTTCTAGCATCTGGTGACTCCACTGGTAAGAGCTCATTTCTTTTTTTTAAAGACCAGTTACTTAACTTCTATGCCAAAAGTTACCACCAGGTCAGCTTCAAGAAGGGTCCCCTTTGAGTTCGTTGAACTACCTTTAAACTCTGCTAAAAGACTCAGGTTTGGAAGAACTTGCCCTTATCCACTGATAAATCCTCCTAGACATGTTGCTAGGAACACCAACCTAGCTCAGCCACAAATACAACCTATTCCAGCCATGGCCTTGCCTTTTGCAGCTTTTCGTGGTGAAAGCCCTTTAAACCTCCCACGCTATGATCCGATCCCCGAAACAGCTCTAAAAAATGTGCCTTTTTTTGATGGAGTGGGACCTATTACAGTTGTTGAGCATATAAAAAATATTGCCAACCTTTGCAATATTCATAATATAATAGAAAAAAATATTGCCATCAGACTGTTAGCCTTGTCTCTGAAAGGAAAAGCTCTCGACTGGTACGGCACCTTGCCTGTGAATTCCATACATTCTTGGAACGAATTGGGCACTCGTTTAACTGATCGTTTTGGGGAAAAAAGTGATGGCCTCTCTCTTGCTGAGCAGCTGACAACTATAAAAAGAGCTCCGTATGAATATATGCAGGACTTTAATACGCGATTTCAAAAGACTTGGGATAGAATTCCCATCCTGGTAAGGCCGACCCCCAGCTACGCTTTCTTGTACTATCTAAAAGCATTAAATAGTGACATTGCTATGATGATTCAATCTATGGGGGGACACATACTGCCAGCTGCGTATGACATAGCCATTGCGGCCGAAAATTACTTGATTCAAGCTGGGAAAATCGCCCCTAGACCTCACATGCCACTTTTCCCAGAACCGCTGCCCCCAATTCAAGCAGTCTCTCCTACAATTGCCCCCCTACCTGTCATTGAAAAGCCAACTGCTGTTCCATCCAATGAATTAAGTGAAGTTAAAGGCCTGTTGCAGAGCATGTCAAATGAACTTGTTGCCCTTAAAAGGCAGCAAGCTCAAAGCCACAAGCCAAACCAGAGTTATCAAAATTATGGCCATGCCCCTAGACTCCCCTTTCAAAATTATAACCAAGGTCAGGGGCAGCTCACTACAACTAGGCCTTATCAAAATTATAACTCAGGCCCTCCTTCGTCATCTAAAGCCATGGTACCTACACAGAACAATCTAGTGCAGGAGTAGCCAGGTTGTTCAAACATGGGACAAGGTCAAGTGCAAGCTGTCCACCCGAATGACATGATGAATTTTTTCCAGAATTCGGAAAATCAGGGTGCTAATTTTTCTCAATTTTTTGAGTTCCCAGCTCAAACCAGCACAAGCAACAATCAGACTCAGCCGGATTCTACCCTGATAAATCATGAAGAGGGCGAGCTCTGTGCAATTAATCATGGGGGCGCTGCAGGCAATCATGTTGATTGCGTTGCGGCCAATACGAGATTTAAAAGAAGAGCAGTTGGAGAAGTGCAGGCTTCCCCTCGGGCAGCAGCGAATCCTCCACCACACCCTTTTCAAAAGGCCCTAATTTTTGGTGAACCATCTGTACCCCCAGCTCCTCAGTCTAAAGCTCCAGCCGGGATCAGCCCAAAGGAAAACGCGAAAGGAGTCAGTCCCCAAGTTAATATAGTTGATCAAATGAAGAAATTGCATGTGAGCATTTCTCTATGGGATTCATTGTCTCTTCCAGGACAAAAGGAGGTATTGAAGAAAGAATTGCATGAGCTAGATCGCCAGGCCATCCCAACAGACACTAATAACGTCCTCAAGTCAGGTAAGGAAAGAAGAAAAGACTCCCCCTTTTTATGTATCTTTGATCATAGGAGATTGCTTAGTACATAATTGCATAATTGATAGTGGGGCCAACACTTCAGTAATGCCTAAATGCATTGCTGATAAGATGGGGTTAAAGTATGAAGCAATGAACAAAGGAGTCTTGCAACTAGATGGGACACCCACAAAGACAGTCGGAGTCCTGAAAGGATTGAGTTTAACATTGCATGCCTGCCCAACATTCTCAATCCCTCAAGATATAGTGGTAGCAGACGTTCCTCCATATTTTGCAATCTGTTTGTCTAGGGACTTTACGTCCAAGATAGGTGGTTATCTAGCAGCAAATTGGTCATACCTGGTTTTCAGAACCAAGTATGGGACCAAAGTGAAAATTGAATCCGAGCCACTCTATAAGGACCACCTAGAGTCCTATTCACCCAAGGCAGCAAATGTCAGTTATACTATCATTGATCCAGAAAACTCTCAAACAGACAAGTCCTCATCTTCTGCTCTTGAAGGAGTCACAGATCTACTCTTGGATGTGTGGGGAAGCGATAACTTTGAACATGATCCTTATAAGTTTATTGAGGAGGCAGACCTTGGCGTCTATTGCTTGCATGAAGAGAGTGGTGTCATGCCCAATATAATGAAGGAAAACAAAGAAGATCTTGGCCTGTGGCAGCTATATTTCGACGGTTCCAGAAGCAAACTGGGCGCTGGTGGTGGGGTAATGTTAGTCTCCCCTTCTAAAGAAAGGTACTTTTCATCTTTTCATTTCCATTTCTCTTGCACATGTAACGTTGTAGAATATGAGTCTTTGATTCACGGACTTGAGTGGGCAAGAAAGAGAGGGATCAAAAAATTGCAAATCCTGGGGGACAGTGAACTAATAGTGAACCAAATCAGAGGCCTGAACCTGACCAAGAACTTCTTACTGAAATCTTACAAGCACAGAGTCTGGGACTTGATGGAGGATTTCCTTTCTCTTAACATTACCTCTATCCCCAGGGAACAGAATAAGCAGGCTGACAGATTGGCAGCTGTTGGTGCCCAATTTGATGTTTCAAAAGAGATAAGCAGGGGTTGTAGTTCGCGCCATTTAAAAGTGGTGGTCCGGCCTTCAATTCCAGACAATGTTACAAATTGGCAGGTCTTCGAAAGCGACCAACAGATAGCCCTTTTCCTAAAGAAGGAAGCTGAATTTGCGGTCCACAATTAGGCAAAATTGCAGCAGCAATATGGAAACCAAATTGTTCAATTGAAGAACAATAAACTCCCTAAGGGTCTGATCACACTTGAAAGTATTTTCAACGGAGAGGACCAACTAAGAGATGACAAAGCATGCATCACTACCAAAGAGGAGAATTATGAAAAAGTGGAAATCTTCAAGGATAAGTTGCTGGCGCTTGGCAAGGTCTGCACGTTTCAAGAAAGACAAGCTTTCATTCTGCTGTGCCAGGAGTTCACTAATATTTTTGCCTGGAATTATAGCGACTTGAAAGGCTTCGATCCAAGGCTCGCCCAACACACCATTGAATTAGATGAAGGCGCAAAACCAGTCACTCAAAAGCAGAGACCTGTTAACCCGATGGTCGAGCTCCTTATGCAGAAAGAATTGGCCAAGTTGATTGAGTCCGGCATTATATTTCCGATCAAACATTCCTCATGGTTGGCTAATTTGGTTCCAGTTAGAAAGAAAAATGGGGAGATCAGGCTGTGTGTCAACTTTAGAGACCTTAATAAAGTCTCTTTAAAAGATCATTATCCCCTTCCAAACATGGAGCAGATCCTTCAAAAGGTAATTGGTTCCGAACACTTCTCCCTCCTGGATGGCTATTTAGGATATAATCAGATTCTGGTGCATGACTGTGACCAATACAAAACAGCCTTCACCACTAAATGGGGAACGTTTGCCTACCAGAAGATGCCTTTTGGGCTATCCAATGTTGGTGCTACTTTCCAGCGAGCCATGGACATGGCTTTCAGTGGTTTGATAAATAGGAACGTGCTGGTGTACCTCGATGATATAACAGTTTTCTCCAAAGAGGCAGGACAACATATGAAGCACCTCAGGGAGATTTTTGAGAGGTGCAGGGAATTTGGCATCTCCCTAAATCCAAAGAAATGTGTATTCGCGGTTCATGAGGGGAAACTTATTGGCCACATTGTGTCCAAGGAAGGTTTGTCTATTGACCCAGAGAGAGTCCGCTCCATTCTGGAGATGTCCCTACCGAAGCACAAGAAAGGCCTGTAGAGTTTCTTTGGCCGAATAAATTTCATTCGGAGGTTCATTTCAAACTTTGCTGAAATAGTTAAACCCCTAACCTCCTTGCTAAAGAAGGGTGAAGAATTCAAATGGACAATGCCAAGAAAGGATAGCTTTGAAGCTATCAAACAGGCTTTGACCCAGGCTCCCGCTCTGATCAGCCCCGACTTCAATAAAGACCTCAATCTCTATACCTTCAGTAACGGAGAAGTAATATCTGCCATGCTTATCCAAGCAAACAGTGATGACCTCGAGCAACCACTCACCTTTTTCAGCCAAGGGTTAGAGGACTTCGAAACCAGGTACACCTATGTAGAGAAGCAAGTCTTGGCAGTAGTGCACAGCCTGAAGAAATTTAGATATATGTTGTCGAACAGCAGGATCCATCTCATGGTTCCACATCCTGGCATCAAGGATTTCTTGACCAATCGAGACTTAAACGAGAAAAGAGTGGGATGGATCACCAAGGTAATGGAGTACGACATAGACATCAAAATCACCAAGTTGGTTAGAGGAAGGGGCCTGTGTGAACAGCTAGCCGCAGATTTGAGACAAAGGGGTGAAGACAGCTTGCTGATCCATGACGCAGCCACTGCAGAAGAACCAGCTATCGTAAGAGATTGGACACTGGACATGAGGCGTTTCCTTCTTACGGGCGAATGTCCACAGGGTCTCAATAGGGCCGGAAGAAGGTATTTTAAACTTCAGTCCCTTCCCTATGTTTTGATTGACAGAGTATTATTTAGGAAGGATCTCTCTGGGGTTCTCTTGAGATGCATTGACTCCAGTCAGGCTGACAAGGTATTGGTTGAGTTTCACAATGGGCCAGCAGGTGGCCATTTCGCCCCTAAGACCACAGCAGCAAAAATAATGAGAGCTGGCTATTTCTGGCCCACTCTCTTCAAGGATACCCATGCCTGGGTAAAGAAGTGTCAGAAGTGTGCACTCTTTGAAGAAAAGCAGCGATTGGCTGCCATGCCCCTATAGCCCATTCAAGTTGAGCAACCATTCATGCAGTGGGGCCTGAATTTCATAGGGATGATCAACCCTCCCTCTAGCGCTGGACACAAGTGGGTCCTGACTACTACGGATTATTTCACCAGGTGGGTGGAAGCCATTGCTTTGAAGGAAGCAAATGAGAGCGCAGTCTTGGATTTATATGAGGACTTAGTGACACGTTTTGGGGTCCCAGCCACTATAATCTCAGATAATGCCTTGGCTTTTCTGGGAACCAAAACTAGTGAATGGGCACTAAGGTATGGTATATACCTCAGCACTTCGTCAAATTACTACCCACAGGGGAATGGACTGGCTGAGTCTACTAACACAAATTTGATCAAGATTATAAAGAGGACCATGGAAGAAAATCAAAAAACTTGGCATGCCAAGTTGAAAACAGCTCTATGGGCCGATCGAATCACTCCGAAAAGATCAATCAGAAATTCTCCATATACGCTTGTGTATGGAAGGGAAGCAAGGCTTCCTATCTCACTCGAATTGCCAGCGCTGAACCTCACACATCAACTGTAGCTAGAAGAAGGAAGCAGCATGGAGGTCAGATTATGTGAACTAATGGAGCTCCAGGAGGTAAGGAACCAGGCCATGGTCTCTATGATCAATCGCCAGCATTAGGTGAAAAGGCATTTCGACAATAAGTCTTTGTCAAAGAGTTTTGTCGAAGGAGACATTGTCTTAAAATGGGACTAAGATAGAGCTAAGCTTGGAAAACATGCAAAATTTGATGCCCTCTGGAGCGGTCCTTACATAATTACTCAGTGCAAGCAGCATAATGCGTTCCAGCTCTCCAGGTTGGATGGCGAAGAATTGCGTATCCCAGTCAACGGGATACACCTGAAGCATTGTCACTAAATTTTTGGTTCCGCCGTACATAGTTTCCCTTGTTTTCTTCCCTGTTTTCCCTAAGTGCAATTTGCACAGTTAGTTGTTTTTAGTCTTGTGTGTTTCCCTTGGCAGTGGGGGTAAAAACTGTATTTTTGATTTTGGAATCTTCAAAGTTGTTATGAACTTGCTTCAAAGTCACCATCCGACTCTGCACCCAATGGATATGTAAGGCAACTGGGTTCTAAGCATAGCAGGCATGCTTCCCCCATGAGTCGCCAATTTGTTAACCCAATTTTGCCCCTCAGGCAAAATCTCGGTCACCTCTTACACCTGCTTCGCAGGCCCAGTCATTTCAGGTTGCAAGGTCCACTATCAGGTTTTGACAGTGCCATTGGAGAGAATAAGCAGCGAAGGACAGAGTCTTCAGACGTCCACAAGAGAAGAAGTGGAAAAAATGGAGTGTTCGACACTTAGTTAAAAAAGAGGCAGAAAAAATGCAGAGGGCGGCAAAATCGCCGCCCACTACAAGGGCAGGTAAAATGAGCCCGTCTACGAAGAAAATGCAGAGGGTGGCAAATTTGCCGCCCACAACACAAAGAAAAGCAAAGACGTCGGCCGACATCGGCAATACTGCCGTCGTCGGCACCTTACAGAGACCGACGTCAGCAGAACTGCCGACGTCGGTAGAACAAAGGCAGGCACAAAAACCAGAAAAGCCCACCCTATGGCGGCGAATTGAAAAAGCCCGCCCATGGTGGCAAATTGAAAAAACTTGCCCTATGGCGGTGAAATGGAAAACCCCACCCCATGGCGGGGAAAGAGAAATTGCCGCGCAGAGTATAAATCTACCGACATCGGCAGCTTACTGTAACCGACGTCAGCAAGATTGCCACCGTCGGCAGCTTATCGGCCGACGTCGGTAGGTATTCCTACATGAAGTTCATGCAAAGGGTGGCAAAATCGCTGCCCACTATAAGGGCGGCAAAATTCCCCTGCAGTGCACAAGAAAAAACCCGCCCAGCCGCCAGAGGAGAAGACCAACACGCAAAATGAGGCAACCAGCATGGTCTTGGCAGACTTGTGACGTCATCAATAGTGTTTTTCACACTTTTCAATGAGACTTCTCTTGGCTCTTCTGCTATAAATACAAGGACTTAGTCATTTTCTAGAGATCTTCCTGACTTTTGTAAAGAGCACTGCTCTGCAAATTTCCCACCTGAATCAATAAAAATACAGTTTTTACCTCCATCTTGGATTGATTTGCTGTGTATGCCCTGAGTACTATCTGTGTTTAGTCATTATCTTCCATGCTTTCACAGGTAATACCAACAGACCAGCTATCTACAGGGACCGGTTCTACAGCTGAAAGGAGAAGAGCAATACTTGAGAAGGACAGAACAGAGTAAGTTGCTTGCAAGTGTGCATTCCACAGCACCTCGGTAAATCTCTGTGACATATTTTCCATTATAGCCTCCCCCTTTATCTTAGCAGCCTGATCCCTCTACCAGATGTGTAGAGTATACTTGCATTTCCCCTGATTCTGAGAGTGGATCTGGAAGGTCACTCATGTTTTTGGTGTATCACCTCCTTTAGAGTAGGCTGTTTGTTTTCAAGCTTTTCTCTTTCTCTTTTCACCCCCCCCCAAGTGTATACCTATATATCTATATTTTGCATTACCTGAAACAAACAAGATACATCAGAGGGAACTAGCCCATATCTAGAGACTCTCCTCTCCTGCTTCGCCGTCCCACAGGCGAGAGAGGGGTTCCATGTTGCGGGGAGAGGGCAGGAATCCGTGTTCCTGCCGCTGGGTGCACTTTCCAGCGTCAACAATAAGATTTGCACCTTGAATAGTTGGATGTGGACTGTTTTCATTCATGGTGACTTGGAGGAGGAAATATATATATATATATATGGAACAACCATAGGGATATGAAGTCAAAGGTATGGAGAAAATGGTGTGAAAGTTGAAGAAGAGTTTGTATGGCCTAAAGCAAGCTCCAAGGCTATGGTATTTGAAATTTGACATGTTTATGATAGAATAAGGTTATAATACATCTCATTTTAACCACTGTGTCTATTTTAAGAGATTAGACAATGGCATATATGTTATTTTGTTATTGTTTGTGGATGAAATGCTTTTTATAGGGTCTAACATGCATGATATAAATGATCTCAAAGGAAAAATAGCAAATTTATTTGCTATGAAGGATTTATATGCTTCAAAACAAATCCTTGGTTTGAGAATAACAAGAGATAGGAAAAATAGAAAATTGAAATTGTCTCAATAAGAATAAATAAAGGTGTTATTCAGGTTGAATATGCAAAATGTAAAACTAGTGAGTACACATTTGGGAGGGAACTTCAAATTAAACAAGGAATAGAGTTCTAAAATGGAGAAGGAAATCAATTACATGTCCAATGTGCCCTATGATTCAACAATTTTAAGTTTAATGTATGTTATGGTGTGCCTGAGACAAGACATTATGCATGTATGCATGTAATGGGAGTTGTCAGTAGGTTTATGAATAATCTAAAAAGGAGCATTAACATGCATTCAATTGGATTCTCAGGTACTTGAGAGGGACCACTGATAGAAAATTATGCTATAAGGGGTGAGATGTTAACCTACAAGGATATGTTGATGCAGACATGGTTGGAGATTTATATGGTTGGAGGAACACCTCAAGTTATGTATTCAAGAACCAAACATATAAAAATTAGGTATCACTTCATTCGTGCAGTTTTGGAGGATGGTCAACTAAGGTTGGAAAAGATCCATACAAGAAAGAATCCTATAGATATACTAATAAAGGTAGTCATAGAGGAGAAGTTTAAATTTTATTCAACTTTAATAGGTCTTCAAGAATAAAAAGGAAGATGAAAAACATTTTACGGATAAAGTTTAAAGAAAATTCCAAGGAAGTGTTTTTGTGGAGCTACAAAAATGGGTCTTCAAGTGGGAGATTGTTGGATGGTGGAGCCAAATATTATTAAAATGTCCAACTCCTGAAAGGGGGGATGTGGGATGGGGGGCTGGGGGGGAGGGGGGTGGTGGTTAACTCTCCACACCCCACCCCCCGCTCCCCCGCCCCCCCAACCCAACACCCCACCCCCCTTAGATCACCATGGGGGTCTAAGGGGGTAAAAAATGCATTTTAAATTATTGTTATTTCATAGTAAATTTGGACCATTGACTATTAGGTCAGATCTAATGGTAGAAATTATATTCGCGCATTTTTTCCCTAATATGCAACCCTTATTTGATATTAGGGAATTGTAAATTATAGATACAAACTGAGTGTGAGTGAATAAAAAATTGTAGTGTGTGTATTACATGTTTATCCCTTTATTTATTGGACTGAATAAGAGAAGGACTAACTATTTTTGTATGAATGTAGTGCATTTTTGGTGAACTACGTTAAATCTATATTTCTCTTATGTTGTGTTTTATGCATTTTATTTATATATTTATTTTATTAAAAATGGATATGCATTCTATAATCCTAACACTTACAAGTGAGTTTTTTAAATAAAGGATGTTTTTTTTAATATTCTAGGTTCTATTTTATTATTCATGATTTGATTGTTTGTTTAAAAAAATGTCAATATGTGAATCATTCTATGATTTCTTTAACTATAGTGAATTTAGTTTAATTTGATGTTTTTTATGTGTAATTCATTCAGAATGTGTGATTTTGGCTTACAAAATTTTCCAACCATTTAAGGTTGATTTCTCAATAGATGGTATATGCTTGTAAATTTTGAGCTATGGATTCAATATATTATATATACTAACTTAACCCAAAAGTTGAAAAAAACATCAGAGGAAGATAATACGTAAGAAATAAAAAATTATAAGAATATTCTTAATATCATCTTGCTTCTCTTATCTTCCCTCCAAGATCCTAAAATGGATTGTGCAAGATTATTAACTTGCTTGTTGGATTGGTTGATAATGGTGGTTTCAAAATCTCAACTAAGCACGAAAAGATTAATGGATTATTTCATGCAAGGATAATGGATATTAAATGAGTGTATGAAGTCTAAGAGATATTTTATACACATTTAAAATTTCTAAGGCTTTCAATTTAGTTCCACCTAGCTCTATGCTTATCTATTTATAGGGTGATGGGATAGGATTAAAATGAATTTTACATTCATAAGAATTCTCTAGTTTTAGAGAATTATATAAACTTAGAGAAGGATCTAAATTTTAGAAGCTTATATATTTCATAAGGGGTTAATAGGGACTAATTTATGGATTTTATGGAGGTTTAAGGATGTAGTTGTGTAGGAAAAGCTATGGATAGGTTGGCTTGGGCAAGGATGTGGGGGACTAAGGGGTAGGTACGATATTTAGAATTTTATATTGGCAAGTGGTTAATTAATGGGGTGGGATTAGTGATTTAATGGGATGTTATTTGTAGAATCAAGGGATTAATATAACATGGTGGTGTAGGAAGGTCTGGATGATGTAAGAAATATTAAATGGGGAATGGAATTTAATTATTTAACTAAAACTATTGTTACATGATTAATTTTAACAAATTATATAATTAGTGAAATGGTTAAGGTGAGAAGATTTATATGTATACATTTGACCATATTTGAAAGGGCATCATGACTGAAGAAGTGTGGAGTAATGGTATTTTAAGTAAAAATCATTACCCCCTTGATGGGGCATGCAGATACGAATAAACCAAATGACCACTCAAAAAGACATCATTTGATGAGGATCAAGATGATCAGGGGATGGAATGCTCCAGATATTAGTTGAGAAAATAATGATAACATGCCCCAAGCATAAATGCGGGGGAAAGAGGTTTTAGGTGTAAGACTATTCCTAATGGTGAACACACCTTAGCAATAATGATTAACCTTATAAGATGAATCCAAAGAAAAGACCAATGTCGAGGATAGGGAGAACATATTCATTGTATATGATGAATAATATTGATAAAAATATATATGTTTAGGAATGAATAGATAAATAAGTCAATGAGTTATTTATAATTCCCATGCAAGGGAGAGCTATATGCTTAGAAAAGGATATAAGATAATTGGTTTATCATGATAGATAGCTTTTATATGAGGATCATAGATCAACATGATTTAATATATTGGAGTGACTATGGGAGGACATGATGGGAATTAGTGTCTAAGATATATTTGGTCACTAAAAAGTGGCCAAGTGCTATGCACATAGTCTAAAAATACCTTAGGATGATGTAGTTTTGACTTAGGATGTTAGACATGGAGTGGAGAAATAGAAGAATATACCCATAACAATGATTACAGTGGCTTGTGGGATGGAGACTGCTTATTGGAAAGGTCATTAAATGATTGTTAAATGGGCATGTGAATCATAATGAGTTATTTGGATAAATAGGTAGGGTTGACATGGATTAAAATAGGGTAATAGGTGAAAATAATAGGTTATGGGATGTTAAATAGAAAATTGTAGGGTAAAAGAAGAAGTTTTGAATCTTTGATTTTGTAATCTTTTTATTTTGAGTTATCAAGAATGGATTACATTCCCACATGCTTCCTACCACAGATAAAAAGTTTGTCAGTTCCAATCACCAGTTGAGGTAGGATAAGGAGTACATACCCCATCTTATTTTATCATTTTGTATTTTAGCTACATTTACTAAGGTATTAATGAGGTGTAAATTTGAACAAGACAAAATTAGAACTCGGGTTATTGGCCCTAGTTATAGTTTTATGCATGTAATTTGGAGTACTTCACTTGTTACCCATGGTTTTAAAAAATCACTTGTAGAAAATTATGGTTTTATAAAACCATCATAGGGGAGATATAGTTTTACAATACCACATAGGGTAACTTACAGTTTCTTAAATATTTAGGCGGTGAGTAGTAGTTTTTCATAACTACAAGAAGGGAAGGGAGATTTTTCCAAAATTTTAAGTTAGGGTTAGGAACCAAAAGCAATTTTACTAAATGTTATATTTGATACTTAGTTGGGTAAAAGGATAAGATGGGAATAGGTAGATGGATAGGTATAATAGGTATAGATAGGTAGGTTAGGTATCAAATATGAAAAATTCAGGTTGGGGTGTTAGTTTATAGTGATTAAGGACTAAAAGGTTTGGTGGTGTAGGAAGATTTAGGTGTGTTAGAATGCAAACTATGATGACCACTAGTATTACATAAGATGCATCAACTGAGGTTGGTTGATATTAGAGTAATGGATATGACTAGACTATATTATATTAGCATGATGTTATTCATTTAGATAAACTAGGCTCTCATCATTGCATTGGTAGAGAGATCACATTTTAGGATGAGCAATTTTCACTTCATCATATGAGAGATGACAGTGACTTTGGAGGATGTGTGGCACATTTCATGATTACCTATGAGAGTATATGTAATCCTTTGGAGGTCATGGGAATTGAGCATGACATTACAATGGCTGTGTGGACATCTATAGGTCAAATTTCAAAAATCATGCATTTACATTGATACTGCCTTCACAGATGATAATATTGACAGGTTGAACCTAGTATTCATGTTTCTTATTACTAGCATATTATTACTATACAAGAGTGGTTAGTGGTTTCATCTAGGTTTATGGGATGTAGTGGTAGACATGGTGCCTGATTATCAAGTTTTTGCATGGGAACCTATTGTGTTGGACCAACTATATAGGGAGCTTCATATGGGGGTATATAGAAGAGTGGTAATTTTCTAACCCTCATTATTGATACAAATATATTTTTAGGAGAATGTGGTAATGAAGAGAACATTAGGCACATGAGCAGTTAATAATCTTCATAATCTACTAGTGTTTAGATGGTACATTTTTTTGGGAGTGAAGAGAGCTCATGTATGAGATACAATATTTTATAATAAGGCATCAGATAGTTTTATTAAGGACCAACTTATTTAGATATAGTACATGATGGTACAATGGGGATGGGAAGAGGATATAGACTATACCTATATGCTAACAAAGTATTATTTGATAGGGCAAAGAGATGACAATATAGAGAGATATCATTATAATAGAGTGAAAAGATAGTTTTGACATTAGTAAGATCTCCTAAGAGAGGAGAATTTACATTCTAAGAGTGATAGAGAGAGGTCTGAGTAGGGGCATAGATTTGAGAAGGCATTAGCAAAGGTAGATGATGAGAACATAGTTCTTATAGTATATGATTATTAGATAGCTATAGAAGATCCTACAAGGTCTATATATTATATAAGATAGTGGAAATAGAGATGTCCAAAGATATTATTGAGACCAACATAGGTTCCTAAGAGGAGAAGGACAGTATGGAGGCTCTTATTGGAATAAGAATGTTTAAAGAGATGATTGAAATCGAGGCTATAACTATAGGCTAAGAGATATGGTGGAAATGATGGTCATGATAGGATTGATCAAAATTTGATGGTTATTGGTAGGGGTGATCAAGGTGTAGTGAAGGGTGATCAAGGTTTGGGTGGGGGGGATCAATGAGTGAGGTGGAAAGGAATTGATGTGGTGGGGCCTTCTAGGCCACCTATTAATATGGAAAACCAGGAAAAGATTGATAGTCTTCAGTAGGAGGTGAGGGTGAGGGTGGATAATGTGGAAAGGATCATTGCTGAGAGAGATAAATATTTTCTAGAGTTGGTAGATTTATAATGATATATAGAGTAATAATATATGTAGATGGGATTGATATTAATTTTCTTGACCACATTGTTGGGATAGATTAGGACAAAAAAATGCACATAGAGTAGCTCTATAGGGTTAGATAGGTTGGATTCAAGATAGAGATACATATATAGTACCCCTATAGGGTCATATAGGTTAGATTCAAGCTATAATTATACATATAAAATCCATACAAGGTCAGATAGGTTAGATTCAAACTAGATTTGGCTAACGAGAGGTAGAGTTACAAGTAGCTGAGCAAACCTAGAAAGAGGGGGGCACACTATTAAAGAGACATGGCTTAGGAGATGTGATAGTTAAATACCACATTTGACTAGAGGGGCCCAATACTATAGGGGTCTTTACAAGGGTGTGGTTGTAGTAGATTAGTAAGCTCCATATTATAAGGCCAAAACTACTCATTATGTACATTAATCAACTATGAGACCACCAGGAGTGTCATGATCTAGGTTTGATGAGACACTTTTTGTATTTTAGACATTCATTTCATACTTACCACATTGATGCACATAATGTTGATATTTTATATATTTTTTACATGATGGATGGACATTTATGTGATTATGATGATATTTATTTTGGTATATGGCATGTTTATGTATATTTCACATATGTGAGTGTGATGTATTTGTTAGATTAGATATTGGATTTGATTGAATATAAGTAGGAGATGATTATATTTGTATGTGAGGTGGATGTTATGATTTATTTACATGTATAAAAATGATGTATGATTATGTCTTTTATGGGTGTTCTTTAAATTAATGTATATGATGATGTGGATGTCTTTTAATTTCATATACATGATGATGTAGATGATATGGTTTGTAGATATATGATGTGATGTTAGGTTTTAATTTTTATGTTGTATTAAATGTATTAAATGATATAATGTGATATTATAAAAAAATGGAATGTGTTATAACTTATAATATGTGCTAAGATTTAGGTATATGGTGATTTAGTGAGATAATGATATGTCTCATATATTGGTAATGGGTAAACCCTCCTGCACCAAGGAGGTGGATAGATTAGTTAGTAGGTTAGGGTGGTCAAATGTGATAGTTTAATGATTAGGTGATACAAGTTGTGGCATGTCTTGAATCTAATTGAAATATTAGAAATCCAGTTTTACTATTGCACTTAGTCAAGAATATACCTATGACATTTGGATAGTTGAGGTCACATTGACTTATAGTGCATGGGGAGATTAAGAAGGAACATTTTTAATGACATTCCAAATTTCATAATGGATAGTTAGTTGGGGCCATCTTCATTCCTAGTCCAAAACCAAATATTTACAATATAGAATACTTAAGAAGATAATACAAACATTAAGATACAAACCGATTAAAAAGGATTAAAACAACATGAAAGATTACAATAAGTATTTACAAAACATAACTATTAATAAGACAACTTAATTAAGACAAAAAAATATATTTACATATGGATAATATATTAAATTTATATATTATCAAGATGATGTAATAAACATTTCTAAAAAACATAAATTAAATGGATGTATAATGTATTTAAAAATTTAATTGAATTAAAATGGACGTGTGACCTAATTAATATTTAACTACTATGTATAAAAAGTGTGAAATGGATTTAAATTGATTTACAAGAAAAATGTTAACAATATGTTAAAGAAACTTGATTAAACAAATATAAACAAGACTACTCATTATAGGATAAGAGGGTGTTAGGCTAAAATGGAAAATTTATAAAGTATCTTAGAATATTGACCAAGGATAATAGGGAAAAATTATCTGGAAATAATTAAGATAGGATCAAACTAGATATGATTATAATCCTAGGAACTGGATAAAAATTTACGATTCTATTTTTAAAAAAATTATAAAATGAATTATACATCTTGGAGGAGGAATAATTAATGAACCTTCTTTAATAATGAAGTTACTGGGTGTAGGTGGTTATATTATTAGGGTAATGAAAGGAGATAAGTAAAATTTAGTGCCATTAAGGATGATAGGGAGAAGAGCCATCTAGAAGAATTGAATTTTATTTAGATTTGGATGTCAGAAGGAAATATTGTTTTCAAAGTGTATTATATGTTCCAAATGACTCTTTAATAGTTATCACCTCTATACTTTTAGAATTAACCTAACCCATTTTGATTCTCATATCTCTTTATTGTCAAAGCATATATCTTAAAACCACCATTAGGATCAGGTGCATATGGAAGCTTAGTGGCCTAGTTGGGAAGATGGTAATGATGAGAGATGAGGAAGAATGATGGATAGTAAATTAGTAATGCATAGGATTTCTGCCAAATATGTGGTCTTCTAGATGGTGGATCAAAATTTCTAGGCCCTATTAGATATAGAATTGTTTTATATGCATTATATTTATTACCTCATCAAGCTCATATGCATCTAGAGTGGCTATTTTATATGCCCTTGATCCAAATTTGGTAATAATAACATAAGGCCCAGTCCAATTTACTTCAAAATTTACCTTCTTTTTGCATTCAATATTGGTGTTTTTCTGATTTTTCTTTAAGGACAAGCTCACCAATTTCAATTTTCAAGATTAAATTTTCTTACAATATTGGCCTTTCAACTTATTTTGATATGCTTTAAGGTGATCAAGGGCATTTTGACAATTATCATCCAATAATTATAGATCATGTTGCTACTCATTTTTATACTCAATGGTTATTATGATGCCCTAAAAGGATATACGTAATGAGGGGTGTTCAATTTCAACTAAAAAGACTGCATCTATTCTAAATACCAAAGAGTATGAAATGGTCCTAGTAGGCATTCAAAAACTTCTTATATATAAGCAAAGTATATGATATAGTTTTGGATGCCATTTTATTCTAATGTCAATGACAATCTTCTCAAGTATGTTTATAATCATTTTGTTTGTTGCTTATGCTTGGCCATTACCCGAGGGTAATAGTGTTTGGATAAATGTTAATAAATATGATATCGATTCCACAGGTCTTCCACTTCCTTATTCATAAATGATTTTACAGTATGTGATATGATTTTGGATGGGATTCTAAAGTGGAAAATTATTTGATTAAAACTGAAATTAGATATTTGAAGGCCTATGGTGTATATGAGTGGCATAACTACCACCCTTTTTTTAAAATACTTTTTGTTTGTAATAATGAAATTGTGTCCATTTGATGAGGTAGGAATATTTTTTCCAATAATATCTAATCCCCATACTTAAAAATGTGATGGGTTCATTATAGGTTTAATCTCTTGGGATAAGGCATGTATAAGAATCCCATGATCCTTAATTAAGGTATTCCTTAGACCAAGACCTTTGAAATTAATTTTTTTAAGTTGTCAAACAAACGATTGAGAGTTTTTACAATTTTTCTCCCAATGTGTACAAAATGAATATTTTGGTTTAGCTTCACATATTCTTGTGAATGATCTAATTTTTTTAGAGAAGAGGAATATAAAAATGAAGCTCTTTCTGAAATGTTTTAAACAAAATTTGTCTTTTTTTTGGTTTTTGGGTGACCCATTCAAAATAGGAAAAAATTAAGTATCACACATGATGTAAGAACTCTAATACCATATGCCAGTTTAAAAATATATGCATAGAAAGGAGAGTGCAAAGGTGAATATAAACATAGAAAAAGATTTGTGGTGTGGTTTTTGTACCTGTTGTGAAGAATAATATTTAGATTTATATGGAAAAAGTATTTTTGTTTTGAATATTTGAAGCATAGACAAGCCCTGTGCAAGTTGCATTTCATTTAAGTTATCGACCTAAGAAATCCATCCATTCAAGCGACTCCCCGATGCACTAAAAAAATCAATGAATATAAAATGTCATTTTAGAACTTCGTACAATTTTTGTTAAAAAGAAGGGGTACAGTCCATTTTTATTCTTAAACTCTACTATTTAAAATTAAGTTTACTCATGTTATTCATTCATCATATTTCATCTAAATATTCTCTCCTTGTTTTATATTTTAATCAAACCTTATAGAAATATGTCAAAATATCTTCTAAAAAATATCCCCCATACTTGCTTTGCAAAAAAATAATTTATAAAATATACATTTGCACAAAATTATAAGTGTTATCATTGTAACCTATTTTGGAAATTCATAGTCTTTTATCAATCATTGGGATGGAGATGGAGTAATAAATCTATTTGTCCATGTATATATTTCATATTTCCTCATTAGAAGTAGAATAATGAGTAGATAGTGTACCATAAAGACATATTTCTCAATCTTAATAGATAGTGTATATTTCTTGTTTCATATTTTATATCCTTAACTTGTTTGCTAAGTGGATATCTAATTAAATAATCACTAAATTAACTTTATAAAATAGCCAAAAATCTTTTTTGTGGAGGTTTGAACATTATATTTGTAGACAAAAAATAATATAATAAATAGACCCACTGTACTATTATTTTATATTGATCCTTTGAACAATAGATACTAAAATCATATCACAGTACTTTTTTTAATATCAATTAAATTAATGTATAAGTTATGAACAAGGGCCAAATAGGGATTAGTCCCTATATTTAAATTTAATAGCACATTGTATTTTTTATTTATTCCATTGAAATCAAAATATTAGCATGAGATATATCCATACTTCCATGTAGCAGTTAGTCCTTACATTTATATTGTATATTGTTTAAAATTGAGTTTTTATGTAAATTTACAATGTAAACTCACTGCAATAGTAAATATTTAATATATGAATGGATTTTTATTTTTAATCTATATCCTTAAATATAATTTTAAAATAACTCGTTTTCCCAATAAATAATGTTGCGTTCTAATTAAAATCCAATAATTTAAAAAAAAAACTGCTACATCATAATTAAACATTTCAGGTCAGTTAAATGGAAAATTAATGACTAATTTGAATGCTGACATGGACTAAAGTCCTTAACTAATTAATGTCCATATTGCTCAGTTACATCAACATAGCAATTTTTTCACAAGTTTCTCGATTGGCTCATGTGCGGAGTCAAACTATAGTCCTATGCACATGTATGATGTAAAGGTTTAACACTTCGATAAAGCATGCTATGATGATGTTAGAAGACATAAATCCCATGGGATTTATTGGTACCACCCATTCATGTGATGTCACTACTAGTACCACAAATAATAAAATCACCGCCTACACATTTAATTAAAAAATTTAGAAGGAAACTTTAGTGGGAAATTATTTTTAGTATAAATAAATATGATCCTAATGTATATTATCATGAACACATAAAAAATACTCAGTGATTTTCAAATTTTATCCCTACTTTAAATTATATGTGCTGCATTTGATGGTACACATATTAAGTTATCATATTGCCCTGAAAAATATTATACTCCTACAAATTATGTAAAACAACACCATTTGCAATGTGTTTTATTGCAAGGAATCTATAACGCACAAAAAATATATTTTAAGATGTGTGTGTAAATGCTCATGGTGGTGCTCATGATGCTAATCATTTGAATTTTTCTATGATAAAAAATAATACAAGCATAGATAAGTATTAACATCTTCAACATTCCAAATTGAGGAAAGCACTATTTTTTCCCAATTAATTGAAGATTCTACTTATCCAATTTCTCCCTACTTACGAAAGTTATATTTTACCAATCTCTGCCCAATGCATACTCTTTTTTAAAAATACTTATCTAGAGGGTGTGTGAAGATTGATAATTTATTTGGTATACTAAAATGGAGATGGATAATTTTGCAAAATGAAGGCATAGAGTTAGAAAAAGTGCCCAAAATCATAGTGGTGTGTTATGTGCTTCATATTTTTTTTACGAATGAACAATGTAGATGAGCCAAACAGACAATTAAATTTATATCTTAATTTTGAGACTCAATTGTGTACTCAAGGAATGGAAATGCATCAATGCAAATCACAAAGATACATTATATTTGTTGAATGGAAAAGACAATATAGTATTAGTTTGAAATAATGTTATACTATTTTTCCTAGCTATTGTATAGTTTTTTTGAATTTATGAACTGAATATAGGATGTAATTATTTTATGTATGTGAATAAAGTGTAGTGTTTTACATGTAAAAAATACTATTTGTAATTTAAAGTTGCACATGTAATATATTCTCCATTTGTTTGCCCTCTTATTCCAGTCCTACATGCTCAAGTTTTAATCTACCTTCCTCAATTTATTTCATTTCGTGAGTGAAATAGTGCAATATTTTTATGCTTTTTCTCCCAAATATTCACATGATATTATTTTTATTTTAACAATTTTTCTCTCAACTATAGATTTTTTGAAGGAAGTTTTTGGATATGCACCACTTCAATTTTTTCAAATATTAATAGGTGGACTTTCTTTATATGATTTTCATTTTGTATCTTTTTACATTGTAATCATGCTTAGATTAACCCATTATTTTGTATCACAAGCTTTCATAAGACCTATTAGCTAGTATGTTTTCTCAATAATGAAATTTATTTCTTCATAAAAACTCCATGTTGAAGGTGTAGCCCATAAGGTGTTTCCAATTATTACTGATTTTAACGTCTTTCTCCACCTGGTTCACTTGTATTTGCATTGAATTCCTATTAATTATATTTCACAAATAAAATTTACACCATTTTTCACTTTATTCCAATGTCATTTTCCAATGTTACCATGGTTTACATCTTCATACACCTGATCAAACTTTATAATAAATGGTAAATAACTTGTTTTGGCCTAATCTTCTCTTTGCATTATTTTTCCATCTCCTCATTAGTATTATCAATTTCAAATGTTTGAGTTAGTGAAACAATTTCCTCCATTTTTGAGTGTTATTGTGAATAATTATCAACTCCTTGATTAGCATGTTCACAAAAAATTTGAAAAATGGTAAGATTCATCCACATTAATAACACCATATGTCTCATTTAAATCTATTTGTGAATGAGGAACATAATGGCTATATTTGGCACTATTTCTTATCTTTCCTAAAAAATGTCGAGCATGATTTTTATCATGTTTATTCATAAAGAGCTCCATTTTTTTCAAGTTACTTTTGGACTTGAATATTTTTCATATAATGATATTCTATCCATGCCCTAAAGTATTGATACCCTCCAATCCTTTGTAGAAAAAATGTTTGTTATGTTAAATTGTAGAAAAATCATGTTCTTCATGATAAAATATTTGAAATTGATTTTACATATATAAAACTTACACTAATTTAAGAAAAAATGTTTGTAAAAAATAATAGTAAGAGTTGGTTAAAAAAATATATAAAGAAAATGACGTCAAACATAAAATACAAAACTTCCTTATAAAGAAAATGACGTCAACTATTTTTAAAATTTGGAAGACCAAAAGTAAAATGTTTCACTATAAAAATGAAATTCCCACAATTCCAAATATTAGTTATTAAGCATAAATAAATTTACATAAATATACAATACACTTTGATCATTGCACTTTAATTATTTAACCTGGCATGTGGTATAGTTTTAAAAACAAATGATATTATTTTAAGAAAAATAAAAATATTGAATAAATTCATATAGATATAAAACTTGAATTATGTATAAAACCAATATTGGGAAAAAAATAAGCACAATAGAACGAAGTTGTAAAGATATGCTTTTTGAAAGTATTATTATATTAAACACATAAAAAAGTATAAGGAAAGTTGTAAACGAATACGCTAGATAAAAATAAATACCTCTTATATAAGGAAATTTATGTATTTCATGTATCTATGTGACATATAGACAAATCTTATCTAATATTTCAAATTAAATCTAAAATTGTTTATTTTTTTTAGTTATCATATATATCGACAACACAAATTTTAAAAAAAAAAAGGGTTTACAGTCTTGTTTAATATTTAATTATTCATATTTACAAACACATTTTTCTAAGAGTGATAATGAAGTTAATAAAATAAACAAACAATAAAATTAAATTGGCAAGATTTGGATTTTAAAAATTCAAATACATCCTTCCCGAAAGCATTTGGAGATTAAAAAGTGAAAAACAAAGCCTTCATTTTAATTTCTCATCCAAATTTTTATATTTTTCATTTTACTTACAAATAAATACTTATTTAGTGATTTTTTTAAAATAAAATCAAATTTATCATCATACAAACAAAAAAGGACCTTAATTTAGTCTCTTCAACTTTATTTTGTCTACACCTTATTACGTGAGATGACTCAAAACACTTGAAACTTAAATTTGTGTTTATCTAGAATTTAAATCATACCACATCAACACGTAAAATTGACATTGATGGATATATTAATGTGTCAACTTTGATATTCTTGGTTTAGACATCTAACATGGTAGTATGGACCTAGGGTTTTGATTGTTGTGCAAATGGTCATTATGGTACCATTTTGGAGGTCTGATCAATTGGTGATGGTAAAATAACCAACAAAAACCAAAGTGGGAACCAAAATTTGACCATTTAAACATTGGTTAATAAAGAAGAACCCATATAATGAATACACCCAATTTAAGTTGATGAGGCATTAACGACTCATCACTCAATAGTTATTACCCATCACCTTGCATTTAATTCTCTAATCATTACACTATTTAATGTTGACCTTCATGCACCATCATCCCTTCTTTGTTCCCATTAGGCAATCACATTTCATGTGTGATGTTATTGAAGGGAATAGGATATCAAGTGTTTGTCATATGGGATTACAGGAAGAACAGTAGTGACTGCAATACTACTTGTCATCAATTGCCATATCTGCATATAGATAAGGATTTTTATACCTAATTAGGGTTATAATCCAATTCATTTAATTTTTTTTAATGTGGCTTCAAATGTTTGTTGAAAATTTAAAAATGAAAAGTTCAATTTCCATAATTTCTTGAATTCTTAAACTATAGTTTATTTCAATGCAGTTAATATATGAATCATTCAAAATGAGTTATTTTGACTTACAATTTTTAATGGAAATGCAAGGTTTTTTATTATTTAGGGTTATTTATTTTATCTTATGATGAAATGACAAATCTGGTGCACATCTCAATATTCACAAATGCACATTTTAGGAGACCCATGTCTATATCCACTGGAGTTTTTTAACATGAACAATCCATGAATTTTGCTTAGTTATCATTATTAACAGGTGAGATATTTTATACCTCACTTAGGCTATGAGCCATAGTGTCATAGGGTTTATAAATTATTGTTTTCAATGTATATTAAAAAACATATTTTTATCCATCTGTGATTTATTTTGATGGTTCTTGGTATTACATATACTCATCGTGAGCCTCGTGGGTTTTTTGGTTTAGTAATCGTTGTCTTTTTCTTATGAATTTTTTGTAAATGGTAAAATATGTTTTTTTTAAGTATTCTAGATTATTATTTAAAAATGCTTAAGCCTTAGATTTTATTTGGACATCATTGCCTACTATTGGATGGTGGACCCTGATCTTATTATAATGCCCAGTTCCCAACATGGGAGGTGTGGGAAGAGGAAAATGCCCCCAACTAAGGTCACCATGGGGGTCAAGGTGGCTAAAAAAAGTATTGTAACATATTGTCACTTCATAGTAAGTCTGGACCATTCACTATTAGGTTCTAAATCTAATGGTAGAATTTATTTTGGTGCATTTTGCCCTAATATGTAACCCTCCTTTGATATGAGGGCATTGTAATCATGGAAGCACACTAAGTGTGGGTGAAGAGGAAATGTTAGTGTATGCATTACAATTTTATTTCTTCATTTTTTAAACTAAGTATGAGAAGACCTGGCTATTTTTATGTTGACGTAGGCCATTTTGGGAGAACCACATTAAACCTATTTTTCTGGTATTGTGATTTTTGTATTTTATTTTTAAATTTATTATATCAATATTTAATTGTGTTTTATATTTCTAACAACTGGTATCAGATCCAAAGTTTCATTTGGTAGATAAAATCATAGGAAAAAAGGGTTCTTGGATTGAATGGGAGCAATGATGAAAGAAGGTAAGTTTAAGGTCAAGAAGTCTAATGGCCAAAACTACCAACTATGGAAGATGAAAATGGAGGACTATCTATATCATAAGGATATTTGCCTATCATCTGGAGAAATAGCAAAGAAGTCAGTGTCTATGAAGGACAAATAATGGGAGGTTCTTGACTGAAAGGCACTAGGAATAATAAAATTGTGCCTGATAATGTTGATGGCCTTCAATATTTCAAAATAAAAGACATTAATGGATGTAATAAAGGTATTGGATAGATTATATGAAAAAACTTCAACATACAATAAATTATTTCTTATGAAGCATTTATTTATTATGGAGAGCTCAGAAGGTGGGTATGTTGTTGAACAATTAAATGAATTTAACATGGCCACAAATTTTTTAAGATCTGTAAGAGTTAACATTGATGATTAGTTTAGGGTTATTTTGATTCGATGCTCACTGCTAGAAAGATAGAATGGGTTAGTCATGGTTGTGAGTAATTTTATCTCTGGTTCAAACACTTTACAGTTTGATGATGTTATTGGTGTTATTCTTAATGATAAAATGTGACAAAAAAGCATAGGTGAGACATCAGGTAATGTTTTGACTATGGATAATAGGAGAGGTCAAAATGATGGATAAAATAGCCCATGGAATCATGAGAGGTATAATAATGGTAGATCCAAATCTATAAGAATGTTGGTGTGCTATATTTGTGTGAAGAAAGGACATCGAAAATAAGATTGTTGGTTTTAAAAAGGAAACAAGGACAAGGACAATAAGATAAATATCTAGAATTAAATGTAGAAGGTGATGCATTTCAAGTTATTTTAATCCTTTCATTTGATAATATTAATGATTTTTGGGAGTTATATTTAAGAGCTTCCTTTCATGCTACACCCCATAGGAAATACTTTCAAGACTATGTTCAAGGTCATTTTGGACAAGTTTATTTTGGTGATGGTAAACCTTGTAAAATTATTAGAAAGGGTAAGATATAGATACAATTAAAAAATAGAAATAAATGGTTGATTAGAAATGTGAGGCATGTTCTTGAAATGAGAAGAATTCTAATTTTAGCAAGGTAGTTGGGAAGTGAACCTTGCATAGTTAGATTTGCAAAAATTCTTGAAGGTCACTAAATGATCATTGGTAATATCAAAAGGAGAAAAGGTAGGTACATTAAATGTATATATAGGTCATGTTTACTCTTCCATTATTTTATCTCCTACATAAGAGGATATAAAATTATGACACCACAGAGTTGGGCACATGAGTGAGAAGGTGATGAAATTTATCCACTCAAAGAATTTTTTTCTAGATTTAAAGAAGATGGATTTGGATTTTTTTGAGCACTGTGTGTATTGAAAATATAAGAGAGTCAGATTTCTCAGAGTTGGGAAGATAAAGAAGGATGAAAAGTTATATCTTTCGCACACAGATGTATGGGTACTAGCTCAGGTATCATCCATATGTGGCTCTTCTTATTATGTTAGATTCATTGATGATGCAACTACAAAAACTTTGATTCATTGCATATAAAAAAATATGATGTTCTTAATAATTTTATGAAATGGAAAGCTTTGGTTTAGACTGAGAAATGAAATAAGTTGAAGTGTGTCAGATCAGATAATGGAGGTGAAAATTACAACAAGGAATTTGATAATTATGGGTCATCCCATGGGGTTCATATACAGAAGATGGTTTCAAGAACACCATAATAAAATGATGTGTCAGAATGGATGAACATGATGATCACGGAGTTTGGAAGGAGCATGATTTTTCATGCAAGTAACCCTTACAGTTTTGGATAGATTCTATGGACACTATTGTTTACTTAATAAACAAAAAAAATTTAATTCTTTTGGATGGTGTCATTCTAGGGGAATGATGGATAGGTATAAAGGTAGACTATTAATTTTTAAATACTTATGGTTGTGAATCATTTTTCCATAGTGATAAAAAATATAGAACCAAATTTGAAGCAAAATCTATGAAATGTACTTTTATTAAACATGGATTTAATGGATTTTGTTACTATTTGTGTGATTTTGAAAATTACAAAATCATTAGGAGTATATATGCAATATTTAATGAGAAGGTTATATACAATGATTAGTTATAGTGAAATAAATAAGAAATTCCAAATATGGAATATTTTGTATTTGATGAAATCACTGAATATAAAATTCCAAAAGTGATCGAATATTATACATGTAACAACTACAATAATAATAGGTACCTCAAACTCATTAAAGTGTAGTTAGAATATCTACCAAAGTAAGTAGACTCCGTGAACGATACTCTCCTTCACTTTATTATACATTATTGATTGATGGTGGTGAGTTTGAAACCTATGAAGAATCAAAGCATGTAAAAACTAGAAAGAAGTGAGAGCAAGGAATGAAAAATGAGAAGGAATCCTTGGCACATAACCAAATTTTATATTTGGTTCAGTTTCTTATATGTACAATAGCATTTTAAAATAAATGGGTTTATAGGTTGAAGGAAGAAGATGGAGGGAAAAAGAGGTAAAGGGCCATACTTATTTTAAAGGGGTTCTCACAAAGAAATGGTATATATTTGATGATATATTTTCTCCAGTTGTTAAAATGACTTCGATAACAACTATTTTATGTTTGGTAACAATAGATTATTTACACCTTGAATAGTTGGATGTGAAGACTATTTTCCTTCATGGTGACTTGGAAGAGGAAATATATATGGAGCAGCCATAGAGATATGAAGTAAAAGGTATGGAGAAAATGATGTGTAGGTTGAAAAAGAGTTTGTATGGCCTAAAGCAAGCTCCAAGGCAATGGTTTTTGAAATTTTACATGTTTATGATAGAACAAGGTAATAGTAGATGTCATTTTGACCACTGTGTCTATTTTTAGAGATTAAACAATGGCATATATATTATATTTTTTAATTGTATGTAGATGATATGCTTATTTTAGGGTCCAACATGCATGATATAAATCATATCTAAGGAAAACTAGCAATTTCATTTTATATGAAAGATTTTTGTGCTCTAAAATAAATCCTTGGTATGAGAATGCAAAAATTGAAATTTGATGTTATCTTAATAAGAATAAATAAAGAAGGTTTTATTTAGGTTTAATATGCAAATTGTAAAACTAGTGAGTACACATTTGGGAGGGAACTTAAAATTAAACAAATAATAGAGTTATAAAATGCAGAAAGAAATCAATTACATGCCCAAATTTCTCTATGATTCATTATTTTGAAGTTTAATGTATGTTATGGTGTGCCCAAGATAAGACATTGTGCATGCAGTGGGAGTTGTAATAAGGTTTATGAATAATATAAGAAAGGATCATTATGATGCATTTAAGTGGATTCTTAGGTACTTGAGAGGGACCAATGATAGATAATCATGCTATAAGGGGTGAGATGTTAACCTACAAGGATATGTTGATGTAAACAGGGTTGGAGATTCTATATTCTTGACACTTAAAAGTGAGGTTTTTTTAAAGAAAGGATGTTTTTTTTAGTATTCTAAGTTCTATTTTATTATTTAGGATTTGATTGTTTGTTTAAAATAACATTAATATGTAAATCCTTCTATGATTTCATCAACTTTAGTGAATGTAGTTTAATTTAGTCTTGTTGATGTGTGAGTCATTCAGAATGAGTGATTTTGGCTTACAAAAATTACCAAACACTTAAGGTTAATTTTTCAATAGATGGTGTATGCTTGTAAATTTTTAGCTATGGATTCAATATACTATATATATATATATATATATATATATATATATATATATATATATATTAACTTAGCCCAAAAGTTATGAAAAACATAAAAGTGAGATAATATGGAAGCAATCAGAAATTATAAGAAGATTATGTCTATCATCTTACTTCTCTTATCTTCCCTTCAAGATGTTTAAATTTATTCTCCAAGGATTATTGACTTGTTTGTTGGATTGCTTGATAATGTTGGCTTCAAAATCTCAACTAAGCATGAAAGGATTGATATCTTCCTGGATGGAAGGATAATGGGGATTAAATGAGAGTATGAAGGCTAAGAGATCTTATATATACATTAAAAATTTTCAAGGCTTTAAGGTTATTTACACTTAGCTCTATGCTTATTTATTTACAGGGTGGTGAGAGAAGATTAAAATGAATTTTACATTCATAAGAATTCTCTATTTTTAGAGAATTATATAAATTTAGAAGAGGATGTAAATTTTAGAAGCTTATAAATTTGATTAGGGGTTAATAAGGATTAATTTAGGGGTTTTAGGGAACTTTAAGGATGTAGGTGTGTAGGAGAGGCTATGGATAGGGTGGCTTGGGCAAGGAGGTGGGGGATTATGGGGCAGGTACAATATTTTGAATTTTAAATTCACAAGTGGTTAATTAATGGGGTAAGATTAGTGATTTAATTGGATGTTATTGGGATAATCAAGGGATGAATATAGCATGGGAGTGTAGGAAGGTCTGCATGATGTAATAAATATTAAATGTGGAATGGAATTTAATTATTTAATTAGGACTATGATAGTGGGACTAACTATACACATTTGACCTTAGTTGAAAGGGCATTATGACTGAAGAAGTGGGAAGTAATTTTATTTAAAATAAAAACCATTTCCCCTTCGAGGGGGAATGTAAAGAGGAATGAACTAAATGGCCACTTGAAAAGAGATCATGGGGTGGGGATCAAGATGATGAGGGGATGAAATTACATAGATGATAGTGGAGACAATAATGATAAGATGCCCCAAGTATAAATGTGAGTAAAAGAGGTTACAGGTGTAAGTCTAGTTTTAAGGTTGAATTCTAGATAAAAACCAATGTCGAGGAGAGAGGCGAATAGTTTCATTGTATAAGATGAATAATAGTGAGACAAAGACATACGTTCAAGAAATGGATAGATAAATAATTCCCTGAGCTGTTGACAATTCCCATGCAAGGGAGAGCTATAGGCTAAGGAAAGGATAAAATATAAGTGGTTTATGATGATAGATAGAATTTATATGAGGATCATATATCAACATGATTTAATATATTGGAGTGACCATGGGAGGATAGGTTTTGAATTAGTGTCTAAGATTTATTTAGTCAATAAAAAGTGGTGAAGTGATACCCACATACTATAAAAATACCTAAAGATGATGTAGTTTTGACTCGAAATGTTAGACAGGGAGCTAGGAAATAGAAGACTATTCCACTAAAAATTATTATAATGACATATGGAATGTATAGTACTTATTAGAAATGTCATTAAATGATTGATAAATGGACATGTGAATTAGAATGAGTTGTTTGGATAAATGGGTAGGGTTGACATGGACTAAAACAATGTAAAAGGTCAAAAGAATAGGATTATGGGGGGTGAAATATAAAATTGTGGGGTAAAAGAAGAAATTTTGAATCTTGGATTTTGTAATCTTTTACTCTAGAGGTATCGATAATGGATTGCATTCCCACATGCTTCCCACCACAGATAAAGAGTTTGTGATTTCCAATCACTTGCTATGGTAGGACAAAATGTGGGTACCACATCTTAGTTTTTAATTTTGTACATTAATTAAATTTATTAAGGTATTAACGAGGTGTAAATTTGAACAATGCAAAATCACAATTGGGGTTATTACCCCTAGTTACAATTTTATGCATGTAATTTGGAGTAATGCACTTGATACCCATGGTTATAAAAAATCACTTATAGTAAATTGTGCTTTTATAAAACCATCATTAGTGAACTATAGTTTTAAAATACCACATAGGGTGACTTATAGTTTCTTGAAGCCTTAGGTGTTGAGTAGTAATTTTTCAAAATGACAAGAATCAAAGAGCAATTTTGCAAAAAATGTAAGTTATGGTTAGGAGCCAAAAGGAATTTTACTTAATGTTATTTTTAAGACTTTCTTGGGTAAGGGGATAAGGTGGGAATAGGTAGATGGATAGGTGGGTTAGGTATGGGAATGAAAAAGTCAAGTTAGGGTGTTAGTTTGTAGTGATTAAAGACTAATAGGTTTGGTGGTGTACAAAGATTTAGGTGTGCTAGCATCCAAACTATGATGACAACTAGTATTACATAATATGATTCAAGTGAGGCTAGTTAATTTAAGAGTAATAGAGATGAATAGCCAATATTATATTATCACTATGTCATTCATTTAGATAAACTAGGATCTCATCACTGCATTGGTGGAGAGATCACATTCTAAGATGACAAATTTTCACTTCATCATAAGAGAGATGATAGTGACTTTAGAGGACATGTGGCACATTTTATGATTACCTATGAGAGCATATGTAATCCTTTATAGGTCAAAGGAATGGATCACAACTGTGTAATGGTTATGTGGAAATCTATAGGTCATATTTCATGATTGATGGATTCACATTGATAGGGAATTCATAGATGGTAATATTAACAAGCTAACCCTAGTATTCATGTTTCTTATTAATAGCATATTATTACCAAACAAGAGTGGGTAGTGGTTTCATATAGATTAATGGGATGTAGTGGCAAACATGGTGCATGATTATCAAGTTTTTCATGGGGGCCTATTATGTTGGGCTAACTATATAGGGAGCTTCATATGGGGGTATATAGAAGAGTTTTGAGTTTCTAACCCTCATTATTCATACCAAGATACTGTTAGGAACATGTGTCAATTAGGAGGTCAATAGGCACATGAGCAGTTCATAACCATTATCATTTCCTAGTGTTTAGATGGTATATCGTTGTAGGAGTAAAGAGAGCTCATGTATATGATATGAGACTTTATAATAAGGCATTAGATATCTTGATTAAGGACCAAATTATTTGGATGTTGTATAGGGTGGTACAGTGGGGATGGGAAGATGATACATATTATACCTATATGCTAACAAAGTGTTATTTGATAGGGCATCAAGATTACAACATAGATAGATATCATTCTAATAGAGTTCAAAGATAGTTTTTACATTAGGAAGATCTCCTAAGAGAGGAGAATTTATTTTCCAAGATTGATAGAGAGAGGCCTGAGTAGGGGAATATAGTTGAGAAGGCATTCGTATAGGTAGATGATCATAACATAGTTCTCATAGTATGCAATTATTAGATATCTATAGAAGATCATATAATAACTATAGATTATAAAGGATGGTGGAAACAGAGATGGCCATAGATATTATTGAGATGAACACATGTTCAAAATAGGAGACGGGAAATATAGAGGATCTTACAGGCATAGGAATGATTGAGGAGATGATGGTCATAGAGGTTATAGCTATGGGCTAAGAGATATGGTGGGGATGATGGTCATGATATGACTGATCAAGATTTGATGGTTATCGATGGGGGTGATCAGGGTGTAGCCATGGGTGATTAAGGTGTGGGTGGGGGGGGATCAAGGAGTGATGTGGAAAGGAACTAAAGTTGTGGGGCCTTCTAGCCCACCTATTAGTGTGGAAAACAAGGAATGGATTGATAATCTTAAGTGGGAGGCACTGGAAAGGGTGGCTAAGGTGTCTAGGATCAATGTTGAGAGAGACAAATATTGCTAAGAGGTAGTAGATCTATAATGATAGATAGTGTAATAGGATATCTCTATGGGCCTTGTATTATCTTTTTTGACCACATTGTTGGGATAGATTAGGACTAAAAATGAACAAATAATAGCTCTATAGGATTAGATAGGTCAAATTCAGGATAATGATACATAGGTAATATCACTATAGGGTTAGATAGGCTAGATTTGAGCTAGATATTCATATATAACAACCCTACATGGTCAAATAGGTCATATTCACACTTGATTCAACTAACAAAAGGTAGAGTTACAAGTAGCTAAGTAGAACCAAGATGACGGTGACACACTATTAAAGAGACATGGCTTAGGAGATGTGATAGTTCAAATATCACATCTGACTAGAGAGGCCTAGTACTATAGGGTTCTTTACAAGGATGTGGTGTTAGTAGATCAGTGATCTCAATCTTATAGGGCCAAAACTACTCATTATGTAGATCAATCGGCTAAGAGACCACTACGACTATCATGATCTTGGTTTGACGAGATTTTTTTTGTATTTTTGACATGTATTTTATACTTACCACATATATGCCCATAATTCTTATATTTTATATATTTTTTATAGAACGCATGGTTATTTATGTGATTATGATAAGATTTATTGTGGTATATGGCATGTTTATGTATATTTTAGATATGTGATTATGATTTATTTTTTATATTACATATTATATTTTATTTATTCTAAGCAGGAGATTATAATATTTGGATGTGATGTGGATGCTAGGATTTATTTACATGTATATAAATGATGTATTTTTATGTGTTTTATGGTTGTTATTTACTTTAAAGTATATAATGATGTGGATGTCTTTTAATTTCATGTATATGATGATGTGTGTTGTCCCGAAAAATAGCTTTCTCATTTTTGGGACAACATATGAACTATTTTGGTCCAGCATGACCAAAATTATCTCCCCCCTTTTCAAAATTTGTTCTAAGCATTCAATTTACTCATTTTCTCAAACTTTTTGGTAAAGGGACTAGAAATTTCAATAAGTTCAAAGGCTTCTACAAGCGATTTCAATCAAAGAAATGAGTTTCCAATGCCTAGTCATTTTCAGGATTGGTTCAGTGCCTTGATTCAGTCAAAAAATTCAATCAGCAAGCTTCTAAACACCATTGAAACATTGAACCATTGAACATTTAAGCAAAAAAGGTTTGAGGGTTCAATGTCATCGGTAGGAGTCAAGTGCACCCAAAAAAGTTTAGAGTTCAACCATATCAAAGTTTCTGCGGCCTTGAGCACTTAACAAGTCTTAAAAGCTTCAACCATTGAACCTTGAACCATTTTGGTTCATCAATTCAATGATTTCAACATTTAATCAGCTCAATGGGTTCAATGTTTAATTAGTTCAATGCACTAGGTTCAAAGTTTCAAAGGTTGCCTCAGTTAAGGAAAGAAGTGCATGCAAAGAAGAGTCAAGCAGATGATACCAAGTGGCAACTAGGGAAGCTTCATTATGTTTTTCTAAGAGCAGTGGACCGTGTCATGTGTCCCTTAAAGAGATCAGTGGAGGCTGACAAGTGTCATCATCTACGAGAGCCTAACTAAGCCCCAAATGTTTCTATGGTGTTGCAAAAGCCTGAGAGTGGAAAGTGCCTAGTGTCAACAGTGGAAGATGCCACATGTCTCTAGTTGAAAGTGGTGAAAGGTGCCACGTGTCAAAATATGCAACCCCTTTAAATGTAGAGACACACATAAAAAAATGAAATATTTCCTTTGGATAATTTGTCTAAAGGAATTCCTTTAGACATTTCGTCCAAAGGAAATAAAGGGACCAATAGCCCGTTAAAGAAATGGAAGCCCAAAGGCCACCTGGAAGATCTTGAAGGGTAGATACCCTTATGAGGGGACACTTGACACACATGAAATGAACCTTTTGCAAGACCCCAAAGGGCATGTTCTCTTCTAAAAAGGATGAAGCATCAAAGCATAGCAAAAGCTGTCAAATGTCACGTACTAAGACATAGTTTCAAATGAAGTTTCAAGGCACGAAACTGGCCATGTGTCCTGTCCCAGTGTACTAGAAGCTACCACGTGTCTACGTCCATGCCTGCAACCTCTAACAGTTTCAAAGCTTATTCTGATAAGCTTATTTCAAAGCCACAAATGCTACCACATGTCCTCACCCACATCATAGCAGAATGATAGGTCTACAAATGTCAAATTTAGAGCGACTGGCTAGCTATTAACCTTCAATAGAGGAAAGACCCATGAATGCCAAATTGGCTACATTTAAGTGTCTATTGATTTTTTGGACTCAAAACATGAACCCAAATGCATCCAAAGAGCTTAAGGCTAGGACAAAGAGAAGGAAGAGATAAGGAGGGAAACTCAGTAGGAGTTATTTCCAATAGGTGAAGCAGTTTGCCATGTAGGTATTTAGTGTCTGCAAACATTGAAAGTGCCATTTGTTTGTCCCCTTTGGTGTAAAGATAGAGTAGACAGTTACATGGCTATTAGGTGATGGAATGAGTAATTCAAGCTAAGGAGTAGACAAGGAAGATGAACCAACACACCATAGTTAAGGCAGCCACCCTACTTCAGCATGGCCCTTCCTGATAAAACCAAGAATGCATCCAAGGCATTAAGGCACCAAATAGATCACTCTATGCAAAAAAGTGCCAAGACTCTCTTTGCCTATATATAATGTAATATTTTGTATCATACTAGAGAAATATTCTCATTACCAGAAGCAAAACTTTGCCTAAATTGAAAGGCATTACTGAGACTTTGACCTCAAATTGTTGTTCATATTTCTTTGATTGAATGAGAAATCAAGTTACTTGCAGACTTTGTGCTGTTATAGCTTGTGCTATTTTAGGAAATTGTTCTTATGTTTATTTCCTAGGAGCATTCTTGTTTATTTAATTTAACAAGTAGAATTAGTGTAAGTGACAAGGAAGGTGTCCTAAAGTCAACTACTTTTAGACTTTGTGCTGACATATTTGTTTTCAGTGTGTGTTAACTTTCTATTTCTGTGTAAAGGACCTTGAGATGACATTGTGCCCCCATTGTTCTTCATATTTTATTCTTGGGCAATTGAGGTGGAGACTTTGCACTACATCTAAGGCTTCTGGTTACTCTACACTTTTGGTTACCAGTTACTTACTAGAAATATTCCTATTGTTTACAAGAACAAGCACTTCTGAAAGAAGAGAATCGCCTTCTATCATTTCACCAAGATTTCTATTATCCAGGAAGGGATCTGGCTCTTGGCTGAATAGTACTTCTGAAAGAAGAGAAGTGCCTTCACTAATCACTGAAGAATTCTCCTTTGATCTATGAGCATCATCTTTGAAAAAAGAAAGATAGATGGTTTATCCTACCCCTAAATATTATTTTTAGCTTATATATATATAGTATATAGCTCTTGCATATTTATAGGGAACCTCCCCTTGATGAGAGGAGAGATTAGTCCCCTTTTGATGTGGTAAGCCTACACATTTGGCTAACCAGTCTTCTTGTTGTGGCTTATTAGACCTATTTTGTTCATCAATATGTTGATTGACAAAATATTCACCCAACAGTTTTTGGCGACTCCGCTAGGGAGGGACAAGTAGTTTGAAGCCTCAAGCTTCAAACTAAAGTGTGACCAGTCCTTTTCCATTTTTGATTCACAATCTGGCAACTCCATGCTATACTAAAAGCTAAAATCTCAAGGTGTTGTTGACCTTGCTTTTGAGTTGGTGCAGCAACGCAATTTCAAATTGTTTCCTCCACAAGTTCACCTTCAATGAACTAGGAGTCTTCCTCCTAGCCTAACCAGGTCACCAACACAAGGTAAAGCTTCTTTTTCCACTGCCAACAGAGCATTACCTATCCAAATTCCACTCAAATTTGTTTTCCCACTTTTACATAATCAAACCATGGCTCAAGGCCCCTGGGGTAACTCATTTGGCCCACTTAATTTGACTCCACCTCTACATGAGCTTCCACATAGTTCAAGGAAGAATTTCCCGAAAAAATTTTGTGATGGGAAAGTTCACTTTGATGAACATATTGCTTCTTTTAGCATAGCCTATGGTGTAATAGGCATGGAGTATGAAGACATAATAGTAAGGCTATTTATGGAGACACTACAAGGAATTGTTGCAGACTAGTTCTACCATCTACAAGATCGGTCAGTGATTGATTGGGACACTCTAAAAGACAAATTTGAAGCTAGGTTTAAGCCTGTAGAAGATGCACATGCCTTGTTATCCCAACTCACATAGATGAAGAAGGAGCCCCATAAACCTATGAGGGACATCATTGCTAGGTTAGACAAGCTAAGGCACAAGATTCCCATGGTCACCCAACCGACACCTCAGAATCTCAAGTGTTTCTTCCTCAACTCACAACTGCATAAAGTGAGTTTCTTGCTGAGACAGGCTAGACACATAGACCTTACTGCTACTCAAGAATTGGCTACTGAGGTAGAAGATGACCTTATCTTGGCTGGAAAGATAAAGAGGGACCCTAATAAAGGTAAATCCTCTTCATCTTCTGAATACTCACCTATAACCACCACTAACCCAATGGTGGAAAAGCTAGTGAATGAAGTGATAGCTATCAAAAAGTAAATGGCACAAGGGATGTCATCTACTCCTACATACAGAGATATGCCTAGAAGGACATTTTAGAATTAGGCATACCAAGTCAATGCTGCTAGGAATTAGGGATAGCAAAATTGCCTTCCCCCTCCATAGAGGAACCTCACCCTCAAAGCACCTCCAACTAACTTAATAATTGGATATCTTGAAGCTGAATTAGACTTCTCATTCTAGCATAAGCTGAATCCTAAAGATGACGCTAATCTCTTCACTAAGGAAGAAGAAGAATTAGCTGGCGACTCCCATATTGGTTTCTTAAACTATCAAGATGAACCCAGAAGTGAAGGCAATGCAGCTGAGGGTCATATGCTATATTCATCCAGTCCAAGAATCAATTAGCTCAATAAGTTGATAAAGGGGAAATAGAGGAGTGACCTAAACCAGTAGTTTCAATTGCTAAGTGGGGATCCACTCTTCATTTCTAGCCAAAGGACCCAGTGATTTCAAGGAAGGTAAGTACTCCAAATGCCCCTATGCCTTCTACTTCAAATTTTTAGTCTAGTTCCCCCCCCCCAAATTTAAAAGGATGAACTTCCATCCTCTGTACCTAGTTCATTTTCAACATTTGATATCATTGACCACATAAAGAAAACCAAAATTCAAATGTCTAAATTTAAATTTCTGCAGTCCCATCCTGAGTAATTAGATAAATTGGTTTAGTGTGATAAAAACCAAAACATTCCTATTAAACAAGTAGTTCCCAAAGTGACACATGATTCCCCCAAGGATGCACCCACCAGGAACAATCTTTCCATTACCCCTCCTATTGCTCCTAGTAGGACTGAACCTTTGTATGTCTCATTGCTAATAAATGGACGATAGCTGAATAATTGCATCATTGACTCTAGAGCTTCAGACAATGTCATGCCTACTAAGGTAGCTAAATCCCTTGACTTCACAATGACCAGGATGTTTGGTAGATGCTTCTCCATGGAGAACAAACAAGTGCCACTACTAGGGCAAATCAAAGACACCCAATTTGCATTTTCTACCTTTATAGACAAAAGAATCAAGATGACTATCTTGGTAGCATACGCTCCAGCATCATATGGCATCCTTCTTGGAAAAAATTTCTATAGGGATATTGGTGGTGAATTGAGCATGGATTTATCAGAGGCGAGGATTCCAGTCAAAGGTGTTATGAAGAGACTACTCTCTGAAAAGGAATCAAAATACGTAGTTACCTAGACCTGAACACCTGAAGCTCAAATTCTGTTTGAGTCTTTAGGCATGGGCAACTACTTTTTATCCACGGATGAAGTTCATGAGGCATCTGATGAAGCTCCTACAAGTGATAGCCTAGAAATGTGTTCATCTAGAATAGTAGAGGAATTGGCTGAGCACAAGGCAAGTGTGGAAGTATCTCCACCCCTGAATGAAGAAGAATCCAAAAGAAAATTAGTATCAAATGAGGTATAGATTCTTGAATTTGATGGTAGCTGCTCCTCCACTAGTTTAGGATCCAGGGTTGTGTTAATATCTCCTCAAGGAGATATTTATCCCTCATCTTATAAATTGAAATTCAGCAACATGAATAACATAGCTGAATATGAGTTTCTATTGCTTGGATTGAGGGCTACTCGAGACAAAGGCATCAAGCTCCTTCATGCTAAAGAAGATGCCGAACTAGTGGTTTGTCAAGTGAGGAACCTGTATCAAACTAAGAATGAAATATTATATCATTACCATAATATAATCTGGGACCAACTTGAAGACTTTGATGCTTTTAGCATCTCTATAGTTCCTAGAGAATTCAATGATCGGGTGGATGCAATGGATGTTTCAACTACTCTCTTGGTCCCCCACCTAGATTTCAAAAGAGACAAGTACATGATTGAGCTGGTCTTTCAGCCAAGTATACCTGATAATGCTAGTCATTGGTAGGTATTTAACAATGACAACAAAATCATTGCCTTCTTGGAACAAAAAGATAACTTTGAACAGCTGCATTTTGAAGGCAGTGAACCTCAGAAGTGTGAACCAGCTCCTAAATCAAATGCAGACATAGGTGAGGAGTTCTTTCAACTCAAAGGGAAAAGATTCCCAAAGGCCTGGTCTCCCTTGAGAAGCTATTTGATAAGCATGATAGATTCATCAAACAACAACCAATGGATTCAAGCTCACCTCAAGAGTTTGATCAAGTAAATCTGGGAACCAAGCAAGACCCCAAGATGGTGAACACTGAGAAATGATGTACTCCTAAGGAGAGGTTCAATTTCACTAAGTTACTCAACTAGTACATGGACATCTTGGCATATTCCTATGATGACCTGAAGTCACTTTGGCTTGACGAAATTTGACATGACATTACTCTAAACACTGATTCAACACCTTATAGGCAAAAGTCTAGGCATTATAATCCAAAAATATCATGTACTATTTTATCTAAAATATAAAAAATGATAAATGCTAGGATCATTTTCCCAATCCATCATTCCACATGGATTGCAAACATAGTGCTTATAAGGAAGAAGAATGGTGAAATTCACCTTTGTGTGGATTTTAGAAACTTGAATCAGGCATCCGTGAAGGATAATTATCCTTTGCCAATCATGGATCAAGTGCTACAGATAGTGACAAGTTTAGAGATCTTATCAATGCTAGATGGCTTCTTAGGATATAATCAAGTTAAGGTTGGTGAAGCAGACCAATATAAGATTACTTTCACCACTCCCTGGGGCATGTTTGCATATAGAATAATGCCTTTTGGCTTGATAAATGCTAGCGCTACCTTCCAAAGAGCAATGGACCTTGCCTTCAAGGATGAGATGGGTAAGTTCATCATAGTTTATCTTAATGACTTGACTATCTTCTATAAGCATCACCCAAATCATGTGAGCCATTTGCAACAAGTGATGGAATGCTCCCGCCAGAATGGTATTTCCTTAAACCCTAAAAAGTCAATTTTTAGAGTAATAGAGCAGAAACTTCTCAGACACATTGTGTTCAAAGGAGGCATAAATATTGACTTAGATAGAGTCAAGTCTATCCATGAACTTACCTTGCCCACAAGTAAGACTTCTGTTCAATATTTCTTTAGAAAGGTGAATTTCTTACGAAGCTTCATCCCTGAGTTTGTTGAGAAGACTAGGCAATATGTAAACATGATGAAGGGAAAGGCCACCTTCAGCTGGACTAAAGAAGGCAAGTTAGCATTTGAAGATATCAAGACTTCCATTTCCCATGCTCTAATTCTGGCTTATCCTGACTATAACAAAGATTTCACCATTAACAGCTATGATTCAGAACATACGCTTTCAACAATTCTGGTTCAACAGAATAAAGAAGGTATGGAATCCCCCATTTCCTTAATGAGTTTTCCTCTTAAAGCTCATGAGCTAAAGTAATTGAACATGGAGAAGCATTCTTATGTAGTGGTGAAGGGGGTGAATCATTTCTGCTTTTACATCTTGAATACACACACAACTGCATTGGTTCCTGACACCATGGTCAAATCCATACTGACTCAGCAGGAGTTTGGGACAAAAAGAGGCAATTGGGTTGTAAAGATCTAGGATTTTGATTTGGTCATCAAACCAATAAATCTGGTGCATAAGAAGGGGCTATGTCACCTAATTGCTAATAACAAGATGGGAGGAACAGAGCACAAAGAATCAAAGGTGGATGACACACCAACACTCCTCTTTGTCTCCATCACGAATGAGTGGTATTCAGGTATTGCTCACTACCTTACTTATGGTGAGTGTCCTGCTCACCTATCTTATAAAGAAAGGAGAACCACAACGCTGAAAGCTACAAATTTTGTCCTCTAGGACAACGGCCTATACAAGAGGAGCCTTGATGGAATGTTCCTTCGATGTGTGGACAAGGAGCAGTAAAGCCAACTTCTGAAGTCCTTCCACAATTCAAGCTATGGAGGACACTTTTGTACTCCTATGACTACCCATAAGATCCTATGGGCTAGGTATTATTAGCCAACTCTCTTTCAAGATGCAGACAAGTTGGTTAGGGAGTGTGAATTATGCCAGCAGTTCATCAAAAGACCCAAGTTAGCTGCCCTGCCTCTCAAGTTAGTGGTCATAGAAAAGACATTCTAGCAATGGGGAACTGATTCTATTGGAGATGTAAACCCATATTCAAGTGTTGGACATGATTATGTCCTTACAAAAATAGACTACTTCACCAAATGGGTGGAAGCTGTTCCAACCAAACATGCTACTTTAGAAGTAGTATGCAATTTCTTCAAGGAGAACATCATCTCCAGGTTTGGGGTCCTAACCAAGATTGTCAATGATATTGTAGCTTATTTCACTTCCTAGGAAATTACTCAATTCTATTTTCACTATGGGATTACGCTCTCCCACTCTTCTGATTACTTTCCACAAGGGAATGGACAAGCTAAATCAAGCAATAAGAACCTGGTGTCTATCATCAAGAAGCTGGTGGATGACAACCAAAGGACATGGCATAAAGTATTGGTTGATGCTCTATGGGCAGACATAATTACACCAAAGAGGGTAATTGGTATGTATCCTTTCCATCATCTTTATGGACTCAATGCTGAAATACCAATCACCCTAGAATTTCCGTCACTAAAATTGGCTAAGGCAATTTAAGATCAAACATATGAAAGTGCCCTTGATAAGAGGATCATGTGCCTGACTGAGCTAGAAGAGTAGAGAACTATAGTGGTGGATCGAATTACTACCCATCAAGGTCTGGTGAAGAAGCTCTTTGACCAAAAAGTAAAGAATCATGATTTCCAGATTGGAGATCAAGTCCTATTGTGGGATAAGAGAAGAGAACCAAAAGGGATGCATAGAAGGTTTGATTCCTTGTGGAAGGGCCCTTTTACCATTCATCATCTCAATGGTGAAAGTAGTTTCTTGTTGAAATATCAAGATGGCACTCTCTTTTCTTTGTTTCACAATGGGCAACATCTAAAGCACTTCAAATATTGAAGTATTAGATGAGTTCACCTATACATATGTATGTTTGTATAGTCTTTGTTTCTATTGTGTGTTGTTTGTTTTCATTTTTTGGGGCCTTTATTTTTGGGTAGCATGACTCTGTAGCCTAATGGCACACTTCAAGGCACTAGAGATTCTAGTTTCTACTCCCCTCAGCTGTGTTTCAAGTTTCCAATTGAAGGTAGTTCCCCAACTAGAGCCAGTTGTTGTCCCTAAAAACAACTTTCTCATTTTTGGGACAACATGTGAACTATTTTGGTACAACATGACCAAAATTGTCTCTCCCCTTTTCAAAATTTGTTCTGAGCATTCAATTTTCTCATTTTTTCAAAATTTTTGGTAAAGGGACTAGTAGGTTCAATAGGTTCAAAGGATTCTGCAAGCGATTTCAATCAAAGGAATGAGTTTCTAATGCCTAGTCATTTTTAGGATTGGTTCAGTGCCTTGGTTCAATCAAAAGAATTCAATCAGCAAGCTTCTAAGCACCATTGAACCATTGAACCATTAAATATTTAAGCAAAAAAGGTTCAAGGGTTCAATGTCATTGATTGGAGTTGAGCACACCTAACAAAGTTCAAAGTTCAACCATTCCAAAGTTTCTGCAGCCCTAAGCACTTAACGAGTCTCAAAAGCTTGAACTGTTGAACCTTGAACCATTTTGTTTCATCAGTTCAACAGGTTCAATGTTTAATCAGTTTAATGGGTTCAATGTTCAATTGGTTCAACATGCCAGGTTCAAAGGTTCAAAGGCTGCCTTAGTTAAGGAAAGAAGCATGTTCTAAGAAGAGTCAAGTGGATGCTGCCAAGTGGCAACTGGGGAAGGCTTCACTATATTTTTCTAAGAGCAGCAGACCATGCCACATGTCCCTTAAAGAGATCGGGGAAGGCTGACAAGTGTCATCATTGGTGAGAGCCTAACTAAGCCCCAAACATTACTATGGTGTTGCAAAAGCTTGAGAGTAGAAAGTGCCAAGTGTCAATGGTAGAAGATGCCATGTGTCTCTAGTTGATAGCGGTGGAAGGTGCCATGTGTCAAAAGATGTAGGCCCTTCAAATGTAGAGACACACATAAAACCAAGGAAAGATTTCCCTAAGAAAATTTGTCTAAAAGAATTCCTTCAGACATTTCATCTGAAGGAAATATAGGGACCAATAGCCCGCCAAAGAAATGGAAGCCTGAAGGCCATCTAGAAGATCCTGAAGGGCAGATACCCTTGTGGGGGGACACTCAACACACATGAAATGAACCTTTTTCAAGACCTTGAAGGGCATTTTCTCTTCCAAAAAGGTTGAAGCATCAAAGTGAAGTAGAAGCTACCAAATGTCATATATTGAGACATAGTCTCAAATGAAGCTTCAAGGCACATAACTCACCATTTGTCCTGTCCCAGTGCAATGGAAGCTACCACGTGTATGTGTCTGCACTGCTAGCCTCTAACAGTTTCAAAGCTTATTTCAAATCCATGAATTCCACCACGTGTCCTTATCTGCATCATAGTAGAATGATAGGCCCATGAATGTCAAATTTAGAGTGACTAGCTAGCCATTAACCTTCAATAGAGGAAAGACCTGTGAATGCCAAATTGGCTGCATTTAAGTGTCTATTGATTTTGCAGACTCAATACGTGAACTCAAATTCATCTAAAGAGCCTAAGGCCAAGACAAAGAGAAGGAAGAGATAAAGAGGGAAACTAAGCAGGAGTTATTTCTAGTAGGTGAAGCAGTTCACTAGGTAGATATTTAAGGCCTGTAAACATTGAAAGTGCCATCTGTTTGTCCCCTATGGCATAAAGATAGAGTAGACAGTTGCATAGCTAGCAGGTGATAGTATTAATAATTCAGGCTAAGGAGTAGACAAAGGAGATGAACCAACATGCCACAGTTAAGGTAGCTGCCTTGCTCCAGCATGGCCCTTCTTGACAGAACCAAGAATGCATCCAAGGCATTAAGGAACCGAATGGATCACTTCATGGGAAAAAGTGCCAAGCCTCTCTTTGCCTCTATATAATTTAATCTTTTGTATCATTCTAGAGAGATCTTCCCATTACTAGAAGCAAAACTCTACCCAAATTGAAAGGCATTACCGAGACTTTGAGCTCAGATTGTTGTTCATATTTCTTTGATTGAATGAGAAAGAAAGTTACTTGCAAACTTTGTGCTGTTATAGCTTTTGTTATTTTAGGAAATTGTTCTTATGTTTTTTTCATAGGAGCATTCTTATTTATTCGATCTAACAAGTAGAGTTAGTGGAAGTGACAAGGAAGGTGTCCTAAAGTTAGCTACTTTCAGACTTTGTGCTGACATAGTTGTTTTTAGTGTGTGTTTACTTTCTGTTTCTGTGTAAAGGACCTTGAGATGACTTTGTGCCCCCATTGTTCTTTGTATTTCAGTCTTGGGTAGTCAAGGTGGATACTTTGCGCTACATCTCAGGCTACTAGTTACTCTACACTTTCGGTTACCAGTTACTTACCAGAAAGATTCCTATTGTTTTCAAGAACAAGCACTTCTAAAAGAAGAGAAGCACCTTCTATCATTTCCCCAAGATTTCTACTATCTAGGAAGAGATATGGATCTTGGTTGAATAACACTTCTGAAAGAAGAGAAGTGCCTTCACCAATCACCTAGGATTTCTCCTTTGATCTGTGAGTATAATCTTTGAAAAAAGAGAGATGGATGGTTTATCCTACCCCCGATTGTTATTTTCAACTTATATATATATATATATATATATATATATATATATATATATATATATATATATATATATATATATATATATATAATAGCTCCTACCTATTTATAGGGAACCTCTCCTTGATGAGAGGAGAGATTAGTCCCCTTTTTATGTGGCAAACCTACACATTTAGCTGACCAATCTTCCTGTTGTGGTTGATCAGACCTATTTTGTTCATCAGTACACCGATTGACAAAATATTCACCCAACAATGTAAACAACATGGTTTTTAGATAGATGATGTGATGTTAGGTTTTATTTGTTATGTTGTATTAAATGTATAAAATGATATAATGTGATATTATAATGAAATGGAATTGTTATAACTTCTGACCTATGCTAAGATTTAGGTAGGTGGTCCTTTAGTGAGATAATGATATGTATCATAAATTTATAATGGGTAAACCCTCCTACACCAAGGAGGTGGATGGATTAGTTAGTAGGTTAGGGTGGTCAAATGGGATAGTTTAATAATTAAGTGATACAAGTTGTGGGGTGTCTCAAATCCACTTGAAATGTTGGAAATATAGTTTTTCTATTACACTTAGTTAAGAATATACCTAAAACATTTGGATAGTCAAGGTCACATTGACTTATAGTTCATGGGGATTTTAAGAGGGAACTTCATTAATGACATTCCCAATTTCATAATGGATAGTCAGTTAGGACCATCCACATTCTGAGACTAAAACCAAATATTTCCAAAATACAATAATTAAAAAGATAATTCAAACATTTACATACAAAATAATTACAAAGGATTACAAAAACATGAAAGATTAAAATAAGTATTTACACAACATAAATCTCAATAAGAGAACTTAATTACAACATAAAAAAAAATTTACATATGGATAATAGACTAAATTTATATTTTAACAAAATGATGTAATAAATTTTTTGGAAAAACACAACTTAAAAGGATGTATAAAGTATTTAAAAACTTAACCAACATAAAATGGACTTGTGACCTAATTAAAATTTAAGTACTATGTATAAAAGTATGAAATGGATGAAAATTTATTTACAAGAAAAATGATAAGAATATGTTGAAGGAACTTGGTTAAACAAATATAGACAAGACTAATCATTACATGAATAAGAGGGTGTTAGGACAAAATGGATAATTTACAGAGTATCCTAGAATATTTACCATGGATAATAGGGAAAAGTAATCTAGCAATAATTAATACAAAATCAAACTAGATATGATTATAATCCTAGGAACTAGATAAAAATTTAGGATTCTATTTAATTTTCTATAAAATGAATTATAAATCTTGGAGGAGGAATAATTAATGAGCCTTATATAATAATGATATTAGTGGGTATAGCAAGGTATATGCTTAGGGTAATGAAAAGGGATAAGTAAAATTTGGTGACATTAAGGATTATATGGAGTAGACCAATCTAGAAGAATTGATTTTTATTTAGAATTGTATGTTGGAAGGAAATATTATTTTTAGAGTGGAATATATGTTCTAAATGACTCTTTAATAGTTATCACCTCTATAAATTCAACATTAATTTACCCCATTTTGAGACTCATATCTCTTTATTATCAAATCATATATCTTAAAACCACCATTAGTATCAGGGCCATATGGAAGGTGAGTAGACCAGATGGTAAGATGTTAATGATGAGAGATAAAGAAGAACGATGGATTGTAAAGTAGTGATGCATAATATTTATCTCAAATATGTGGTCTTATAGACAAAGGATAAAAATAATTAGGCCCTATTAGATATAGAATTGTTATAAATGCATGATATTTATTGGCTCATTAACCTCATCTGCATCTAGAGTGTACATTTATATTCCCTTGATCCAAATTTGGTAATAATAACATAAGGATCAATCCAATTTACATAAAAATTTCCCTCATTTTTGTGTTCAACATTGGTGTTTTTTTATTTTCTTTAAGGACTAGGTCAACAATTTCAAATTATCAAGACTGAATTTTCTTAAAATAATAGCCTTTGAGATTATTTTGGTATGCTCTAAGGTGATCAAGGTAATTATGACACTTTTCATCCAATAATTATAGTTCATGTAGATGCTAATTTCTATACCCATTTTTTATTATGATGCCCCACAAGGATATACATAATGAGGGATGTTCGGTTTCAACCGAAAAGATTACATCTATTCCAAATACCAAAGAGTATGGAATGGTCCCATTAGGCATTTAGACACTACTTTATATGAGAAAAGTACAATATAAAGTTGTAGATGCCATTTTGTTCCAACGTCATTGACAATCTTTTTAAGTATTTTTATAAGCATTTTTTATGGGTTTCACTTGGCCATGGCCCTAGGGTAATAGTATGTGGATAAATGTTAATAAATATGATATCAATTGCATAGGTATTCCACTACCTGATTCGTAAATGATTTTCCATTATCTGATATGATTTTTTATGGGATTCTAAAGCTACAAATGATTTGATTAAAATTTAACCTAGATATTTGAAGGCATGTGGAGTATATGAGTGGCATATCTTCCACCCTTTTAATAAAATAATATATGGTTGTAATAATGAAATTGTGTCCATTTGATGAGGTAGGAGTATTTTTTCCAATAAGATCTAATCCCCATCTGAAAAAGGCCATGGGTTCATTATAGGTTTAAGCTCCTAGGCTAGGGCATGTATGAGATTCCCAAGATTTTTAATTGAGGTATTTTTTACACAAAGACCTTTGAAATTAATTTTTTAAAGTTGTCAAAAAAATGATTGAGAGTTTTTATAATTTTTATCCCAACGTGTAAAAAAAAATATTGGCTTAGCTTCACAAATTCTTGTGAATGATCTAAATTTTTAGAGTGGAGGAATATAAAAATGAAGCTCTTTCTGAAATGTTTTACACCAAATTTGTTTTTTTTTCCTTTGTGGGTGACCCATTTAAAATAGGAAAAAATTAAGTGTTGCACATGAAGTAAGAACTCCAAGAGTGTATGTTAGTTTAAAAATACATGCATAAAAATAATAATGAAAATGTGAATATAATTATAGAATAAGATTTATGGTGTGCTTTTCGTACATGTTATTAAGAATAATATTTAGAGTTATATGGAAAAATTATTTTTGTTTTGAACATTTAAAGCATAGATAAGCCCATGAAAGTTGTATTTTATTTAAATTATCATCCTATGTAATCCATCTATTCAGGAGACCAACCCATGCACTAAAACAAGCAATGAATAGAAAATGTCATTTATAAACTCCATACAGTTTTTGTTCAAAAAAATGGGGTATAGTCCAATGTCATTCTTAAACTCTAATATTTCAAATTACGTGTACTCATGTTATCCATTCATCATATTTCCTCTAAATATTCTCTCCTTGTTTTATATTTTAATCAAACCTTATAGATATATGTCAAAATATCTTCCAGAACTTTTCCCCCATGCTTTACACAAAAATAATTTATACAATATATATTTGTATAAAATTGTAAGTGTTATCATTGTAACCTATTTTGGAAATTCATAGTATTTTATCAAAAATAGGTATTAATATGGAGTGACGAATCTATTTGTCCACGTATATATTTCATATTTCCTCACTAGAAGAAGAAGAATGAGTGGATAGTGTACCATAAAGACATATTTCTCAATGTTAATAGATTGTTTATATTTATTGTTTCATATTTTATATTATTAACTTGTTTTATAATTGGATATCTAATTAAATACATCACTAAATTAACTTTCTAAAATAACCATAAAACTTTGTTGTGGAAGTTTTAACATCATATTTGTAGACTTAAAATATTATAGTAAATAGACCCACTATACTATTTTTCTATATTGTTCCTTTGAACAACATATACTAAAATTGCATCATAGTAATTTCATTAATATAAATTAAATTAAATTGCACAATATTTTAATTATTTTTCTCCCAAATATTCATAGGACATTCTTTTTCTTTTTACATGTTTTCCCTCAACTCTTGATTTTTTCAAGGAAGTTTCTGGATATGCACCACTTCAATTTTTTCAAGTACTAACAGGTGGGATTTATTTATATTATTTTCATTTTGTATATTTTTACATTGCAATAATTCTTAGATTGAACAATTATTTACTTTCATAACCTTTCATCAGACCTGTCAGCTTGTAAGTTTTCTCAATAACAAAATTTATTTCTTCATTAAAATTCCATGTTGAAGGTGTAGCCCATATGGTGTTTCCAATTATTACTATTTTTTAAGGTCTTTTTCAACCTAGTTTACTTTTATTTGCATTGAATTCCTATTAGTTATGTTTCAAAACTAAAATTTACACCATTTTCCACTTTATTCCAATGTCTTTTTCCAAGGTTTCCATGGTTTACATCTTCATACAACTCTTCAAACATTGAAATTAATTCTAAATCATAACATGTTTTGTCCAAATATTCTCTTTGAATTATTTTTCCATCTCCTCATTAGTATTATCAATATCAAATGTTTCAATTAATGAAATAATTTCCTCCATTTTTTAGTTTTCTTGTGAATAATTTTAAACTCCTTGATTAGCATGTTGAATTTTTTTTTGAAAAAGTGTAAGATTTATCCACATTAATAACACCATATGTCTCATTTAAATCTATTTGTGGACGAGGAACATAATGGATAGATTGGGCTTTGTCTCTTATCTTTCCTCACAAATGTGAAGCATGATTTTTATCAGGTTTATGTATAAAGAACTCCATTTTTTAAGTTACTTTTGAACTTAAATATTTTTCTTAAAATGATATTCTATCCATGCCCTAAAGTATTGAAACCTTCAAATAATTTGGGAAAAAAATATTTGTTAAATTAAATTGTATAAAAATCATGTCATTTGTGATAAAATATGTGAAATTGATTCTACATGTATAAAACTTACTCTGATTTAAGAAAAAACATTTGTAAAAAATAGTAAGAGTTGGTTGGTTGAAAAAATATATAAGGAAAATGATGTCAACCATAAAAAAGATTAAACTATTTTTAAAATTTGGAAGACCAAAAGTAAAACGTTTTACTATACAAATCAGATTCCCACAATTCCAAATATTAGTTACTAGGCATAAATAAATTTACATAAACATAAAATGCACTTCGATCATTGAAAGTGGTATAGTTTTTAAAACAAATGATATTATTTTATGGAAAATAAAATTCTTGAATTATTTAGATATAAAATTCATATAGATATAAAATTTGAATTATGTATAAAACCAATATTGGGAAGAAAAAAAAAAGCACAATAAAAGTAAGGTGTAAAGCTACGCTTCTTGAAAGTATTATTATATTAAACTTGTAAAACAATACAAGAAAGTTGTAAATGAATAGGACAAATAAAATTAAGTGACTCTTAATGTATCTAATATTTCAAATTAAACCTAAAATTATTTACTATTTCTAGTTATCATATATATCGACAACACAAAATAAAAACAAATTTTATAATATTATTTATTATTTAATTATTCATATTTACAAACACATTTTTCTAAGAGTGATTAACAAGTTAATAAAATATACTAATAGTAAAATTAACTTGGCAAAACCTAGCTTTTCAAAAATCTAATACATCTTTCCTGAAAGCTTTTAGAGATTAAAAAGTACAAAACAAAGCCTTCATTTTAATTTTCCTTCCAATTTTTTAATTTCTCATTTTAATTAATAATAAGTATTTATTTACTGATTTGCTTAAAATAAAATCAAATTTTATCATCATATATGAAAAAAGACCTTAATTTGGTCTCTTCAACTTTATTTTGTCTATAACTCATTAAATAAGAGGACTCAAAAGCCATGAGACTTAACTTTATGTTTATGTGGCATTTAAACAATGCCACATCAACACGTAAAATTGACATTGATGGATATATTAATGTGTCAACTTTTTGATTCTATTTTTAAATATCTCATGTGGTAGTATGGACCCATGGTTTTGATTTCCATGCAAGGGGTCTTTATGGTGCCATTATGGAGGCCTGATCAATTCGTGATGGTAAAATCATAAAAAAATCCAAGTGGTCACAAAATTTTGACCATTTAAACATTGGTTAATAATGCATAACCCATAAAATGAATACACCCAGTTCAAGGTGATGAGTTATTAATGCCTTATTTCCCTAAAATTATTACCCATCACCTCAGATTTAATTATTTGATCATTACATTATTTAGTGTTGACCTTGATACACCATCATCCGTTCTTAATTCCAATATGGCCATCACATTGCATGTGGGATGTTGTTTAAGGGAAGATGATATCAAGTGTTTTGCATATGGGATGATAGTAAGAATAGAAGTGACTACAAGACTACTTTTTTTTAGTTTCCATCACTACGTATAGATGAGGTTATTAATACCTCACAAGGGTTATAACCCAAATAATTTAAAAAATTCTAATATGGCTTTAAAATTTTGTTTAAAATTTAAAAATAAAATGTTCTCTTGCCATCATTTCTTTAATTATTCAACTATAGTTGATTTTAGTGTAGTTGATCTATGAATCATTCAAAATGAGTTATTTTAACTTACAAGTTTTAATGGAAACGTAAGGTTTCTTATTATTATGTGTTTATTTTTTTTATCTTGTGTAGAAATGACAAACTAGGTGCATGTCTTGGGATTGACAAATGCACATTTTAGGAGTCCCATGCCTATATCCACTAGTGCTTTTTAGCATGACCAATCCATGGATTTTGCTTAGTTATCATTGTTTACATGTGAGGTATTTTATACCTCACTAAGGCTATGAGCCTTAATGTCATAGGGTTTTTGAATATTGTTTGAAATGTCTATTAAAAAAAATATATTTTTATCCATCTATGATTTATTATAATGGTTCTTAGGATTACATCTACTCATCATGAGCCACATGGGTTTTTTGTTTTAGTAATATTTATCTTTTTATTATGAGTTTTATATAAATGGTGAAATATGTTTTTTTAGCATTCTAGGTTATTTTTTCAAAATGATTAAGCCTTTTATTTTATTTGGACATTGTTTCTTACTAGTGGATGGTGGACCCTGATCTTGTTATAATGCCCCGTTCCTGACAACAGCTAATAACACCAATAACATCATCTAACTTTTCATCTAGCATAGTTGAGACATCAGGTAATGTTTTATATATGGAGAATAGGAGAGGTCAAAATGAAAAATGAAATATCCCAGAGAATCATGGGATGTATAAAATGGGAAGATCCAAATCTATAAGAATGTTGGTGTGCTAGATTTGTGGGAAGAAAGAACACCTAAAGAAAGATTGTTGATTTTGAAAAGGAAACTAATAAGGACAAAAAGATAAAAATCAAGAAGTAAATATAGAAGGTGATGTGTTGAAAGATATTTTAATCCCTTCATTAGATAATATTAATGATTTTTAGGAGTTAGATTCAGGGGATTCATTTCATGCTACACCCCATAGGAAGTATTTTCAAGACCATGTTCAAGGTGATTTTGGACAAGTTTATCTCAGTAATGGTGAACCTTGTAAAAATATTTGAAAGGGTAAGATAAGGATATCATTATAAAATATAAATAAATGGTTGATGAAAAACATGAGGCATGTTCTTGAATTGATAATAAATATAATTTTAGTAGGGCAGTTGAGAAGTGAAGATTACATAGTTACATTTGCAAAAAATTCATGAAAGGTCACTAAAGGATCATTGGTAATATAAAAAGGATAAAAGGTAGGAAAATTAAATTTATATAAAGGTAATGTTGACTCTTCCATTGATTTATCTCCTACAAAAGAGGATATAAAATTATGGCACCACAGACTTGGGCACATGTGTTAGGAGGGGATGAAAGTTTTCCACTCAAAGAATTTGTTTCTAGATTTAAGGAAGATGGATTTGGATTTATGTGAGAATTGTGTGTATGGAAAATAGAAGAGAGTCAAATTTATTAGAGTTGGAAAGACAAATATGGATGAAAAGTTAGATCTTGTGTGCACAAATGTATGGGTACTGACTCAAGTATCATCCATTTGTGGCTTATATTATTATGTTATTTTTATTGATGATGCAACTAGAAAAACTTGGGTTTATTTTTTATGAAAACAACCTGATGTTTTGAATACTTTTATGGATTGGAAATATTTAGTTGAGAATGAGAAATGAAATAAGTTGAAGTGTGTCAATCAGATAGTGGAGGTGAATATTACAAAAAGGAATTGGATAATTATGCATCATCTCATGTGATTCATAGATAGAAGATGGTTTCAAGAACACCAAAACAAAATGATGTCTCATAATGGATGAATAGGACAATCATGGATTGTGCAAGGAGCATGATATTGCATGTAAGGTTGCCCTTATAGTTTTTGACAAATTCTATAGATATTGTTATTTACTTAATAAATGAGGGATTTTAATTCCTTTGGATGGTGGCATTTTATAGGAAGCACAAATATGTATAAAGGTAGACTGGTTAGTTTTAAAGACTTTTGGTTCTGAATCATTTTTCCATATTGATAAATAAAATAGAAGCAAGCTTGAAGCAAAATCTATGAAATGTACTTTTATTGAACATGCATTTAATGATTTTGTTCACAATTTGTGGGATTTTAAAAATTATAAAACATTAGGAGTAGAGATGTGATATTTAATGAGAAGTCTATATACATAGATCAGTTACAGTTAAAGAAATAAGAAAATCCAAATATTGAGTATGTTGTACTTGATGAAGTCACTGAAAATAAAATTCCAAGAGTGATAGAATATTATACATGCAATTACTATCATAATAATACGTACATCAAAATCATTAAAGTGTAGTTAGAAGATCAACCAAATTAAGTAGACTCCCTGAACAATACTTTCCTTCACTTTATTTTCTATTATTGATTGATGGTGGTGAGATAGAAACCTATGAAGAAGCAATGCACACAAAAACTAGAAAGAAGTTAGAACAAGGCATGAAAAATGATATGGACTCCTTGGTATATAACCAAACATGGGATTTAGTTCAATTACCTACAAGTAAAAGAGCATTCTATAATAAATGGGTTTATAGGTTGAAGGAAGAAGATGGAGGCAAAAAGAGGTACAAGGCCATTCTTGTTTTGAAGGGGTTTGAATAAAGAAAAGGTACAGATTTTGATGAAATTTTTTCTCCAGTTGTTAAAATGACTTCCATAATAATTGTTTTAAGTTTGGTAATGGTAGAAGATTTACACCTTAAATAGTTGGATGTGAAGACTATTTTACTTCATGGTGACTTGGAAGAGGAAATATATATATAACAGCCATAGGAATACCAAGTCAATGGTAAGGAGAAAATGGTGTGTAGGTTGAAGAAGAGTTTATATGGCCTAAATCAAGCTCCAAGGCAATGGTATTTAAAATTTGACATGTTTATGAGAGTATAAGGTTATATTAGATGTCATTTTGATCATTGTGTCTATTTTAAGACATTAGATAGTGGCATATCTATTATGTTTTTATTGTATGTAGATGACATGATTGTTATAGTGTCTAACATGCATTACATAAATGATCTTAAAAGAAAATTAGAAAATTCATTTTCTATGAATGATTTTGGTGTTGCAAAATAAATCCTTGGTATGAGGATAACAATAGATAGGGGATGTAAAAAATTCACATTGTCTCAATAAGAATTTATCAAGAAGGTGTTATTCAAGTTAAATATGCAATATGTAAAACTAGTGAGTACACATTTGGGAGGGTAATTCAAATTAAACAAATAATAGAGTCCTAAAATTCAAAAATAAATCTATTACATGTCCAAAGTACCCTATGAATCAACATTTGGAAGTTTAATGTATGTTATGGTGTGCATGATAAAAGACATTATGCACTCAGTGGGAGTTATCAGTGGGTTTACGAGTAATCCAATAAAGGAGCATTGGGATGTATTCAAGTGGATTCTTAGGCACTTCAGAGGGACCACTGATAAACAATTATGCCATAAAGGGTCAGATGTTAACCTACAAGGATATGTTGATGCAGACATGGTTGGATATTTATATGGTAGGAGGAGCACCAAAAGTTATGTATTTACTATTGGTGACATAATAGTTAGATTTCAAAAATATATATGTAGTTCCTTTGTCAAATACAAAGGAATAATATGTTACAGCTACAAAAGCAAGCAAGGAGATGATATGGATGTAACAATTCATGAAGGAGTTGAGTTAAAATATGAAGTATTTTAGGTTTTATATTTGTATCTAGATTGTGATTCATTTACCAAGGTACTAAGCATTCCATTAACGAAATAAAAATATACAAATTAGGTATTACTTCATTTTTTAGTTTGGGAGGATGGTCAACTAAAGGTGGAAAAGATCCATACAAGATATAATTATATATATATATATATATATACTAATAAAGGTAGTCAAAAAAGAGAAGTTTAAAAGTTTTTAAACTTCAATAGGTCTTTAACAATAACAAAGAAGATGAGAAATATGTTAGGATTAAAGTGCAAAGAAAAGTCCAAGGAAGAGTTGTAGTGGTGGAGTTGCAAAAATTGGTCTCCAAGTGGGAGATTGTTGGATGGTAGACCTGATCTCATTATAATGCCTAGATATTGAAAGGTGGACTGTGTGCATGGAGGGGGATTCCCCCTCACTAAGCTCACCATAGGGGTCTAAGAGGATGAAAAATGCACTGTAAAATATTGTAATTTCATAGTAAATTTGGACCATTGACTATTGCGTCATAGATCCAATGGTAGAAACTATGTTGGTGTATTTTTTCCCTAATATGTAACCCTCCTTTGATATGAGGGAATTATAAACACTGTGACACACTGAGTGTGAGTTAATAAAAAATTGCACTAGATATATTACATGTTTATCCCTTCATTTATTGGATTAAATAAGAGAAGAACAGACTATTTTTATGTGAACCTATCCCATTTTAGGTGAAATACATTAAATTTATAATTATCTTATGTTGTGTTTTATTCATTTTATTTATTTCTTTATTTTATTAAAAATTGCTGTGCATTCTATATTCCTAACACATACAGGTGACATTTTTTAAAGAAAGTAGTTTTTTTAGTATTATAGGTTTTATTTTATTATTCTAGATTTGATTGTTTGTTTCAAAAAATGTCAATATGTGAATAATTCTATGATTTATTCAATGATAGTGAATGTAGTTTAATTTAGTGTTGTCAATGTGTTAGTTATTCATAATGAATTATTTTGGCTTACAAAAACTACCAACCATTTAAGATTAATTTTTCAATAGATGGTGTATGCTTGTAAATTTTCATATATGGATTCAATATAGTATATACAGTAACTTAACTAAAAGTTAATAAAAACATCAAAGGGAGATAATATGGAAGTAAGAAAAAACCATAAGAAGAATCTTACTATCATCTTGATTCTCTTATCTTCCCTCCACGGTCTTTAAATGGATTCTCTGAGGATTATTGTCTTGCTTGTTAGATTGATTGATAATGTTAGATTCAAAATCTCAACTAAGCATGAAAGGATTAATAGCTTCTTGGATGAAAAGATAATTGGGATAGAATGAGAGTATGAAGGATAAGAGATCTTATATATACATTTAAAAATTCCAAGGCTTTCAAGTTATTTCCACATAGCTTTATGCTTAGTTATTTATAAGGTGGTGGGAGAGGATTAAAATGAATTTTGCATTCATAAAAATTACCTAGTTTTGTAGAATTATATATAGCTATAGGAGTGTACACATTTTAAAATCTTCTGAAATTGATTAGGGGTTAGTAGGGATTAATTTAAGGGATTTAGGGATGTTTAAGGATGTAGTTATGTAGGAGAGGCTATAGATAGGTTGGCTTGGGCAAGGAGGTGGGGAAATGAGGGTAGGTAAGATATTTTGAATTTTAAAATGGCAAGTGGTTAATTAATGGTGTAGGATTAGTGATTTAATCAGAAGTTATTTGGATAATCAATGGATTAATATAGCATGGGGGTGTAGGAATGTCTACATGATGTAGGAAATATTAAATGGGGAATGAAATTTAGTTATTTAATTACGACTATCGATACATGATTAATTTTAATAAATGATATAATTAGTGCAAAGGTTAGGTTGACAAGATTAAGATGTATATATTTTAACGTATTTGAAAGGGATTTATGATTGAAGAAGTGGGCAGTAATGGTGCTTCAAATAAAAACCATTACCCCTCAATCGGGTATGCAGATAGGAATGAACTAAATGACCACTTGAAAAAAAATTATGGGGCAAAGATCAAGATGATAAGGGGATGGAATGATCCAAATGCTATTTGAGATAATAATGATAAGATTCCCCTAGCATAAATGTGAGCAAAAGAGGTTGCAGGTGTAAGACTATTCCTAAGGGTGAACACACCTTAGAAACTATGACTAACCTCATAAGATGAATCATTTAAATGAATTTAACATGGTCAAAAATCAATTAAGCTCTGTAGGAGTAAACGTTGAGGATGAGTTTAGGGAAGTTTTGATTCTGTGCTCATTACTAGAAAGATGAAATGACTTGGTCATGGTCATGAGTAATTTTATCTCTGATTCAAACACTTTAAATTATGATGATGTTATTAGGGTTATTCTTAATGAGAAAATGTGAAAAAATGCATAGGTGAGACATCAGGTAATGTTTTGACTATGGAGAATAGGAGAGGAAAAAATGATAGATAAAATGGGTCAGGGAATTATGGGAAGTCTCTAAAGGGTAGATCCAAATCTAGGTGAATGTTAGCATGCTAGATGTGTGGCAAACAAGGACACTTGAAGAAAGATTGTTGGTTTTGAAGAGGAAAAGAAGGATAAGGACAACAAGATAAATATCAAGAAGTAAATGTATAAGGGGATGTGTTTCAATATTTTTTATTCCTTTCATTAGGTAATATTAATGATTCTTGGGTGTTATATTTAGGGGCTTCATTTAATGCTACACCCCATAGGAAATATTTTCAAGACTATGTTCAATGTGATTTTGGAAAAAATTATTTCGGTGATGGTAAACCTTATAAATTATTTGAAAGGATAAGATACAGATAAAATTATAGAATAGAAATAAATGGTTGCTAATAATGTGAGGCATGTTCCTAAATTGTGAAGAAATGTAATTTTAGGAGGGCCATTTCGAAGAGAAGGTTGCATAGTTACATTTGTAGAAAATTTATGGAAGGTCACTAAAAGTTCATTGGTAATATCAAAATTAGAAAAGGTAGGCACATGAAATTTATATATAGGTAATGTTGAATCTTTCATTACTTTATCTTCTATAGAAGAGGATATAAAATTATGGCACCATAGACTTGGGTACATAAGTGAGAAGGGGATGCAATTTTTCCACTCAAATAATTTGTTGTTAGAGACAAAGAAGGTAGAAAAGTTAGATATTTTTCACATAGATGTATGGGTACTGGCTTAGGTTTCATCCATTTGTGGCTCTTCATATTATGTTTGTTTTATTGATGATGAACTAGGAAAGTTTGGTTTTATTGCATATTAAAAAAAGCTAATGTTTTTAATACTTTTATGAAATGGAAAGCTTTCATATAGAATGAGATAGGAAATAAGTCAAAGTGTGTGATATTAGATAATGGATGTGAATATTAAAACAAGGAATTTGATAATTATGGGTGATCCCATGGGATTCACAAATAGAAGATGGTTTCAAGAACACCACAAAATATTGATGTGTTAGAAAGGATGAATATGACAATCATGGAGTGTGCAAGGAGCATGATATTGCACACAAGGTTTCCCTTATAGTTTTGGATAGATGTTAGGGATATTATTGTTTACTTAACAAATAAAAGGATTTTAATTCTTTTGGATGGTAGTATTATAGAGGAAGCATTGATAGGTATAAAGGTGGACTATTCATTTTTAAAGACTTTTTGTTGTGAAGCATTTGTCCATATTGATAAACAAAATAGAACCAAGCTTGAAGAAAAATCCAATAAATTTTATTTTATTAAACATGGATTTAAAGATATTTGTTACTGTTTATGGGATTTTGAAAACCATAAAACCATTAGAAGTAAAGATGTAAAGTTTAATGGGAAAGTTATGTATAGAGATTAGCTGTAGTGAAAAAAACAAGAAAATCCAAATATAAAATATGTTGTACCTGATGAAATCACTGAAAATAAAATTCCAAAAGTGATATAATATTATATGTGCAACAACTAAAGTAATAACAAGTACCTTAAACTCATGAAAGTGAAGTTAGAAGATTTACCAGAGTAAGTAGACTCCCTGAATGATACTCTCCTTCACTTTATTATTTATTATTGATTGATGATGGTGAGTTAGAAACCTATGAATAAGCAATGTATGTAGAAATAAAAAAAAAGGGAGAGAAAGGCATGAAAAATGAGCTGGACTCCTTGGTACATAACCAAACATGGAAATTGGTTTAGTTACCTTCAGGTAAAAGAGCAATGTAAAATAAATGGGTTTATAGGTTGAAGGAAGAAGATGGAGGCAAAAAGAGGTACAAAGCCATAATTATTTTAAAGCGGTTTGTATAAAGAAAAGGTATAGATTTTGATGAAATATTTTCTCTAGTTGTTAATGTGACTTCTATACGAACTATTTTAAGTTTGGTAGCAATAAAATATTTGTACCTTGAATAGTTAGATGTGAAGACCATTTTAATTCATGGTGACTTGGAGGAGGAAATATTATGGAGTCACCTTAGGGATATGAAGTCAAAGGTAAGTAAAAAATGGTGTGCAGGTTAAAGAAGAGTTTGTATGGCCTAAATCAGTCTCCAAGGCAATGGTATTTATAATTTGACATGTTTATGATAGAACAAGGTTATAGTACATGTCATTTTGACCACTGTGTTTATTTTAAGATATTAGACAATGACATATATGTTATTTTATTATTATGTGTACATGACATGCTTATTTTAGGTTCTAACATGCATGATATAAATGATCTCAAAGGAAAAATAGAAAATTTATTTGCTATGTAGGATTTATGTGCTATAAAACAAATCCTTGGTATCAGAATAACAAGAGATAGTAAAAATAGAAAATTGACATTCTCTCTATAAGCATAAATAAACAAGGTGTTATTCAAGTTCAATATACAAAATATAAAACTAGTGTTACACATTTGGGTAGGTAATTCAAGTTAAATAAATAATAGAGTTCTAAAATTTAGAAAGAAATCAACTGCATGTCCAAAGTACCCTATGATTCAAGAGTTTGAAGTTTAATGTATGTTATGGTATGCTCAAGACAAGACATTATGCATGTAGTGGGAGTTGTTAGTAAGTTTATGAATAATCCATGAAATGAGCATTAACACGCATTCAAGTGGATTCTCAGGTACTTAAGAGGGACCACTGATAGACAATTATGCTATAAGGGGAGAGATGTTAACCTAGAAGGATATGTTGATGTAGACATGGTTGGATATTTAGATGGTAGGAGGATCACCATAGGTTATCTATTCACTATTGGTGACATAATAGTTGGTTAGATTTGAAAAATACAAATGTAGTTTATTTGTCAACTACAACACATAATATGTTGCATCTACAAAATCAAGCAAGGAGATGATTGGATGCAAAAATTCATGGAAGATTTGAGGTAAAATAGGAAAGATTTTATGTTGTATAACGGTATCCAGAGTGATTAATTTATCTAAGAACTAAGTATTCTATTCAAGAACCAAATGTATATAACTCAGGTATCACTTCATTCGTGTAGTTTTGGAGGATGGTAATCTAAGGTTGGAAAAGATCCATACAAGAAAGAATCATAATCATATACTAACAAAGGTAGTCATAAAGGAGATGTTGGAAAAAATTTCAACTTCAATAGGTCTACAGGAATAAAAAGGAAGATGAGAAACATGTTGCAGTTAAAGATCAAATAAAATTCAAAGAAAGAGATGTAGTGCTGGAGTTACAACAATCGATCTCCATGTGGGAGATTGTTGGATGGTGGAGCTTGATCTTATGAAAATGCCCAAATCCAGAAAGGGAGGGTGTGCATGGGGGTCAGGGTAACTCCCCCCCTCCCACTAAGTTCACCATGGAGGCCTAATGGGGTTAAAAATTCATTGTAAAATATTGTAATTTCATAGTAAATTTGGATATTTGACTATTAAATCATAGATCTAATGGTATACATTATGTTGGTGTATTTTTTCCTTAATATGTAACCCACATTTGATATGAGGGAATTGTAAACATAGAGGCACACTCAGTGTAAGTGAAGGAAAAAATTTAGTGGATGTATTATAGGTTTATCCCTTCATTTATTAGACTAAATAAGAGAAGAACCACATATTTCTATGTGAACACAACACATTTTAGGTGAACTACATTAAATATATATATATATCTCTTATGTTGTGTTTTATTAATTTTATTTCTATCTTTATTTTATTAAAAATTGAAATGCATTCTATAATTCTAACACTTACAAGTGAGTTTTTTGAAAGAAAGGAAGTTCTTTTAGTATTCTACGTTTTATTTTATTATTCAATATTTTATTGTTTATTTAAAAAAATGTCAATATGTAAATCATTCTATGATTTCATCAATGATAGCGAATGTAGTTTAATTTGGTGTTTTTGATGTGTGAGTCATTCAAAATGAGTGATTTCGGCTTTTAAAATTACCAACCATTTAAGGTTAAATTTTCAATAAATGGTGTATGCTTGTAAATTTTGAGTTAGGGATTCAATATACTATATATAGTAACTCAACTCAAAAGCTGCAAAAAAGATCAATGGAAGATAATATGTAATCAATCAGATATTATAAGAAGATTCTTACTATCATCTTGCTTCTCTTATCTTCCCTCCAAGATATTTAAATGGATTCTGCAAGATTCTTGACTTGCTTGCTGGATTGCTTGATAATGGTGGCTTCAAAATCTCAACTAAACATGAAAGGATTAATGGCTTCTTGGATGAAAGGATAAAGGGGATGAAATGAGAGTATGAAGGCTAAGAGATATTATATATACATTTAAAATTTATAAGGCTTTCAAGTTAGTTTCACCTAGCTCTATGCTTAGTTAGTTATTTTACATTCATAAGAATTATCTAGTTTTAGAGAATTATATAAAGTTTGAGAAGGATATAAATTTTATAAGATTCTAGATTTGCATAGGGGTTAATAGGGATTAATTTAGGGGTTTGAGGGAGATTTAAGGATGTAGGTGTCTAGGAGAAGTTATGGATAGGTTGGTATGGGCACGGAGGTGGGGGATTAGGGGATAGGTATAATATTTGAAATTTTATAGTTACAAGTAGCTAATTAATGGGGTGGGATTAGTGATTTAATGGTATGTTATTGGGATAATCAAGGGATTAATATAGCATGGGGGTGTAAGAAGGTCTACTTGATGTAGGGAATATTAAATGGGGGATGGAATTTACTTAGTAATTAGGACTATCACTATGGGATTAAATTTAATAAATGATATGATTAGTGAAATTGTTAGGGTGAGAATATGTAAATATATAAATTTGACCCTCTTTAAAATGGCATTATGACTGAAAAAATGGGGAGTAATGGTCTTTCAAATAAAAACCATTAACCCCCTGATGGGGCATGCAGATAGGAATGAACTAAATGGCCACTCAAAAAGACATCACAGAGTGAGGATCAAGATGATGAGGGGATGGAATGCTCCAGATGCTAGTTGAGATAATAATGATAAGATGCCCCAAGCATAAATGTGAGGGAAAGAGGTTGCAAGTCTAATAATATTCATAAAGGTGGAAACACCTTAGCAACAATGATTAACCTTATAAGATGAATCCTAGGAAAAGACCAATGTCAAGGAGAGAGGTAAGTAGATTCATTGTATAAGATGAATAATATTGATACAAAGACATATGTTTAGGAAATGGATAGATAAATAAGTCCAAAATTTATTGATAATTCCCATGCAAGGGAGGGCTATAGGGTGAGCAAAGGATAAAAGATAAGTGGTTTATGATGATAGATATATTTTATATGAGGATCATAGCTCAACATGATTTAATATATTAGAGTGAACATGAGAGGAAGGGATTCCAATTAGTGTCTAAGCTTTATTTGGTATCTAAAAAGTGGCTAAGTGCTATGCACATAGTCTAAAAATACCTCAGAATGATGTAGTTTTGACTCAAGATGTTGGACAAGGAGTGGATAAATAGAAGACTATACCCCTAAAAATTATTACAATGAATTGTGGGATGGATACTGATTATTGTAAATGTCATTAAATGATGGATAAATGGATATGTGAATCAAAATGAGTTGTTTAGATAAATGGATAGAGTTGACGTGGACTAAAAATGGTAAAAGTTGAAAAGAATAGGGTTATGGGGGGTTAAATACAAAATTTTGGGGTAAAATAAGAAATTATGAATCTTGTATTTTTTAATCTTTTAATCTATAGGTTTCAAGAATGGATTACATTTGCACATGATTCCCACCACGGATAAAGAGTTTGTGAGTTACAATCACCAGCTGAAGTAGGGCAAGTAGTAAGGACCTCATCTTAGTTTGTAATTTTGTTCTATAATTACATATATTAACATATTAAAGAGGGGTAAATTTGAACACAAAATTACAACTAGGGTTATTTCCTCTAGTTACAATTTTATGCATGTAATTTGGAGTAATGCACTTGTTACCCATGGTTTTGAAAAATCACTTGTAGCAAATTATTGTTTTATAAAACCATCATAGGTGAACTAAAGTTTTACAATACCACATAGGGTGATTTAAAGTTTATTAAAGCCTTAGGTTGTGAGTAGTAATCTTAAAAAACTACAAGAAGAGAAGAGCAATTATTTTAAAATTGTAATTAAGAGTTAGGAGCCTGAAGCAATTTTATTGAAGTTTATTTTTAAGACATAGTTGGGTAAAGGGATAAGATTGGAGTAGGTATATGGATAGGTAAAATAGGTATGGATAGGTAGGGCAGGTATGTGATATGAAAATGTTAGGTTAGGGTGTCAGTTTGTTGTTATTAAGGACTAATAGGTTTGGTGGTGTAGGAAGATTTAGGTTTGTTAGCCTCTAAACTATGATAATCAATGGTATTTCATAAGATGCATCAATTAAGGCTAGTTGATATTAGAGTAATATAGAGGACTAAACTATATCTTATTATCATGATGTCATTCATTCAGATAAACTAGGTTCTCATCATTGCATTGGTAGAGAGATCACATTATAAGATGAACAATTTTCACTTCATCATAGGAGAGATGATAGTGAATTTATAGGATGTGTGGTGTATTTTATGATTAATTATGAGAGGATATGTAATGATTTAAAGGTCATTAGAATAGAGCATGACTATACAATGGCTGTGTGGACATTTATAGGTTAGATTTCATGATTCATGCATTGACATTGATAGGGCATGCATAGATGATAATATTGACAGGTTGACCCTAGTATTCATGTTTTTTATTACTATCATATTATTATCAGACAAGAATGGTCAATGGTTTCATCTAGGTTTATGGGATGTAGTGTTAGATGTGGTGCATGATTATCAAGTTTTTTCATGAGGACCTATTATGTTTGGCCAATTATATATGGAGCTTCATATGGGGGTATATAGAAGAGTGGTGAGTTTCTAACCCTTGTTATTGATACAAATATACTGTTAGGAGGATCTCAAAATCAAGAGATCACTAGGCACATGATCAGTTCATAATCTTGATCATTTACTAGTGTTTAGGTGGTACATCATTTTAGGATTGAAGAAAGCTCATGTATGCGATATAATATTTTAAAATAAGGCATTACATAGTTTGACTACGGTCTAGATTATTTGGATGCCATACAAGATGGTATAATGAGGATGGGAAGAGGATACAAACTATACCTATATGCCAACAAAGTATTATCTGATAGGGCATCAAGATTACAGCATAGAGATATATCATTCTAATAGAGTGAAAAGATAGTTTTTACATTAGTAGGGTCTCCTATGAGAGAATTATTTATTTTATAGGAGTGATAGGTAGAGGCTTGAGTAGGGGCATATAATTGAGAAGGCATTGGCATAGGTATATGATGAAAACATATTTCTCGTAGTATACAATTATTAGATAGCTATAAAAGATCCTAGAATTACTGCAGATTATACAAGATGGTGGAAATAGAGATGTCCACATATATTATTGAGACCATCATAGGTTCATAAGAGGAGAGGGGTAGTATGGAGGCTCTTATAGGCATATGACTATTTGAAGAGATGATGGGCATAGAGGCTATATATATAGGCTAAGAGATATGGTGGGGATGATGGTCATGATAGGATTAATCATGATTTGATGGTTATTGATGGGGGTGATCAGGGTGTAGCCAAGGGTGATCAAGGTGTGGGTGTGGTGGGGTTCAGGGAGTGAGGGGGAAAGGAAATGATGTTGTGAGGAATTCTAGGGCGCCTATTAGTGTGTAAAACTATGAATAGATTAATCATCTTTACTAGGGGCTGAGGGAAAGGGTGGCTAAGGTGGCCAAGATCAGTGTTGAGAGAGACAAATATTTTCTATAGTTGGTAGATTTACAATGATAGATAATGTAATAGGATATGTAGATGGGCTTCATATTATCTCACTTGATCACATTTTTGGGATAGATTAGGACCACAAATGCATAGATAATAGCTCTTTAGGGTCAGATAGGTCAGATTCAAGATAGAGATACATAGATAGTACCCCTACAAGGTGAGATGGTATAGACTCAGGCTATAATTACACATATAACATCCCTACAAGGTTAGATCGGTTAGATTTAGATTCGATTTAGCTAATGATAGGTAGAGTTACAAGTAGCTAAGTAGATCTCGGATGAGGGGAACACACTATTAAAGACATATGACTTTGAAAATGTGATAGTTCAAATACCATGTCTGACTAGAGAGGCCCAGTACTATAGGGGTATTTACAAGGGTATGGTGCTAGTAGATCAGTGGGCTCCATCTTATAGGACCAAAACTACTCATTTCATACATCAATCAGCTAGAATACCACTAGGACTATTATGTTTTGGGTCTGACAAGACATTTTTTGTATTTTTGACATGAATTTCATACTTACAACATTGATGCCCATAATGCTTATATTGTATATATTTTTTATAGGACTCATGGACATTTATGTGATTATTATGAGATTTATTGTAGCATATGGCACATTTATATATATTTCACATGTGATTATGATGTATTTTTTAGATTAGATATTATATTTGATTGATTATATGCAGGAGATGATTATATTTGTAGTGTATGTGGATGTTAGGATTTAATTGCATGTATAGAAATGATATACGATTATGTATTTTATGGGTGTTCTTTAATTTAATTTATATTATGATGTGGGTGTATTTTAATTTCATGTATATGATGATGTAGATGACATGGTTTTTAGATAGATGATGTGATGTTCGGTTTTAATTGATATGTTGTATTAAATGTATTAAATGATAAAATGTGATATTATAATGAAATGGAATTTGTTATAACTTTTAATATGTGCTAATATTTAGGTATGTAGTCCTTTAGTGAGATAATGATATGTCTCATAAATTGATAATGGGTAAACCCTACTGCACCAAGGAGGTGGATGGATTAGTTAGTAGGCTAGGGTGGTCAAATGGGATATTTTATGATTAGGTGAGACAGGGTGTGGGGTGTCTTGAATCCAATTGAAATTTTGGAAATATAGTTTTACCATTCCACTTAGTTAATAATACACCTATGACATATAGATAGTCTAGGTCACATTGACTTATAGTGAATGGGGAGTTTAAGAGGGAGATTCATTAAGGACATCCTAATTTCATAATGGATAGTCAGTTGGGGTCATCCTCATTCCCAAACAAAAACCAAATATTTAAAAAATAGAATACTTGAAAAGATAATTCATACAAACTAAACACAAAGGATTAAAATAACATAAAATATTATAATAAGTATTTACACAACATAACTATTAATAAAACAACTTAATTATGACATAAAAAATTATTTACATATGGATAATAGATTAAATTTATATATTAACAAGACGATGTAATAAAAATTTCTAAAAAACATAATGTAAAATAATGTATAAAGTATTTACAAAGTTAACTGAAGTAAAATGGACTTGTGACCTAATTAATATTTAACTACTATGTATAAATCTATGAAATAGATTAAAATTTATTTACAAGAAAAATGATAACAATATGTTTTTAAGGAACTTGGTTAAACAAATATAGACAAGACTACTCATTAAATGGATAAGAGGGTGTCAGGCCAAAATGGACAATTTACAAAGTATCCTAGAACAATAATCTAGCAAAAATTAAGATAAGATCAAACCAAATATGATTATAATCCCAGGAACTAGATAAAAATTGAAGATTCTATTTAAATTTTTTTATAAAATTAATTATACATCTTGGAGGAGGTATAATTAATGAGCCTTATTTAATAATGAAATTATTTAGTGTAGGAGGATATATGCTTAGGTTAATTAAAATGGACAAGTAAAATTTGGTGCCATTAAGGATGATAGGGAGAAGAGCCATCTAGAAGAATTGATTTTTATTTAGATTTGGATGTCAAACTAAAATATTATTTTCAAAGTGGATTATATGTTCCAAATGAATCTTTAATAGTTATCACCAATGTACTTTTAGCATTAATCTAACCCATTTTTAGACTCATAACTCTTAATTTTAAAAGCATATATCTTAAAACCACCATTAGGATAAGGTTCATATGGAAGGTGAGCAGACCAAATGGGAAGATTTTAGTGATGAGAAATGAGGAAGAATGATGGATATTAAATTAGTGATGGATAGGATTTCTCCCAAACATGGGGTCTTCTAGATGGAGGATCAAAATTTTTAGTCCCTATTACATATAGAATTATTTTATATGTGTGATATTTATTGGCTCATCAACCTCATCTACATTTAGAGTGGCCATTTTATATTCCCTTCATCCAAATTTGGTAATAATAAGGGCCATTCTAATTTACTTTAAAATTTCCATCCTTTTGCATTCGACATTAGTGTTTATTTGATTTTCCTTAAGGATCAGGTCACTAATTTCAAATTCTCAGGATTAAATTTTATTACAATATTGGCCTTTGAGCTTATTTTGATATACTATAAGGTGATTAAGGGCATTTTGACAATTTTCATCCAATAATTATAGATCATGTAGAAGATAATTTCTATACTCAATGTTTATTATGATGCCCCATAAGGATATACGTAATGAGGGCTGTTCAATTTCAATTGAAAAGATTACATCTTTTCCAAATTTGAAAGAGTATAGAGTGGTCCCAGTGGGAATTTAGACATTACTTCTCTATGAGCAAAATACATGATATAGTTGTGGATGACATTTTGTTCCAATATCATTGACAGTCTTCTTAAGTTTGTTTATAAGCATTTTGTTTGTTTCTTCCACTTAGCCTTTGCCCTAGGGTAATTGTGTGCAGATAAATGTTAATGAATATGATATAGATTGCATATGTTTTCCACTTCCTGATTTGTAAATGATTTTCCATTATGTGATATGATTTTGGAAGTTATTCTAAGGCAACAAATTATTTGATTAAAACTAAACTTAGATATTAGAAGGCCTGTGGTGTATATGAGTGGCATAACTTCCAACCTTTTTGTAAAATACTTTTTGGTTTTAACAATGAAATTATGTCCTTTTGATGAGGTAGGAATATTTTTTCCAATAAGATTTAATCCCCTTACAAAAAAAGGGCATGCAATCATTATAGGTTTAAGCTCTTGGGATAAGACATGTATAAGATTCCCATGCTTTTTAATTAAGGTATTTTTTAGACCAAGACCTTTGAAATTATTTTTTTAAATTTGTCAAACAAATGATTGAGAGTTTTTAAATTTTTTTCCCAATGTGTACAAAATAAAAGATTGGTTTAACTTCACAAATTATTGCGAATGATCTAATTTTTTAGAGAGGAGGAATATAAAAATGGAGCTCTTTATGAAATGTTTTACACCATTTTTTGTTTGGTTTGTGGGTGACACATTCAAAATAGGAAGAAATGAAGTATCACACATGATGTAAGAACTCTAAAAGCATATGCCATTTTAAAAATATATGCATGGAAAGAAGGGTGCAAGTGTGAATATAAACATAGAAAAAGATTTATGGTGCAATTTTTGTACATGTTGTTAAAAATAATATTAGAGTTATATGGAAAAAGTATTTTTATTTTGAATATTTTAAGCATAGACAAGCCATGTGTAAGTTATATTTTATTTAAATTATCATCCTAAGAAATCCATCCATTCAGGGGACCCACACATGCACTAAAACAATCATTGAATAGAAAATGTCATTTGTAAACTCATTGCAATTTTTCTTTTTAAAAAGGAGTACAGTCCAATGTTATTCTTAGACACTATTTTTTCAAATTAAGTGTACTCATGTTGTCCATTAATCATATTTCCTCTAAGTATTCTCTCCTTATTTTATATTTTAGTCAAACCTTAAGAGATATATGTCGAAATATCTTCTATGATTTTCCCCCTGTACTTGCTTTACACAAAAATAATTTATAATATATACATTTGTACAAAATTATAAGTGTTATCATTCTAACATATTTTGGAAATTCAGTCTTTTATCAATCATAGGGATGGAGATGGAGTGACAAATCTATTTTTCCATATATATATTTCATATTTCCTCATTACAAGTAGAAGAATGAGTGGATAGTGTACCATAAAGATGTATTACTCAATGTTAATAGATCGTTTATATTTCTTGTTTCATATTTTATATTTTTAACTTGTTTGCTAAGTGGATATATATTTAACTACATCACTAAATTAAATTTCTAAAATAGACATAAAACTTTGTTGTGGAATTTTGAACATCATATTTGTTGAATAAAAATAATATAATAAATAGACCCACTATACTATTTTTTTTATATTTTTCCTTTGGACAACAAATACTAAAATCAAATCACAGTACATTTTTTAATATAAATTAAATTAAAGTCCAAGTTATAAACAAGGGCCACATAGTGACTAGTCCCTATCTTTACACTTAATATCACATTGTATTTGTTATTTAGTCCATTGAAATCAAAATATTAGCATGAGATATATCCATACCTCCATATAGCAGTTAGTCCCTATACTTATATTATAAATTTTTAAAAATTGAGTTTTTATGTAAATTTGCAATGTCAACTCACTACAATAGTAAATATTTAATATGTGAATGGAGTTTCATTTTTACTCTATATATTAAAATATAATATTAAAATAACTCCTTTTCCCACTGAATCATGTTGCATTCTAATTAAAATCATATAATTAAATTTAAAAAAAAAAAAAAACTACTACTTTAAATTATAGTTTTCACAATTAAACATTTCATGTTACTTAAATAGAAAATTAATGACTAATTTTAAATGTTGACATGGACTGAAGTCCTTAACTAATTAATGTGCATATTGCTCAGTTATATCAGCATAGCAATTTTTTTCCAATGTTTCCCATTTGGATCATGTGTGGAGACAAACTATAGTCCTACGCACATGTATGATGTGAAGGTTTAGCACTTGGATAAAGCATGTTATGATGATGTTATAAGACATAAATCCCATGGGATTTATTATTACCACTTCTCCATGTCATCTTAGTGCTACTGTCACAAATGATAAAATCACTGCCTTCACATTTAATTAAAAAAATTAGAAGGAAAATTTAATGTGAAAATGTTTTTAGTATAAATAAATATGATCCTAATTTATATTTGCATGACGACATAAAAAATACTAAGTTATTTTCAAATTTTAACTCTACTTTAAATTATATGTGGTGTATTTGATGGCACACATATTATCATATTGCCCTAAAAAATATTATACTCCTACAAACTTGTAAACCAAGACCATTTGTAATGTGTTTTATTACAAGTAATATATAAAGCACAAAAAAATATTATAATATGTATATGTTAATGCTCATGGTCGTGCTTATGATGCTAATCATTTGAATTGTGCTACAATAAATAATAATAAAAATAGATAAGTATTATTATCTCCAACATTCCAAATTGAAGGAAGCACTATTTTTTCCCTAATTAATTGGAGATTCTACTTATCCAATTTCTCCATACTTACTGAAGTTATATATTAATAGTATTTCCCCAATGCATATTATTTTTGAAAAATACATATATTGAGGGTGTGTGAAGATTGACATTTCATTTGGTATAAAATGGAGATGGAGAATTTTGCAAGATGTAGACATAGAGTTGGAAAAAGTGCCTAAAATAATAGTGGTGTGTTATGTGCTTCATATTTTTTTGTAAATGAACAATGTAGATGAGCCACATAGACAAGTAAATTCATATTTTAATTTTGAGACTCAATTGTGTACTCAAGGAATGGATAGACATCAATGTAAATCACAAAGATACATTATATTTATTAAATGGAAAATATATTATAATAATAGTTTGAAGTAATGTTATACTATTTTTCTTAGCTACTGTATATATTTTTTGAATTTGTGAAGTGAAAATAAGATGTAATTATTTTAGGTATGTGAATAAAGTGTAGTGTATTACATTTACAAAATAGTATTTATAATTTGATGTTGCACATCCAATATATTCTCCATTTGTTTGCCCTCTTCTTCCAGTCCTACATGCTCAAGTTTTAATCTACCTTCCTCAATTTATTTCATTTTGTGAGTGAGATAGTGCAAGATTTTTATGTTTTTTCTCTGAAATATTCATATGACATTCTTTTTCTTTTTACAATTTTTCCCTCAACTCTAGATTTTTTGAAGGAAGTTTCTGTATATGCACCACTTCAATTTTTTCAAATATTAATAGGTGGAATTTATTTATATGATTTTAATTTTGTATCTTTTTACATGTTACTCATGCTTAAATTGAACCATTAGTTTCTATCATAACCTTTCATAAGACCTATCAGCTTCTATGTTTTCTCAATAATGAAATTTATTTCTTCATTAAAACTCCTCGTTGAAGGTGTAGCCCCTATGGTGTTTCCAATTATTACTATTTTTAAGGTCTTTCTCAACCTAGTTCACTTTTATTTGTATTGAATTCTTGTCAATTATATTTCACAAATAAAATTTAGCCCATTTTTTACTTTATTCCAATGTTGTTTTCCAAGGTTTCGATGGTTTACATCTTCATACACCTCATCAAACTTTAAAATTTATGGTAAATCACAACATGTTTTGGCGAAATCTTCTCTTTGAATTCTTTTTAAATCTCCTCATTAGTATTATCAACTTCAAATGTTTGAGTTGATGAAGAAATTTCCTCCATTTTTGAGTCTTGTTGTGAATAATTATCAACTCCTTGATTAACATGTTGATAATTTTTTTAAAAAGTGTAATATTCATCCAAACTAATAACACCATATGTATCATTTAAATATATTTGTGGATGAGGAACATAATCTCTAGATTTTGATCTATCTCTTATCTTTCCTCACAAATGTGGAGCATGATTTTTATCATGTTTATGCATAAAGAAATCCAATTTTCTGAAGTTAGTTTTGAACTTGAATCTTTTTCATAAAATGATATTCTATCCATGCCCTACAGTATTGATAACGTCCAAAACTTTTTTTTTTTAAAAATTGTTAATTTAAATTGTAGAAAAATCATGTTCTTTGTGATAAAATATGTGAAATTGATTCTACATGTATAGAACTTACACTGATTTAAGAAAAAACATTGACAAAAGAAATAGTAAGAGTTGGTTAAAAATATATATGTATATAAGGAAGATGACATCAACCATAATATACAAATCTTAAACTATTTTTAAAATTTTAAAGAACCAAAAGTAAAATGTTTCATGATAAAAATCAAATTCCCAAAATTACAAATATTAGCGATTAAGCATAAATAAATTTACATAAACATAAAATGCACTTTGATCATTGTACTTTGATTCTTTAACTTGGCATATGTTATAGTTTGAAAATCAAATGATATTATTTTATGAAAAATAAAAATCTTGAATACAGTCATACAGATATAAAATTTGAATTATGTATAAAACCAATATTGGCAAAAAAAATAAACACAATAGAACCAGGTTGTAAATATATGCTTTTTGAAAGTATTATTATGTTAAACTTGTAAAAAAATATAAGGAAATTTGTGAATGAATAGGTTATATAAAAATAAATACCTCTTATGTAATAAATTTATGTAGTTCATGTATTTATGTGACATATAAACAAAGCTTATTTAATCTTTCAAATTAAATCTAATTTTTTTTTGTTATCATATATATCGACAACACAAAAGTTTAAAAAAGGGTTTATAATCTTGTTTATTATTTACTTATTCATATTTAAAAACACATTTTTCTAAGAGAAATTACCAAGTAAAAAAAATATACAATTAATAAAATGAACTTAGCAAGACCTAGCTTTTAAAAAATCAAATACATCCTTCCTAAAAGCTTTTTGAGATTAAAAAGTCCAAAAAAAAGCCTTCATTTTAATTGTTCTTCAAAAAATTTTATTTTTCATTTTACTTATGAATAAATACTTATTTAGTGATTTGTTTAAAATCAAATCAAATTTATCATCATAGAAATAACAAAAGGACCTTAATTTAGTCTCTTCAATTTTAGTTTGTCTACACCTCGTTAAGGGAGAGGACTCAAAAGTCTTGAGACTTAACTTTGTGTTTATGTGCCATTTAAACCATGCCACATCAACACGTAAAATTGACATTGATAGATACATTAATGTGTCAAATTTTTGATTGTTGGTTTAGACATCTGACATGGTAGTATGGACCCATGGTTTTAATTGCTATGCAAGGGGTCATTATGGAACCATTTTGGACGTTAAAATGATTAGTGATGGTAAAATAACCAAAAAAAATCCAAGTGGCCACCAAAATTTAACCATTTAAACTTTGGTTAATAATGTACAACCCAAAAAATGAATACACCCAGTTCAAGGTGATGAGGAATTAATGCCTCATCACCCTAAAGTTATTACCCATCACCTCACATTCAATTCTTTGATCATTACACTATTTAATGTTGACCTTCATGCACCATAATCCATTATTCATTCCCATTAGGCCATCACTTTTCATGTGTTATGTTTTTGAAGGGAAGATGATATCAAGTGTTTATCATATGGGATGATAAGAAGAATAAGAGTGACTATAAGACTACTTATTGTCAGTTTCCATCACTATGTATAAATGAGGTTTTTTATACCTCACTTGAATTATAACCCAAATCATTTAAAAAATTCTAATATGCTTCAAATATTTGTTGAAAATTTAAAAACAAAAAGTTCACTTGCAATCATTTCTTGAATTCTTAAACTATAGTTGATTTCAGTGTAGTTAATCTATAAATCATTTGAAATGAGTTATTTTGACTTATAAGTTTTAATGGAAACATAAGGTTTTATTATTATTTTGGGTTTATTTATTTTATCTTAGGAAAAAATGACAAATGGGGTACATATCTTGGGATTCACAAATGCATTTTTTAGGAGACCCATGTCTATATCCACTAGAGTTTTTTAGCATGACCAATCCATGGGTTTTACTTAGCTATCATTGCTTATAAGTGAGGTATTTTATACCTCACTAAACATATGATCCATAATGTTGTAGGGTTTATAAATATTGTTTGCAATGTCTGTTAAAAAATAAATATTTTTATCCATTTGTGATTTATTCTAATGGTTCTTGGGATTACATATACTCATCATGAGCCTCACGGGTTTTTTGTTTTAGTAATATTTTTCTTTTTCTTATGAATTTTTTTAAATGGTAAAATATCTTTTTTTTAATATTATAGGTTAGTATTTCAAAATAATTAAGCCTTAGATTTTATTTAGACATCATTACTTACTATTAGATGGTGGAGCCTGATATTATTATAATGCCTAGTTCTCGATATGGGAGGTGTGGGCATGGGGAAATACCCCCCACTAAGATTACCATGGTGGTCTAGATGTGTCAAAAATGTATTGTAACATATTTTGAATTCATAGTAAATCTAGACCATTAACTATGAGGTTGCAAATATAATGGTATAAATTATTCTGGTGTATTTTTCCCTAATATGTAACCCTCATTTGATATGAGGGAATTGTAATCATGGTGGCACACTAAGTGTGAGTGAAAAGGAAATTTTATGGGATGTATTTAAATTTTATTCCTTCATTTGTCAAACTAAGTAAGAGAAGAGTTGGCTATTTTTGTGTGGACGTAGACCATTTTGGGAGAACTACATTAAACCTATTTTTCTTTTGTGTTGTGGTTTTTGTATTTTAGTTTTATATTTATTTGATTAATATTAATCTGTGTTTTATATTCCTAACAACTGGTATCAAATCTAAAGCTTTATTTGGTAGATAAAATTACATGAAAAAAGGGTTCTTGGTTTGAATGGGAGAAATGATCGAAGAAGGCAAGTTTAAGGTCGATAAGTCTAATGGCCAAAACTACCAACTATGGAAGATGAAAATGGAGGATTATCTATATCATAAGGATATTTTCCTATCATTGGGATAAATAATAAAGAATTCAGTGTCTATGAAAGACAAGTAATGGGAGGTTCTTGAATGAAGGCACTAGGAACAATATGGTTATGCCTAGCAATGTTGATGGACTTCAATATTTCAAAATAAAAGACAACAATGGATATGATAAAGGTATTGCATATATTATATGAAAAACCTTCAATCTTCAACAAATTATTTATTATGAAGCATTTATTTAATATGGACATGTCAGAATGTGGGTATGTTATTGAACATTTAAATAAATTTAACATGACCACAAATCATTTAAGATCTATAGGAGTTAACATTGATGATGAGTTTAGGGCTCTTTTGATTCTATGCTCATTGATAAAAAGATGCAATGAATTAGTCATGGTTGTAACTAATTTTATCTCTGATTCAAACACTTAAAAATTTAATGATGTTATTCTTAACAAGAAAATGTGATGAAAAAGCATAGGTGAGACATTAGGTAATGTTTTAACTATGGATAATAGGAGAGGTCAAAATTATGGATAAAATAGACTAGGGAATCATGGGAAGTCTAAGAAGTCCATATCCAAATCTTGAATAATGTTGGTGTGCTAGATTTGTGGGAAGAAAGGACACTAGAAGAAAAAAAAATTTGTTTTGAAAAGGAAAATAAGGACAAGGACAACAAGATAAAAATTTGGAAGAAAATGTAGAAGGTGATGTGTTGAAGATATTTTAATTCTTTGATTGGATAATATTAATGATTTTTGGGAGTTAGATTCAGGGGCTTCCTTTCATGCTACACCGCATAGGAAATATTTTCAAGACTATATTCAAGGTGATTTTGGACAAGTTTATTTCAGTGATGGTAAACCTTGAATTTTTTTTGAAAGGTTAAGATACAAATAAAATTAAGAATATAAATAAATCATTTCTTAAAAATGAGAGGCATTTTATTGAATTGAGAATAAATATAATTTTGGTAGGGTAGTTGGGAAGTGAAGCTTCCATAGTTACATTTACATAAAATTCATGGAAGGTCACTAAAGGATCATTGATAATATCAAAAGAAGAAAATGTAGGTACATTAAATTTATATACAAGTAATTTTGACTCTTTTATTGTTTTATCTCCTATATAGGAGGATATAAAATTGTGGCACCAAAGACTTGGGAACATAAGTGAGAAGGGGATGCAAGTTCTCCACTCAAAGAATTTATTTGTAGATTTAAAGAAGATGGATTTGGATTTTTGTGAGCATTGCATGTATGGAAAATAGAAGAGAGTCAGATTTATCAGATTTTAGAAGATAAAGAAAGATGAAAAGTTAGATCCTGTGTGTTCAGATGTATGGTTACTAGCTCAGGTATCTTCCATCTATGGCTCTTCTTATTATGTTAGTTTTATTGATGATGCAACTAGAAAAACTTGGGTTTATTAAATATAAAAAAATATGATATTTTTAATAATTTTATGAAATGGAAAGCTTTGGTTGAGAATGAGAAATTAATAAGTTGAATCATGTCAAATAAGATAATGGAGGTGAATTTTATAATTAATTTTATAATTATGGGTCAGCCCATGGGATTCAAAGATAGAAGATGGTTTCAAGAACACCATAACAAAATGATGAGTCATAATGGATGAACATGACAATCATGGAGTGTGCAAGGAGTATGATATTGCATGTAATATTACCCTTACAGTTTTGGATAAATGCTATAGATATTTTTGTTTACATAATAAATAGAAGGATTTTTAATTAATTTGGATGTTGGCATTTTAGGGGAAGAATAGATAGGTATAAACATAGACACATAATTTTTAAATACTTACATGAAGGGATAAATAAAGTAGAACCAAACTTGAATAAAAATATAATAAATGTACTTTTATTGAGTATGGATTTAATGAATTTTGTTACTATTTGTGTGATTTTTAAAATTATAGAATCATTAGGAGTAGAGATACAATCTTTAAAGATAAGGTTATATACAGAGATCAATTACAATGAAAGAAAAAAGAAAATACAAATATGAAATATGTTGTATTTGATGAAATCATTGAAAATAAAATTCCAAAATTGATCAAATATTACACGTGAAATAACTAAAATAGAATTGAGTAACTCAAAAACTTTAAATTTGTAGTTAGAATATCTACCATAGTAAGTAGACTCCCTAAATGTTACTCTCCTTCACTTTATTATATATTATTGATTGATGGTGGTGATATTGAAACCTATGAAAAAGTAATGCATGTGAAAACTAGAAATAAGTGAGAGCACGACATGAAAAATGAGATGGACTCATTGGTACATAACCAAACTTGGGATTTGGTTCAATTGACTATAGGTAAAAGAGCATTGTAAAGTAAATGGGTTTATATGTCGAATCAATATAATGGAGGAATAAAGAGGTACAAGGCCATATTTGTTTTAAAGGTGTTTTTACAAAGAAAAGGTATAGATTTTGATGAAATATTTTCACTAGCTGTTAAAATTACTTCCATAAGAACTATCTTTAAATTGGTAATAGTAGAAGATTTACACCTTGAATAGTTGGATGTGAAGACTATTTTTCTTCATGTTGACGTGGAAGAGGAAAAATATATGGAGCAGCCATACGAATAAGAAGTTAAAGGTAAGGTAAAAATGGTGTGTAGGTAGAAGAAGAGATTGTATGGCCTAAAGTAAGCTCCAAGGCAATGGTATTTGAAATTTGACATGTTTATGATAGAAAAAGGTTATAGTGGATGTTAGTTTGACCAGTATGTCTATTTTAAGATATTATATAAAGTCATATATATTATCTAGTTAATGTATGTAGATGAAATGATTATTTTAGGGTCTAACATGCATGATATAAATTATCTCAAAAGAAAACTAGAAAATTCATTCACTATGAAGGATTTGGGTGTTGAAAAATAAATAGTTGGTATGAGAATGATATGAGATAGGAAAAATAGAAAATTGACATTGTCTCAATAAGAATACATCAAGAAGGTGTTACTCAGGTTTAATATGCAAGATGTAAGACTAGTGAGTATACATTTATGAGGGCACTTCAAATTAAACAAAGAATAGTCATAAAATTTAAAAATTAATCAATTAAATGTCTAAAGTGCCTAATGATTCAGTAGTTGAAATTTTAATCTATGTTATGGTGTGCATGAGACAACACATTGTACATTCAGTGGAAGTTGTCAATGGGTTTATGAATAATCAAACAAAAGAGGATTGGGATGAACTCAAGTTTATTCTTAGGTATTTGAGAGGGATAATTGATAGACAATTATAATATAAAGGGTCAAATGTTAACCTACAAGGATATGTTTATGTAGACATGGTTGGAGTTTTAGATGGTAGGTAGAGAACCACAGGTTATGTATAAACTATTGGTGACATAACAGTTTGTTAGATTTAAAAAATATAGAAGTAGTTCCTTTGTCAACTACGAAGGCATAATATGTTGCAGCTACATAAGCAAGCAAAGATATGATATAGATGTAACAGTCCATGGAGGAGTTGATGTAAACTATGGAATATTTTAGGCTGTATAGTGGTATCTAGATTTTGATTCATTTATTAAAGTACTAATCATTTCATTCAAGAACCAAACATATACAACTTAGGTATCACTTCATTCGTTTAGTTTTAAAGGATGGCCAATCGAAGTTGGAAAAGATCCACACATGATAGAATCCTATAGATATAATAACAAAGGTAGTCACAAAGGAGATGTTGGAAAGCTGTTAAAATTTAATAGGTCTTCAAGAATAATAAGGAAGATGAGAAACATGTTAGGTTTAAAGTTCAAAAAAAAGACCAAGGAAGAGTTATAGTAGTGGACTTATAGCAAATGGTCTCCAAGTGGGAGAAGGTTGGATGGTCGATCCTGATCTTTAATGCCCAACTTCTGATAAAGGGGGTGTGGGGGGGGGGGGGGGAATCCCCCCCACTAAGCTCACCACAGGGGTCCAAGGGGATGTAAAATGTATTGTAAAATATTATTAGACTGTTGAGTATTAGGTCACAAATCTAATGGTAGTAATTATGTTGGTACATTTTTTCCCTAATATGTAACCCTACTTTGATATGAGGGTATTGTAAACAATGCAACACAATGAGTATGATTTAAGAAAAAATTGAACTATATATATTACAAGTTTATCCCTTCATTCATTGGACTAAATAAGAGAAGAAATGACTATTTTTATGTGAACATATCCTATTTTAAGTGAACTACATTAGCTCTATATTGATCTTGTATTGTGTTTAATGCATTTTACTTATGTATTTATTTTATTATAAATTGTTATGTGTTCTTTATTCTTAATACTTAAAAGTGAGGTTTTTTAAAGAAAGGAATCCTTTTTTATTATTCTAAGTTTTATTTTATTATTCACAATATGATTATTTGTTTTTAAAAATTTCAATATGTGAGTCATTCTATGATAATTAATGTAGTTAAATTTCATCTTGTCGATGTGTGAATCATTTAGAATTAGTGATTTTGGCTTACAAAAATTACCAACCATTTAAGGTTAATTTTTCAATAGATGGTGTATTCTTGTAAATTTTGAGCTATGGATTCAATATACTATACATAGTGACTTAACCAAAAGGTTAACAAAAAAACATTAAAAAGAGATAATATAGAAGCAATCAAAAATTATAAGAATATTCTTAATATCACATTGATTCTCTTATCTTCCCTCTAAGATCTTTAAATGGATTCTCCAAGGATTATGGAATTGCTTGTTGGATTGATGGATAATGGTGGCTTAAAAATCTCAACTAAGCATGAAAGGATTAATAACTTCTTGGATGCAAGGATAACGGGGATGAAATGAGAGTATGAAGGCTAAGAGAACTTCTATATACATTTAAATCTTTTAAGGATTTCAATTTAGTTCCACTTAGCTCTATGATTTGTTATTTATAGGGTGGTGGGAGAGGATAAAAATAAATTTTACATTCATAAGAATTCTCTAGTTTTAGATAATTATATAAAGTTAGAGGAGGATCTAAATTTTATAAGCTTCTATATTTTATTAGGGGTTAATAGGGATTAAATTTTGGGTTTTAAAGAGGTTTAGGGATGTAGGTGTGTAGGATAGGTTATGGCTAGGTTGGTTTGGGCAAGGAGGTGGGGGACTATGGGGTAGGTACAATATGGGGCATGCAAATAGGAATGAAATGAGTGGCCACTCAAAAAGTCATCATGGGATGAGGATCAAGATGATGAGGGGAAGGAATGATCTAGATGTTAGTTGAGGTAATAATTATAAGATGCCCCAAGCATAAATGTGAGGGAAAGAGGTTATAGGTGTAAGACTAGTCCTAAGGGTGAACACACCTTAACAATGATGATTAACCTCGTAATATGAATCCTAGGAAAATACTAATGTCAAGGAGAGAAGTGAGTAGATTAATTGTCTAAGATGAATAATATTGAGACAAAGACTTATGTTCAAGAAATGGATAGATAAATAAGTCCATGAGTTGTTACTAATTTTCGTGCAAGGGAGAGCTATAGGCTAAGAAAAGGATAGATATATTTTATATGAGGATCATAGCTCAACATTATTTAATTTATTGGAGTGACCATGGGAGGATAGGATGGGAATTAGTGTCTAAGCTATATTTGGTCACAAAAATGTGTCCAAGTACTACCCACATAGTCTAAAAATACCTTAGCATGATGTAGTTTTAACTTAGGATGGTTGATAGGGAGAAGGGAAACAGAAGAATATATCCTTAAAAATGATTATAATGACTTTTGGGATGGAAAGTAATTATTGGAAATTTCATTAAAGGATGGATAAATGACATGTGAATTAGAATTAGTTATTTGGATAAATGGGCAGGGTTGACTTGGACTAAAATAGGGTAAAAAGCGAAAAGAATAGGGTTATGGGGGGTTAAATATAGAATTGGGGGGTAAAATAAGTAATTTTAACTCATAGATTTTGTAATCTTGTACTCTGTAGGTATCAATAATGGATCACATTACCACATGCTTCTCACCATAGATATAGAGTTTGTGTGTTCTAATCGCCAGTTGAGGAAGGACAAGTATTTACATGGTATATAATTTTAGGAGTGAAGAGAGCTCATGTATATGATACAATATTTTATAGGAAGGCATTAGATAGTTTCATTGAGGACTAGATTATATAGATGCCATACAGATGGTATAGTGGAGGTGGGAAGAGGATGCAAATTATACTTGTATACTGACAAAGTGATATTTGATAGGGCATCAAGATTATAACATAGAGACATATCATTATAAAGATAGTTTTTAAATTAGTAAGATCTACTGGGAGAGGAGAATTTATTTGACAAAAGTGATAGAGAGAGGACTGAGTAGGGGTATATAGTTAACAAGACATTGGCACAAGTAGATGATGATAACATAGTTCCTATAGTATGGAATTACTAGATAGCTATAAAAGATCTTTGATTGACTGTAGATTATATAGGATGGTGGAAATAGAGATGGCCATAGATATTATTGATAACATAGGTTCCTAATAAGAGAGGGGCAGTATGAAGGATATTATAGGCATAGGAATGATTGAGGAAATGATGGGCTTAGATAATGTAGCCATAGGTTAAAATATATGATGAGGATAATGGTCATGATAGGATTGATGAATATTTAATGGTTATTGATGAGGGTGATCAAGCTGTATCCAAGGGTGATTATGGTATGGGTAAGGAGGATGAAGGAGTGAGGGGGAAAGGAAATAATGTTCTAGGTCCTTCTAGGCCACCTATTAACATGAAAATTTTGGAAGAGATTGATAGTATTCAGTAGGAGGTGAGGGTGAGGGTGGTTAAGGTGGCTAGTATGAGTGCTGAGAGAGAAAAATATCACCTAGAGCTAATGGATTTACAACAATAGATAACATAATATGATATGTATATTTGCCCCATATTAACTCACTTGACCACATTATGTGGATATATTTAGACCACATATTCATAGATACTAACTCTATAGGTTCAGATAGGTCATATTTAGGACAAAGTTAAATAGATAGCAATCCTATAGGGTTAGATAGGTTAGAGATGCACATATAATAGCCCTATATGGTCAGATAGGTCAAATTAAAACTTGATTCATTTAACGAGAATTAGATCTATATTTAGTCGAGTAGACCTAGTATGATGAGGACATACTATTACAGAGATATGGCTTAGAAGATTTGATAGTCAAAATATCACATCTGACTAGAGATGCCCAAAACTATAGGGGCATTTAAAAGGGTGTGGTTCTAGTAGATAAATGAGATCTATCTTATAAGGCCAAAACTACTCATTCCATACATGAATCGGCTAGGAGACCACCAGGACTGCTATGATCTTGGTCTGATCAGACATTTTTTGTGTTTTAGACATGTATTTCATACTTACCACATCAATGTCCATGATGCTTATATTGTATATATTTTTTATAGGATTCATGAACATTTATGTGATTATGATGATGTTTATAGTTGTATATGGCATGTTTATGTATATTTTGTTTATGTGATTGTGATGTATTTTCTAGTTTAGATATTTTATTTGATTGATTATAATCACGACATGATTAGATTTGGATGTGATTTGGATGTTAGGATTTATTTAGATGTATAGAAATGATGTATGATTATGTGTCTCTGAGTGTTATTTAATTTAATGTTTATGATGATGTAGATGTCTTTTAATTTCATGTATATGATGATGTAGATGACATGGTTTTTAGATAGATGATGTGATGCTAGGTTTTAATATTTATGTTTTATTAAATATATAAAATGATATAATGTGATATTATAATGAAATGGAATGTATTATAACATGTGACATGTGCTAAGATTTAGGTAGGTGGTCATTTAGTGAGATAATCATATGTCTCATTAATTGGTAATGGGTAAACCTTCCTGCACCAATGAGGTGGATGGATTAGTTACTAGGTTAGCGTGGTCAAATGGGATAGTTTAATGGGTTATCTTGAATACACTTGAAATGTTAGAAATCTAGTTTTACTATTATAGTTAGTTAAGAATATACCTATGACATTTGGATAGTCAAGGTCACATCAACTTATAGTACATGGGGAATTTAAGAGGGAACTTCATTAATGACATTCCCAATTTCATAATGGGTAGTCAATTAGGGCCATCCTCATTCCTAGACCAAAACCAAATATTTACAAAGTACAATACTTGAAGTGACAATTCAAACATTTACATATAAATTGATTACAAATTATTACAACAACATAAAATATTACAATAAGTATATACACAAAATAACAACTCATAAGAAAACTTAATTATGACATAATAAAAATATTTACATATGGATAATAGACTAAATTTATATATTAACAAGATGATGTGCTAAAAATTTATAAAAAATGTAACTTAAAAGAATGTATAAAGTTTTTACAAAGTTATCTGAAGTAAAATGGACTTGTGACCTAGTTAAGATTTAACTACTATATATAAAAGTGTGAAATGGATGAAAATTTATTTACAAGAAAAATGATAATAATATGTTGAAGGAACATGGTTAAGCAAATATAGACAAGACTAATCATTACATGGATAATAGGGTGTTAGGCAAAAACGGACAATTTACAAAGTATCCTAGAATATTGAACAAGGATAATAGGGAACAATAATCTGGTAACAATTAAGACAAGATCAAACTAGATATTCTTATAATCCTAGGAACAAAACAAAAGAATTAGGATTTTGTTAAATTTTTTTTACAAAATGTATTATACAACTTGGAGGAGGAATAATTAATGACCCTTATTTAATAATGAAGTTAGTGGGTGTAGGAGGATATATGATTAGGGTAATGAAAAGGGATAAGTAAAATTTGGTGCCATTAAGTATGATAGGGAGTAGGGCCATCTAGAAAAATTGATCCTCATTTGCACTTGGATGTCAGGAGGAAATATTGTTTTTTGTGTAGATTATATGTTCTAAATAACACTGTAATTGTTATCACCTCTATACTTTTAGCATTAATTTACCCCATTTTGAGACTCATATCTCTTTAATTTCAAATCATATATCTTAAAACAACCATTAGGATTAGGTTCATATGGAAGGTGAGAAGACTAGATTTGAAGATGGTAATGATGAAAGATGATGAAGAATGATGGATAGTGAAGTAGTGATGCATAAGATTTCCCCCCAAAATGAGGTATTCTAGATGGAGGATCAAAAAATTTAGGCCCTATTAGATATATAATTGTTTTAGATGCATTATATTTATTGGCTAATCAAGCTCATTTGTATCTAGAGTGGCCATTTTATATGCCCTTGATCCAAATTTGGTAATAATAACAGAAGGCCCAATCAAATTTACTTCAAAATTTCCCTTCTTTTTACTTTCAACATTGCTATTTTTTTGATATTTCATAAGGATGAGGTCACCGATTTGAAATTCTCGGGATCTTTAAATATTGGCCTTTGAGATTATTTTGATATGCTATGATGTGATCAAGGGCATTTTGACACTTTTCATCCAATATTTCTAGTTCTTGCAGCCACTTATTTCTATACTCATTATTTATTATGATTCCCCGAAAGGATATATGTAATGAGGGGTGTTCAATTTCAGCTAAAATGATTGCATCTATTCCAAATATGAAAGTGTATGGAGTGGTCATAGTAGGCATTTAGACACTATTTCTATATGACCAAAGTACATGATATAGTTGTAGATGTTATTTTATACCAATGTCATTGACAATTTTATTAAGTATTTTTATAATCATTTTGTTTATTGTTTCTGCTTGGCCATTACCCTAGAGTAATAGTGTGTGGATGAATATTACTTAATATGATATCGATTGCATAGGTATTCCACTTCCTCATTTGTAAATGATTTTACATTATCTGATATGATTTTGGATGGGACTCTTAATGGGTAAGTGATTTGATTGAAAGTGAACTTAAATATCTGAAGGCCTATGGTATATATGAGTGGAATAGCTTCCACCCCATAAATAAAATACTCTATGGTTTTAATAATGAAATTATTTCCATTTGATGAGGTAGGAATAAATTTTTCAATAAAATATAATCCCCACACTAAAAAATGCATGGGTTCATTATAGGTTTAAGATCTTGAACTAGATCATGTATGATATTCCCATTCTTTTTAATTAAGGTGTTTTTTACACCAAGACCTTTGAAATTAATTTTTTTAAGCTGTCAAACAAATGATTGAGATTTTTTACAATTTGTCTCCCAATGTGTAAAAAATAAAAAGATTCACTTAGATTCAAAAATTCTTCCAAATGGTTTAATTTTTTAGAGAGGAGGAATATAAAAATTAAGCTCTTCTTGCAATGTTTTACACCAAATTTTTTTTCTTTGGTTTGTGGGTGACCCATTCAAAATAGGAAAAAATTAAGTGTTACATATGATATAAGAACTATAAAAGCGTATGTTAGCATAAAAATATATGCATAGAAAGAAGATTGCAAATGTGAATATATACATAGAGAAAGATTTGTGGTGTGATTTTTGTACCTATTGTTAAGAATAATATTTAGATTTATATGGAAAAAATGTTTTTGTTTTGAAAAATCAAACCGTAGATAAGGTCGATGTAAGTTGTATTTTATTTAAATTATTATCCTAAGTAATTCATCCATTCCGGGGACCCACTAAGGTAATAAAACAAGCAATGAACATAAAATGTTGTTTGTAAACTCCGTACAATTTATGTTAATAAAAGGGCTATAGTCCAATGTTATTCTTAAACTCTACTATTTAAAATTAAGTGCACTCATGTTGTTCATTCATCATATTTCCTGTAAAGAGGGTATCCTTGTTTTATATTTTAATCAAACCTTATAGATATTTGTCAAAATATCTTGTAGAATTTGTCCTCCATACTTGCTTTACTCAAAAATATTTTATAAAATATAAATTTGTATAAAATTATAAGAGTTATCATTCTAATCTATTTTTAAAATTCATAGTCTTTTATCAATCATAGGGATGGATATGGATCAATGAATCTATTTATCCACATATGTATTTCATTTTCTCTCATTAAAAGTAGAAGAATGAGTGCATAGTGTAGCATAAAGATGTATTACGTAATTTTAATAGCTAATTTATATTTCTCATTTCATATTTTATATTATTAATTTATGAAAATTGTCTGTTAAGTAGATATCTAATTAATTGCATCACTAAATTAACTTTCTAAAATAACAATAAAACTTTGTTGTGGAAGTTCAAACATCATATTTTTAGAACAAAAATATTATAATAAATAGAGCCACAATAGTATTTTTATATATTATTCCTTTGAACAATAGATACTAAAATTGCATCATGGTACTTTTTTAATATAAATTAAATTAAAGTGCAAGTTCTCAAAAGGGTCTGTGTAGCAACTAGTCCCTATCTTTACATTTAATAGCACATTGTATTTCTTTATTTCATTGAAATCAACGTATTAAAATGAGATCTATCGATAACTTTGCATAGCAGGTAGTCCCTATATTTATATTGTAAATTGTTTAAAAGTGATATTTTATGTAAATTTGAAATGTAAACTCACTACAATAGTAAATATTTAATGTAAGTTCATTGCAACAATAAATGGTATGAAAAACTAATAACAATAAAATAAAATAATAATAGTATTGGTAGAATTTTGAGATATAGTATTTATATGTGCTAATATGACTAACATAGCTACATAAAATGATAAATTTCATAAAATGAATTTTACATATAAGACAAGATTAAAGTAAAAGTCTTTGAATTATGAAAAAATTAATAACAAAAAGACATATATAGTTATAATAATCATAAATTAAGTTTAGTCCTTGATATTGATGATTAGAAAAATAATATATAAAGATTCCTTGGATAAGATGTGAAGAGAAATCAATATAGCTTATAATAAATCAATCTTATAATAATCCTGAAACACGTGCCAACATATTTTATTTTATTTTTTTAATATTCAAGATAACATGAAAATAGGTTAAGATGATCACATGTTGTTTAATAATAAGAAATATCAAAATTTATTCATTTAAAAATATTGATAAAAGCATATAAATTTTATTTGTGTTAATATTCAATTGAAATAAGAAAAGGGTCACTTTTTACTATAATTTTTATTACATAACAATTACAATGATTAGTGTCATAGGCACCAAAAAGAGAATTAACACACACATCCCAAAATCCTTGTTATCCATCATACATTATTTGAAAAAAAACACTATAAAAATAACACTGGTTTGGATAGTTCATCATAGTATATTTTTTATTCATGACAATATGATAATTGAATATGTGTGCCATGAATTGCACCAGATGTCATGGGAATTAGACTTAAAGTGTAAAAATCACATAGTATTTTCTCAACCCACTACCATATGAAATTATTATATATTAATTTTCTACTTTTTGGGGTATAATATTGATAATGATTGTGGCATAATTTATTATTTTAGATTATCAAACATAATAAAATTATGTTTTTATATGCATAGGCACTCCTTGGGAAAGTTAATGCACAATGAAACATAGTGCATTTTTAGATTGTACTAGTTTTTAAAGAAACTTATCTCTATTTTTAGTTGGCATATATATTATATTTTTTACAAAAGAAGATGGAAAATAAGGAAGGGAATTATATAGTGACAACAATATAAAATATTATGATATTCTAGTTATTTTTGACATAAATGCTACTTTATTAAATTATAAAATATGTTTTGTCTTGGAAATATCCATCACTCCCTATATATTTCCCTAGATAATGATTCAAACACCACATATAAAATTATCATTTTCATGAAGTATATGATCAATTTACAAAATAAATTTGGTGAATTTGAATAAAGAGATGGCATTGCTTCATTTAACTAGTCCATCCAAAATAAAAAGAACTGTGAATCCATAGTATATTAAATATATTTGTTGAAAAAAAAAATATATAATTTAGTTGTAAATTTACATTAAAAGTAAAATTATTTTTAATCATGATAAGTTTTATATATTTTTCTCTTTACAACCTAGTTCTATTATGATTATTTTTACCCACTAAGATCACCATGGGAGTTTAGGGGGTGAAAATTTCATTTTAAAATATTGTATTTTCATAGTAAATCTAGAACATTCACTATTGGGTCAAAAATCTAATGATAGAAATTATTTTGTTACATTTTCCCCTAATGTGTAACCTTCCTTTTATATGAGGGAATTGTAATCATGATGACACACTGAGTGTGAGTGAAGAGGACATTGCAATAGATGTGTTACAAGTTTTTTCTTTCATTTTTTGAAATGAATAGGAGAATAACTTGTTATTTCTATGTGGACATAGCCCATTTTGGGTGAACCACATTAAATTTTTATTTCTATTAAGTTGTGTTTTTTGTATTTTATTTTTTTATTTATTTTATTAATATTGCTCTATGTTCTATATTCCTAATAATTGGTATTAGATTGAAAGGTTTATTTTCTAGTTAAATTAATATGAAAAGAGGGTTCTTGGTTTGAATGGGAGCAGTGGTGAAAAAAGGCAAATTTAAGCTTGAGAAATTCAATGGCCAAAACTACCAACTATGGAAGATGAAAATGGAGGACTATGTATATCATAAGGATATTTTCCTATCATTAGGTGAAATATCAAAAAAATTGGTGACTATGAAGGATACATAATGGGAGGTTCTTGATAGAAAGGCCTTGTCAATGGCCTTCAATTCATAATTTACTCCTACTATGCTTGGCAATGTCGATGGCCTTCAATATTTCAAAATAAAAGACAACAATGGATGTGATAAATGCATTGGATAGGTTATAATAAAAACTTTCAACCTACAATAAGCTATTTCATATAAATCATTTATTTAATATGGATATGTTAGAAAGTGGGTATGTTGCTAAACATTTAAATGAATTAAAGATGGTCACAAATTATTTAAGCTTTGTAGGAGTAAACATTGATGATGAGTTTATGAATATTTTTATTCTATGCTCATTGCTAAAAATTTAGAATGACATGGTCATGGTTGTGAGAAATTTTATCTCTGATTCAAAAGCTTTAAAGTTTCATGATGCTATTGGTGTTATTCTTAACAAAAAATGTGACAAAAATGCCTAGGTGAGAAATCAAGTAATGTTTTGACTATGAAGAATAGGAAAGGAAACATTGATTGATAAAATGGCCTAGGGAATCATGGTAAGTTTAAGAATGGTAGATCAAAATTAAGAGGAATTTTGGTGTACTAGATTCATGGGAAGAAAGGACACCTTAACAAAGATTGTTGGTTTTGAAAAGGAAAACAAAGAGAAGACAACAAGATGAAAATCAAGAAGTAAATGTAGAAGTTAATGTGTTTCAATATATTTTAATCTTTTCATTAGATAATTTTAATGATTCTTTAGTGTTAGATACAGGGGCTTCATTTTATGCTACAACCCATAGGAAATATTTTCAAGACTATGTTCGATGTGATTTTGGATAAGTTTATTTTGATGATGGTGAACCTTGTAAAATTATTGGAAAGGGTAAGATACATATAAAATTATAGAATAGAAATAAATGGTTGATAAATAATGTGAGGCATGTTCCTAAATTATGAATAAATCTAATTTTAGCAGGGTAGTTTGGAATTAAAGGTTGCATAGTTACATTTACAGAAAATTCATGGAAGGTCATTAAAGGACCATTGGTAATATCAAAAGGAAAAAAGGTAGGTAAATTAAATTTATATATGGGTAATGTTGAATCTTTTATTTTCTTATATTATACAAAAGAGGACATAAAATTATGGAACCATAGACATGGGCACATGAGTGATGAGGTGGATTTTGATTTTTGTGAGTACTTTATGTACTGAAAATAGAAGAAAGTCAGATTTCTCAGAGTTGGGAAGACAAAGAAGGATGAAAAATTAGATCTTATATAGACGGATATGTGGGTATTGACTCAGGTATCATCCATTTATGGATCTTATTATGTTAGTTTTATTGATGATGAACATGAAAAATTTGGGTTTATTGCATGTAAAAAAAATCTGATCTTTTTAATACTTATATGAAATGGAATGCTTTGGTTGAGAATGAAATAGGAAATAAATGCATTTACAGGTTGAATTATGAATATGGAGGAAAAAAGAGGTACAATGTCATATTTGATTTAAAGGGGTTTGCACAAAGAAAAGGTTTAGATTTTGATGAAATATTTTGTCCAGTTGTTAAAATGACTTCCATAAGAACTATTTTATGTTTGGTAATAGTAGTAGATATACACCTTGAATAGTTGGATGTGAAGACCATTTTACTTCATGGTGAATTGGAAGAGGAAATATATATCGAGTAGCCATTGAGATACAGAGTCAAAGGTAAGGAGAAAATGGTGTGTATGTTGAAGAAGATTTTGTATGGCCTAAATCAACCTCCAAGGCAATGGTATTTGAAATTTGACATGTTTATGATAGAACAAGGTTAGAGAGATTAAACAATGGCATACACATTATATTTTTTCATTGTGTGTAGATTACATGCTTGTTGTAGTGTCTAACATGCATGATATAAATGATCTGAAAATAAAACTAGAAAATTAATTGACTATGAAGGAGTTGTGTGCTCTAAAACAAATTCTTGGTATGAAAATAACAATAGATAGGAAAAATAGAAAATTGGCATTCTCTCAATAAGAATAAATAAATAAGGTTTTATTCAAGTTCAATATGCAACTTGTAAAAATAGTGAGTACACATTTGGGAGGGCACTTCAAATTAAACAAAGAATAGAGTTGTAAAATGTAGAAAGAAATTGATAACATGTCTAAAGTGCCCTATGATTTAGTAGTTTCAAGTTTAATGTATGTTATGGTGTGCCTAAGACAAGATATTGTGTGGGAGTTTTCTGTAGGTTTATGAGTAATCCAAGAAAGGATCATTAGAATGCATTCAAGTGGATTATAAGTTACTTAAGAGGGACCACTGATAGACAATTATGCTATAATGGGTGAGATGTTAGCCTACAAGGATATATTGATGTAGACATGGTTGGAGATTTAGATGTTATAGGGAGCACCATAGGTTATGTATTCACTATTGATGACATAACAGTTAGATTTCAAAAATATAGAAGTAGTTGATTTGTCAATTACAGAGCATAATATGTTGCATTTACAAAATCCATGAAGGAGATGAAATGGATGCAATAGTTTATGGAAGAGTTGAGGTAAAATAGGAAAGATTGTAGGTTGTATAGTGGTATATAGAGCATGACTAATTTAGAAAATAACTAAGCATTATATTCAAGAAACAAACATACATAACTCAGGTATGACTTCATTCATTTAGTTTTGGAGGATGGTCAACTAAAGTTGGAAAAGATCCATACAAGAAAGAATCTTGTAGATATACTAACAAAGGTTTTCATAAAGTCGAATTTGGTAATTTTTTCAACTTTAATAGGTATTTAGGAATAAAAAGGAATTTGAGAAACATATTAGGGTTAAATTTCAAAGAAAAGTCCAAGGAAGAGTTGTGGTGGAATTATAGCAATGGTCTCCAAGTGGGATATTTTTGGATGGTGGAGCCTAATCTTATTATAATTCCTAGCTCCAAAAATGGTGAAGGGGAGGGGGGGTAACTCCCCCCACTAAGCTCACCATAGGGGTCCAAAGAGGTGAAAAATGTATTGTAAAATATTGTAATTTCATAGTAAATTTGGACTATTGACTATTAGGTAACAGATATAATGGTAGAAATCATGTTGGTGCATTTTTCCCCTAATATATAACCCTAATTTGATATGGGGCATTGTAAACATGGAGACATATTGATTGTGTGTGAAAAGAATTGTAGTGGATGTATTATGGATTTATCCCTTCATTTATTAGTCTGAATAAGAAAACAAATTACTTTTTTTTTGCGAACGTAGCCCATTTTGGGTGAACTACGTTAAATCTATATTTATATTGTGTTGTGTTTTATGGATTTTAGTTTTGTCTCTATTTTATTAAAAAAATATTTTCATTCTATATTCCTAACACTTAAAAGTGATGTTTTTTAAAGAAAAGAAGTTTTTTAAGTATTCTACATTCTATTTTATTATTCAAAATTTGATTGTTTGTTTAAAATAACATCAATATGTGAATCATTATATGATTTATTTAATGATAGTGAATGTAGTTTAACTTAGTGTTGTTCATGTGTGAGTCATTCAGAATGAGTGATTTTGGATTTAAAAATTTACCAACCACTTAAGGTTATGTTTTCAATAGATGGTGTAGGCTTGTAAATTTTGAGCTATGGATTAAATATACTATATATAGTAACTTAACCCAAAAGTTACAAAAAACATCAAAGTGAGATAATATGGAAGTAATAGGAAATCATAAGAAGATTAATGTTATCATGTTTCTTCTCTTATCTTCCCTCCAAGATCTTCAAATGGATTCTCCAAGGATTATTGACATGCTTGTTGGATTGCTTGATAATGTTGGCTTCAAAATCTCAACTAAGCATGAAAGGATTGATAGCTTCTTGGATGCAAGGATAATGGGGATGAAGTGAGAGTATGAAGGCTAAGAGATCTTATACATACATTTAAAATTTCCAAGGCTTTAAGATTAGTTCCACATAGCTCTATGGTTAGTTATTAATAGGGTGGTGGGAGAGGATTGAAATGAATTTTACATTCATAAGAATTCTCTTGTTTTAGAGAACTATATAAAGTTAGAGGAGGACGTAAATTTAATAAGATTATAGATTTGATTAGAGGTTAATATGGATTAATTTAGGGGTTTTAGGGTGGTTTAAGGATGTATGTGTGTAGGAGAGGCTATGGATAGGTTGGCTTCGGCAAGGAGGTGGGGGACTAGGGGGTAGGTATAATATTTTGAATTTTAAATTGTCAAGAGGTTAATTAATGCGGTGGGATTAGTGATTTAATGGGATGTTATTGGGATAATTAAGGGATTAATATAGCATAAGAGTGTAGGAAGGTTCACATGATGTAGGAAATATTAAATGGGGAATGGAATTTAATTATTTAATTAAGACTATGCAAATGGAATTAATTGTAATAAATACTAGAATTAGTGGAATGGTTAGGGTGAGAAGATTAATATGTATACATTTGACCTTATTTTAAATGGAATTATGACTAAAGAAGTGGGAAGTAATGATATATCATATAAAAGCCATTGCCCCCTCGAGGGGACATGCAAAGAGGAATGAACCAAATGGCCACTTGAAAAGAGATCATGGGGTGGGGATAAAGACAATGAGGGGATGGAAAGCTCTACATAATAGTTGCTAAAATAATGATAAGATGCCCCAAGCATAAATGTGAAGGAAAGAGGTTGTAGGTGTAAGACTAGTCCTAAGGGTGAACACACCTTAACAATGATGAATAGCCTCATAAGATGAATCCTAGACAAAGACCAATGTCAAAGAGAGAGGTGAGTAATTTCATTATATAAGATGAATAATAGTGAGCTAAATACATATGTTTAGGAAATGGATAGATAAATAATTCCATGTGTTGTTGATAATTCCCATGCAAGGGAGAGATACAGGCTAAGGAAAGGATAAAAGATAAGTGGTTTATGATAAATATATATATATATATATATATATATATATATATATATATATATATATATATATATATATATACATACATATATATATATACATACATACATATATACATACATACATATATATATATATATACATATATATATATATATACATATATATATATATATATACATATATATATATATATATATATATATACATATATATATACATATATATATATATATACATATATATATATATATACATATATATATATATATATATATATATATATATATATATATATATATATATATATACATACATACATATATACACACACACACACACACACACACACACACACACACACACACACATATATATATATATATACATACATATATAGACATACATATATATACATATATAGACATACATATATAGACATACATATATAGACATACATATATATATATATATATATATATATATATATATATATATATATATATATATATATATATATATATATATATATATATATATAATTCAAGGACATTATCTCAACATGATTTAATATATTAGAGTGACAATGGGAAGATAGGATTGGAATTAATATCTAAGATTTATTTGGTCACTAAAAAGTGGTCAAGTGCTACCCACATAGTCTATAAATACCTTAGGATGATGTATTTTAAGGAGTGGGTAAATAGAAGACTATACCCATAAAAAATGATTAAAATGACTTGTGGGATGGAGAATACTTATTGAAAATGTCATTAAATGATGGACAAATGGCCATGTGAATCAGAATGAGTTATTTGGATAAATGGGTAGGGTTTACATCAACTAAGAAAGTGTAAAAGGTGAAAAGAACAGGGTTATGGGGGGTTAAATATAAAATTTTGGGGTAATATAAGAAATTTAACTCTTGGATTTTTTAATCTTTTACTCTAGAGGTATTGAGAATGGATTGCATTCCCACATGCTTCCCACTAGAGATAAAGAGTTTATTAGTTCCAATCACCAGCTATGGCAGAACCAATAGTAGGTACCCCATCTTAGTTTATCATTTTGTAATATAATTATATTTATTAATGAGGGGTAAATTTAAACAATATAAAATCACAATTGGGGTTATTTCCCCTAGTTATAATTTTATACCTGTAATTTGGAGTAATGCACTTGTTACCCATCATTTTGGAAAATCACTTCTAGCAAATTGTGATTTTATAAAACCATGAGAGGTGAAATATAGTTTTAAAATACCACATAGGGTGACTTAGGGTTTCTTGAAGCCTTAGGTGGTGATTAGTAATTTTACAAAATGAGAAGAAGTGAAGAGCTATTTTGTCAAAATTATAAGTTAGGGTTAGGAGCCAAAAGCAATTTTGTTTAAGGTTATTTTTAAGACCTAGCTGGGTAAGGGGATAAGATGGGAATAGGTATATGGATAGGTAGAATATGTATGGATAGGTAGGTTAGGTATAGGATAAGAAAAATTTAGGTTAGCGTGTCAGTTTCTAGTGATTAAAGACTAATAGGTTTGGTGGTGTAGGAAGATTTAGGTGTGCTAGCATCTAAGCTATGATGACCATTGGTATTAAATAAGATGCACCAAGTAAGGCTAGTTAATTTTGGATTAATAGAGATGACTGGCCTATATTATATTATCATGATGTCATTCATTCAGATAAATTAGGCTCTCATCACTACATTGGTGGAGAGATTACGTTATAAGATGAGTAATTTTCACTTAGTCATAAGAGAGATGATAGTGACTTTGGAGGAAATGTGGTGCATTTTATGATTACCTATGAGAGGATATGCAATCCTTTGTAGGTCATGGGAATGGATCATGACTAAGCAATGATTGTGTGGACATCTATAAGTCATATTTCATGATTCATTGATTGGCATTGATAGGGCCTTCATAGATTATAATATTGATAGGTTAACCATAGTTTTCATGTTTCCTACTACTAGCATATTATTACTAGACAAGAGTGGTCAGTGGTCTCATCTAGGCTTATGGGATGTAGTGGCAGACATGGTACATGATTATCATGTTTTTACATGGAGACCTATTATGGTGGTCCAACAATATAAGGAGCTTCATATGGTGGTATATAGAAGAGTTGTGAGTTTCTAACCCTCATTATTGATACAAATATATTTCTAGGAGCATGTGGCAATCAAGAGGTCACTAGGTACATGAGAAGTTCATAATCTTGATCATTTTACTAGTGTTTAGATGGTATATCATTCTAGGAGTGTAGAGAGCTCATGTATTCAATACGCGATTTTATAAGAAGGAATTAGATAATTTGATTAAGGACCAAATTATTTAGATGATGTACAAGATGGTAAAGTGGGAATGAGAAGATGATATAGACTATACTTGTATGCTAAGAAAGTGTTATTTGATAGGGCATCAAGATTACAACATAGAGAGATATAATTCTAATAGAGTGCAAAGATATTTTTATATTAATAGGATCTCCTAGGAGAGGTGAATTTATTTTCCAAGAGTGAGAGTGAGGGGCCAGAGTATGGGAATATAGTTGATAAGGCATTAGCATAGGTTGATGATGATAACATAGTTCCTATAATATGTGATTATTAGAAAGCTATAGAAGATCCTAAAATAACTGTAGATTATAAGGATGGTGGAAATAGAGATGGCCATAGATATTAATGATACCAACACATGTTCATAAGAGGATATGGGAAATATGGAGGCTCTTACAGGTATAGGGATGATTAAGGAGATGATGGGCATACAACCTATAAATATAGGCTAAGAGATATGGTGGGGATGATGGTAATGATAGAATTGGTCAAGATTTGATGGTTATTGATGGGGGTGATTAGGGTATAGCCAAGGGTGATCAAGGTGTGGGTGAGGGGGATCAATATGTGACGGGGAAAGAAACTAAAGTTATGGAGCCTTCTAGGCCACCTATTAGTGTGCCAAGCTAGGAATAAATTGATAGTCTTCAGCAGGAGGTAAGGGCAAGGGTGGCTAAGGTGGCCAAGATCAGTGCTAAGAGAGATAAATATTTCCTAGAGATTTTAGATTTATGATTATAGATAACGTAATAGGATATTTAGATGGGCCCATTATTAACTTACTTGACCACATTATTGGGAGAGTTTGGGACCACAAACACATAGATAATAGCTCTATAGGGTCAAATATATCAAATTAATGATGAAGATACTTAAATAATAGTTGGACAAGGTTAGATAGGTTAGATTTAAGGTATAAATTCACAATATAACATATATACATGATCAAATAGGTGATATTCAAACTTGATTCAACTAATAAAATGTAGAGTTATAAGTAGTTGAGTAGACCCAGGATGAGGGGGACACACTATTATAGAGACATGGCTTAGGAGATGTGATAGTTCAAATATCACATCTGACTAGAGAGGCCCAATACAATATTGTTATTTACAAGGGTGTGGTGCTAGTAGATCAGTGATCTCAATCTTATAGGGCCAAAACTTCTCATTCTCTACATCAATCAGCTAGGAGACCACCAAGACTGTTGTGATCTTGGTTTGATGAGACATTTTTTGTATTTTTGACATGTATTTTGTACCTACCACATCGATGCCCCATAATTATTATATTATATATATTTTTTATAGGACTCATGGACATTTATGTGATTATGATAAAATTTATTGTCATATATGGCATGTTTATGTATATTTCACATATGTGATTCTGATGTATTTGTTAGATTAGATATTGGATTTGATTGATTATAAGTAGGATATGATTAGATTTAGATGTGATGTGGATGTTGGGATTTATTTACATGTATATAAATGATGTATGATTAAGTGTTTTATGAGTGTTCTTTAATTTAATATATATGATGATGTGGATGTCTTTTAATTTCATGTATACGATGATGTCGACAACATGGTTTTTAGATAGATGATGTGATGTTAGGTTTTATTTTATATAAGATATTAAATTTATAAAATTATATAATGTGATATTATAATGAAATGGAATATGTTATAACTTGTGATGTGTGCTAATATTTATGTAGGTGGTCCTTTAGTGTGATAATGATATGTCTCATAAATTTTTAATAGGTAAACCATCCTACACCAAGGAGGTGGATGGATTAGTTAGTAGGATAGGGTAGTCAAATGGGATAGATTAATGATTAGGTGATATGGGTTTTGGGGTGTCTCAAATCCATTAGAAATGTTGGAAATCCATTCTTACTATTGCACTTAGTTAAGAATATACCTATGACATTTAGATAGTTGAGGTCCCATTGACTTATAGTGCATAGGGAGTTTAAGAGGGAACTTCATTAGGTTCATATATAAGGTGATCATACCAGATGGGAAGATGATAATGATGAGAGATGAGGAAGAATGATGGATATTAAAGTAGTGACACATAGGAGTTCTCCCAAATATGGGGTCTTTTAGATAGAGGATCAAAAAATTTAGGTCCTATTAGATATAGAACTATTTTAGATGCATGATATTTATTGGCTCATCAAGCTCATATACATATAGTGTGGACATTTTATATGCCCTTGATCAAAATTTGGTAATAATAACAAAAGGCTCAATCTAATTTACTTCAAAAAAATTCTTCTTCTGCATTTAACATTGATGTTTTTCTAATTTTCCTTAAGGACTAGGTCACCAATTTCAAATTCTTGGCACTGAATTTTCATAGAATATTAACCTTTTACCTTATTTTGATTTGCTCTAAAGTGATCAAGGGCATTTTGAAAAATTTCATACAATAATTATAGTTCATGTAGCCACTCATTTCTATCCTCATTGTTTATTATGATGCCCCACAAGGATATACGTATTGATGGGTGTTCAATTTTAAATGAAACATTCCAAATACCATAGAGTATGAAGTGGTCCCATTAGGCATTCAAAAACTACTTCTATATGAGAAAAGTATATGATATAGCTATAGATGCCATTTTATTCCAATGTCATTGATAATCTTCTTAAGTATTTTTATAAACATTTTTTATTGCTTCTAGTTGGCCATTGACCTAGGGTTATAGTGTGTGGATAAGTGTTAATCAATAAGATATGAATTGCATCGATCTTTCACTTATTGATTCATAAATGATTTTCCATCACCTGATATGATTTTTTATGGGATTCTAAAGAGGTAAATGATTTGATTAAAATTGAACTTAGATATTTGAAGGCCTATGGTGTATATGAGTGGTATAGCTTCCACCCTTTTATTAAAATACACTATGGTTATAATAATGAAATTGTGTCCATTTGATAAGGTAAAAATATTTTTTCCTATAAGATCTAATCCCCATACTGAAAAAGGCCATGGGTTCATTATAGGTTTAATATCTTTGGCTAGGGCATGTATGAGATTCCTACACTTTTCAATTAAGGTATTGTTTAGACAAAGACCTTTGAAATTAATTTTTTAAAGTTGTCAAACAAAATATTGAGACGTTTTACAATTTTTATCCCAGCATGTAAAAAATAAAAATATTGGATTAGCTTCACAAATTCTTCTTAATGATCTAATTTTTTAGATAGGAGGAATATAAAAACTGAAGGTCTTTCTGAAATGTTTTACACCACTTTTTTTTTTTCATTTGTGGGCGACCCATTCAAAATAGGAAAAAATGAAGTGTCACACATGATGTAATATCCCTAAAATCATATGTCAATTTAAAAATAGATGCATAAAAATAAGAGTGCAAATGTGAATATAAACATAGAATAATATTTATGGTGTGATTTTCATACCTATTATTAAGAACAATACTTAGAGTTATATGGAAAAAGTATTTTTGTTTTGAATATTTGAAGCATATACAACCCTAGTGCAAGTTGTATTTTATTTAAATTATCATCCTAAATAATCCATCCATTCAAGGGACCCACCCATGCACTAAAATAAGCAATGAATGGAAAATGTCATTTGTAAACTCCATACAATTTATGTTTAAAAAAAGAGGTACAGTCCAATGTTATTCTTAAATACTACTATTTCAAATTAAGGGTACTCATGTTATTCATTCATCATATTTCCTCTAAATATTCTCTCCTTGTTTTATATTTTAATTAAACCTTGTATATATATGTAAAAATATCTTCCATGATTTTTCCCCCATACTTGCTTTACACAAAAATAATTTATAAAATATACATTTTTATAATATTATAAGTGTTATCATTGTAACCTATTTGGTAAATTCATAGTGTTTTATCAAACATAAAGATTGAGAGGGAGCGATGAATCTATTTGTAAACATATATATTTCATATTTCCTCATTAGAGGTAGAAGAATGAGTGGATAGTGTACCATAAAGATGCATTACTTAATGTTAATAGATTGTTTATATTTCTTGTTTCATATTTTATATTATTAACTTTTTTGTTAAGTGGATATATAATTAAATACATCACTAAATTAACTTTTTAAAATAACCACAAAACTTTGTTGTGGAATTTTGAACATCATATTTTTAGACCAAAAATATTATAATAAATAGACCTACTATAATATTTTTCTGTATTGTTCCTTTGAACAACATCAACTAAAATCGCATCTTAGTAGTTTTATTGATATAAATTAAATTAAAGTGAATAGTATTTTTATGATTTTTCTCCCAAATATTTATAGGACATTCTTTTTCTTTCTACAAGTTTTCCATCAACTCTAGATTTTTTGAATGAAGTTTCTGGATATGTACCACTTCAATTTTTCCAAATATTAATAGGTGAAATTTATTTATATGATTTTCATTTTGTATCTTTTTACATTACAATCATGATTATATTGACCCATTATTTTCTTTCTTAACCTTTCATAATACCTATTAGCTTGTAATTTTTCTCAATAAAGAAATTTATTTCTTTGTTAAAACTCTATGTTGAAGGTGTAGCCCCTATGGTGTTTCCAATTATTACTATTTTTATGGTCTTTCTCAATCTATTTCACTTTTATTTGCATTGAATTCTTATGAATTATGTTTGAAAATGAAAATTTACACCATTTTCCACTTTATTCCAATGTCATTTTCCAAGGTTTCCATGGTTTACATGTTCATACACCTCTTCAAACTTTAAAATTATCTAAATCACAACATGTTTTGTTTAAATCTTATCTTTGCAATATTTTTCCATCTCCTCATTAGTATTATCAATTTCAAATTTTTTATTTAATGAAATAATTTCCTCCATTTTTTAGTCTTGTTGTGAATAATTATCAACTTCTCGATTAGCATGTTAACAAAAATTTAAAAAAATTTAAGATTTATCCATATTAATAACACAAAATGTATCATTTAAATCTCCTTGTGGACAAAGAAGATAATGGCTAGATTTGGGTTTGTCTCCTATCTTTCCTCATAAATGTGAAGCATGATTTTTATCAGGTTTAAGCATAAAGAACTCCATCTTTTTGAACTTACTTTTGAAATTAAATCTTTTTCATAAAATTATATTATATCCATGCCTTATAGTATTGATACCCTTCAATCCTTTATAAAAAAAAATGTTTGTTAAATTAAATTGTAGAAAAATCATGTCCTTTGTGATAAAATATGTAAAATTGATTCTACATGTATAAAACTTACACCGATTTAAGAAAATACATTGGTAAAAAAGAGTAAGAGTTGGTTAAAACAATATATAAGGACGATGTTGTCAACCATAAAATACAAAGCTTAAACTAATTTTAAAATTTGGAAGACCAAAAGCAAAACATTTCACTATACAAATCAAATTCCCACAATTTCAAATATTAGTTACTAAGCATAAATAAAATTGACATAAAAATACAATGCACTTCAATCATTGCATGTGGTATAGTTTTAAAAATAATAATATTATTTTAAAAAAATAAAAAATCTTGAATACATTTATATAGATATAAAATTTGAATTATGTATATAACCAATATTGGGTAAAAAAGACGCAATAGAACTAGGATGTAACGATATGCTTTTTGAATGTATTATTAAATTAAACTTGAAAAAGAGTATAAGAATGTTGTAAACGATTAGGCCAAATAAAAAAAAGTACCTTTTATATGATAAATTTATGTAACTCGTGTATCTATGTGACATATAACCAAAGGTTATATAATATTTCAAATCAAATCTAAAATTATTTATTTTTTCTTGTTATCATATATATCGAAAACACAAAATAAAAACCAAGTTAATAATATTGTTTATTATTTAATTATTCATATTTACAAAAACATGTTTATAATAATGATTGACATGTTAATAAAATATATAAATAGTATAATTAACTTGGCAAGACCCAACTTTTCAAAAATTAAATACATCCTTCCTGAAAGCTTTTAGAGATTAATAAGTGAAACACAAAGCCTTCATTTTAATTTTTCTTACAATTTTTCAATTTGTCATTTTACTTAAAAATAAATATTTATTTAGTGATTTGTTAAAAAATAAAATCAAATTTATCATCATAGAAACAAAAAAGACCTTAATTTGGTCTCTTCAACTTTATTTTGTCTACACCTCATTAAGCGAGAGGATTCAATAGCCCTGAGACTTTAACTTTGTGTTTATGTGGCAATTAAGCCATGGCACATCAACACATCAAATTAACATTGATGGATATATTAATGTGTCAACTTTTTGATTCTAGTTTTAAACATTTCACGTGGTAGTATGGACCAAAGGTTTTGATTTCCATACAAATGGTCATTATGGTGCCATTTTGGAGGTCTGATCGATCGGTGATGGTAAAATCACCAAAAAAAAGCCAAGTGGGAACCAAAATTTTACCATTTAAACTTGGTTAATAATGCACAACCCACAAAATGAATACACCTAGTTCAAGGTGATGAGGCATTAACACCTCAACACCCTACAATTATTACCCATCACCTCACATTTAATTCCTTGATAATTACATTATTTAATGTTGACCTTCATGCACCATCATGCCTTGTTCATTCCCATTGGGCCATCACATTTCATGCTTTTGAAGGGAATATGATATCAAGTGTTTAGAATATGGGGTGATAGGAACAATAAAAGTTACTACAAGACTACTTGTTGTTAGTTGTGATCACTGCATATAGATGAGGTTTTTTATACCTTACTACGGTTATAACCCAAATAATTAAAAAAATTCTAATATAGATTTAAATTTGTGTTGAAATTTTAAAAATAAAATGTTCACTTGCCATCATTTATAGAATTCTTAAACTATAGTTGATTTAAGTGTAGTTGATTACCCTACATGCTTTTGAAGGGAATACGATATCAAGTGTTTGGCATACGGGATGATAGGAAGAATAGCAGTGACTACAAGACTACTTGTTGTTAGTTGCCATCACTACATATGGATGAGGTTTTTTATACCTCACTATGGTTATAACCCAAATAATTAAAAAAATTATAATATGGATTTAAATTTGTGTTGAAATCTTAAAAATAAAACGTTCACTTGCCATCATTCTATAATTCTCAAACTATAGTTGATTTAAGTGTAGTTGATATATGAATCATTTGGAACGAGTTAGTTTAACTTACAAGTTTTAATGGTAACATAAGATTTTTTTTATTATTATGGGTTTATTTATTTTATCTTATGTAGAAATGATAAAATGGGTGAACATCTTAGGATTCACAAATGCACATTTTAGGAGACCCATGTCTATATCCACTGGTGTTTTTCAGCATTACCAATCCATGGATTTTCCTTAGTTATCATTGTTTGCAGGTGAGGTATTTTATACCTCACTAAGGATATGAGACATAATGTCATAGGGTTTTTGAATATTTTTTTCAATGTCTATTAAAAAAAATATTTTTATCCATCTATGATTTATTTTGATGGTTTTTGGGATTACATCTACTCATCATGATCCTCACGGGTTTTTTATTTTATTAATCTTTGTCTTTTTATTATGATTTTTTTTTAAATTGTGAAATATGTTTTTTAGTATTCTAGGTTATTATTTAAAAATGATTAAGCCTTGTATTTTATTTTGGAATCATTGTTTACTATTGGATGGTGGTGCATGATCTTATTATAATGCCCAGTTCCTGACATGGGAGGTGTGGACAGGGGCCAATGCCCCTCACTAACATCACCATGGGTATCCAAGTGAGTGGAAAATGTATTATAACATATTGTGACTTCATAATAAATCTAGATCATTCACTATTAGGTTGTAAATTTAATGGTAGAAATTATTTTGGTGCATTTTGCCCTAATATTTTACCCTCTTTTGATATGAGGGCATTGTAATCATGGTAGCACACTGAGTGTGAGTGAAGAAGAAATTACATCATATGCATTTTAGGTTTATTCCCTAATTTTTTGAACTAAGAGAAGAATTATCTATTTTTGTGTGGACATAGCCCATTTTGAGAGAACCACATAGAATCTATTTTTCTCTTATGTTATATTTTTCATATTTTATTTTATTAATATTGATCTATGTTTTATATTCTTAAAAAATAGAATCAATGCCAAAGATTTATTTGGTGGCTAAAATCATAGGAAAAAATGGTTCTTGGTTTAAATCAGAGAAAGGATGGAAGAAGTCAAGTTTAAGGTTGAGAATTCTAATGGCCAAAACTACCAACTATGGAAGATGAAAATGGAGGACTATCTATATCATAAGGATATTTTCCTATCATTAGGTGAAATAGCAAAGAAGTTGGACTATGAAGGAGAAATAATGGGTGGTTCTTGATTGAAAGGCACTAGTAATAATATGTTTTTGCTTCACAATGTCAATGGCCTTCAATATTTCAAAATAAAAGACAACAATGGATGTGATAAAGGCATTGGATAGATTGTATGAAAAACTTTCAACTTACAACAAGGAATTTATTATGAAGCATTTATTCAATATGGAGATGTCAGAAGGTGGGTATGTTGTTGAACATTTAAATAAATTTTAAATGGTCACAAATCATTTAAGATCTGTAGGAGTTAACATTGATGATGATTTTATGGCTCTTTTTATTGTAGGCTCATTTATAGAAAGTTGAAATGGCTTAGTCATGGTTGTGAGTAATTTTATCTCTGATTGAAACACTTTAAAGTTTGATGATGTTATTGGTGTTATTCTTAATGAAAAAATGTGATGAAAAAGCATAGGTGAGACATCAGGAAATGTTTTGACTATGGAGAATAGGAGAGGTCAAAACAATAAATAAAATATCCCAGATAATCATGAGAAGTATAATAAGGGAAGATCCAAATCAAAAATAATGTTGGTGTGCTAGATTTGATAGAAGAAAGGACACCTAAATAAAGATTGTTGGATTTGAAAAGGAAAACAAGGACAACAAGATAAAAATCAAGAAGTAAATGTATAAGGTGATGTGTTGTAAGATATTTAAATCCTTTAATTAGATAATATTAATGATTTTTGGGAGTTAAATTCAAGGGATTCATTTCATGTTACATCCCATAGGAAATATTTTCAAGACTATGTTTAAGGTGATTTTTGACAAGTTTATTTCGGTGATGGTGAACTTTGTAAAATTATTTAAAATTGTGAGAAAAGGATCAAATTATAAAATATAAATAAATGGTTGCTAAAAAATGTGAGGAATGTCCCTAAATTGAGAATAAATCTAATTTTAGCAGGGTAGTTGGGAAGTGAAGGTTGCATAGTTACATTTGTAGATAATTCATGGAAGGTCACTAAAGGATCATTTGTAATATCAAAAGGAGAAAAGGTAGGAATATTAAATTTATATACAATTAATGTTGAATATTCCATTGGTTTATCTCCTATAGAAGAGGATATAAAATTATGGCACCATAGACTTGGGCACATGAGTTAGAAGGGGATGCATGTTCTCCACTCAAAGAATTTTCTATAGATTTAAATAAAATAGATTTGGATTTTTTTTGAGAATTGTGTGTATAAAAAATAGAAGAGAGTCAAATTTCTCATAGTTGGGAAGAAAAAGAAGGATGAAATGTTAGATCTTGTGTGCACAGATGTATGGATACTAGCTCAGGTTTCATCCATTTGTGTCTCTTTTTATTATGTTATTTTTATTGATGATGCAACTAGAAAAACTTGGGTTTATTGCATATGAAAAAAATATGTTGTTTCAAATACCTTTATGCATTGGAAAGCTTTGGTTGAGAAACAAAAATGAAATAAGTTGAAGTATGTTAGATCAGATAATGGAGGTGAATATTACAACAAGGAATTGGATAATTATGCATTATCCCATCAGATTCATAGATGGAATATGTTTTTAAGAACACCACAACAAAATAATGTGTCATAATTGATGAATAGGACAATCATGGAGTGTGCAAGGAGCATGATATTGCATGTAAGTTTGCCCTTAATGGTTTTGATAAATGCTATAGATACTGTTGTTTACTTAATAAATAGATGGATTTTAATTCCTTTGGATGGTGGCATTTGAGGGGAATCACAGATAGGTATAAAGGTAGGCTATTCATTTTTAAAGACTTTTGGTTGTGAATATTTTTTCTATATTGATAAAGAATATAGAACCAAGCTTGAATCAAAATCTAAGAAATGAACTTTTATTGAACATGGATTTAATGATTTTTATTACTACTTATGGGATTTTTAAAATTACAAAATCATTAGGATTTGAGATATGATCTTTAATGAGAAGTTTATATACAGAGATCAATTGAAGTGAAAGAAATAATAAAATTCAAATATGGAATATGTTGTACTTGATGAAATCAGTAAAAATAGAATTCCAAAAGTGAAAAAATACTATACGTGTAATAATAATAATAATAATAATAATAATAATAAGTACCTCAAAATCATTAAAGTGTAGTTAGAAGATCAACCAGAGTAAGTAGGTTCCCTAAGCAATACTCTCCTTCAACTTATTATTTACTATTAATTGATGGTGATGAGATAGAAACCTATGAAGAAGAAATGCATGTAGAAACCAAAAAGAAGTGAGAGAAAGGCATGAAAAATGAGATGGAATCCTTTTTACATAATCGAACATTAGATTTGGCTTAATTACCTAAAAAAAAAAAAGAGAATTTTAAAATAAATGGGTTTATAGGTTCTAGGAATAAGATGGAGGAAAAAAAAGGTACAAGGCCATACTTGTTTTAAAGTGGTTTCCACAAAGAAAAGGTATATATTTTGATGAAATATTTTTTCCACTTGTTAAAATGACTTCCATAAGAACTGTTTTATGTTTGGTAATGGTAGAATATTTACACCTTGAATAGTTGGATGTGAAGAATTTTTTCCTTCATGGTGACTTGGAAGAGGAAAATTACATAGAGAAGGCATAGGAATATGAAGTCAATGGTAAGCATAAAATGTTTTGCAGGTTGAAGAAGAGTTTGTATGGCCTAAAGAAAGCTCCAAGGCGATGGTATTTGAAATTTGACATGTTTATGAAATAACAAGGTTATAGTAGATGTCATTTTGACCACTATGTCTATTTTAAGAGATTAGATAGTGGCATATATATTCTCTTTTTATTGTATGTAGATGACATGATTGTTTTAGGGTCTAACATGCATGATATAAATTATCTAAAAATAAAACTAGAAAATTCATTTGCTATGAAGGTTTTGGTTGCTGCAAAACAAATCCTTGGTATGAGAATAACAAGAGATAGGGAAAATAAAAAATTGAGATTGTCTCAATAAGAATGCATGAAGAAGGTGTTAGTCATGTTTAATATGCAAGATGTAAAACTAGTGAGTACACATTTGGTAGGGCACTTTAAATTTAAACAGAAAATAGAGTTCTAAAATGAAAAAATAAATCACTTACATGTCCAAAGTACCCTATGTTCAACATTTAGAAGTTTAATTTATGTTATGGTGTGCATGAGACAAGACATTATGCATTTAGTGGGAGTTATCCATGGGTTTATGAATAATCCACCAAAGGAGCATTAGGATGCATTCAAGTGGTTTATGAAGTAATTGAGAGGGACCACTGATAGACAATTATGCTATAAAGGGTTAGATGTTAACCTAAAAGGATATGTTAATGCAGACATTGTTAGAGATTTAGATATTAGGAGGAGCACCATAGGTTATTTATTCACCATTGGTGACAAAAGATTTTATTAGATTTCAAAAAAAATAGAAGTAGTTCATTTGTCAACTACAGAGGAATAATATGTTGCAACTATATAAGTAAGCAAGGAGATGATATGAACGTAATAGTTCATATAAGAGTTGAGTTAAAATATGGAAGATTTTAGGTTGTATATTTGAATCTAGATTATGATTCATTTAGCAAATTACTAAGAATTCCATTAAATAAATTAGCATATACAACATAGGTAACACTTCATTCATTTAGTTTCAGAGGATGGTCAACTGAAGTTGGAAAAGATCCATACAAGATAGAATCATATAGATATACTTAAAATGGTAGTCAAAAAAGAGAAGTTGGAAAGATGTTAAACTTCAATAGGTATTTAGGAATAACAAGGAAGATGAGAAATATGTCTAAGGAAGAGTTATAGTGGTGGAGTTTTAGCAATACGTCTCCATGTGGGAGATTGTTGGATGGTAGACCTTGATCTCATTATAATGCCTAGCTCTTGAAAGGGGGGCTTTATGGGGGAACTCCCCCTCACTAAGCTCACAATACGGGTTGAAAGGGGTCAAAAATGGATTGTAAAATATTATAGGTTCATAGTAAATTTAGACCATTGACTATTAGTTCATAGCTCTAATGGTATAAACTATGTTGGTGCAATTTAGTGCTAATAAGTAACCCTCCTTTGACATGAGGGTATTATAAACACAGTGACACACCGAGTGTGAGTGAAAAAAAATTGCACTGGATATATTACATGTTAATCCCTTCATTTATTGGACTCAATAAGAGAAGAACTAACTATTTCTATGTGATTGTATCCCATTTTAGGTGAACTACATTAAATCTATATTTCTCATGTTGTGTTTTATGTATTTTATTTATATCTTTATTTTTATTAAAAATTGTTATGCGTTCTATATTCCTAACACTTAAAAGTGAGGTTTTTTAAAGAAAGAAAGTTTTTTTTAGTATTATAGGTTTTATTTTATTGTTCAATATTTGATTATTTGTTTTAAAAAATGTAAATATGTGAATCATTCTATGATTTCTTCAAAGAAAATGAATGTAGTTTATTTTAGTGTTCTCAATGTGTGGGTCATGCAGAATGAATGATTTTAGTTTACAAAAAATACCAACCATTTAAGGTTAATTTTTCAATAGATGGTGTATGCTTGTAAATTTTTAGCTATAGATTCAATATACTATATATAGCAACTCAAACAAAAATTTATAAAAAACATCAAAGGGAGATAATATGGAAGCAATAAAAAATTATAAGAAGGTTCTTACTATCATATTGCTTCTCTTATCTTCCATATAAGCTCTTTAAATGGATTCTTCAAAGATTATTGTCCTACCTGTTGGATTACTTGATAATGTTGGTTTCAAAATCTCAACTAAGGATGAAAGGATTAATATATTCTTTGATGCAAAAATAATGGGGATGAAATGAGAGTATGAAGGATAAGAAATCTTATATATACATTTAAAAGTTCCAAGTATTTCAATTTAGTTCCACATAGCTCTATTCTTAGTTATTTATAGTGTGGTGGGAGAGGATTAAAATGAATTTTACATTCATAAGAATTAACTACTTTTAGAGAATTATATAAAGTTAGAGGACGAAAATTTTAGAAGATTCAAGATTTGATTAGGGGTTAATAGGGATTAATTTAAGGTCTTGAGGGAGGTCTAATGATGTAGTTGTGTAGGAGAGGATATAGATAGGTTGTCTTGGGCAAGGCTGTAGGGGACTAGGGTGCAGGTAAAATATTTTGAATTTTAAATTGGCAAGTGGTTAATTAATGGGGTGAGATTAGTGACCTAATTGGATGTTATTAGGAAAATCAAGGGATTAATATAGCATAGGGATGTACGAAGGTCTACATGATTTAGTAAATATTAAATGGGCAATGGAATTTAATTATTTAATTAGGACTATCATTATGGGAGTAATTTTAATAGGTTAGGGTAAGAAGATTTAGTTATATAGATTTGACCCTGTTTGATATGGCATTACAACTAAAGAAGTGGGGAGTAATGGTACTTCAAATAAAAACCATTACCCCATCAATGGGGTATACAAATATGAATGAGTCAAATGGCAACTTGAAAAGGCATCATGGATGATCATCAATATGATGAGGGGATGGAATGCTCCAGATGCTAGTTGAGATAATAATGATAAGATTCCCTAAGTGTAAATGTGAGGGAAAGAGGTTGCAAGTGTAAGAGTAGTCCTAAGGGTGAACACACCTTAACAATGATGATTAACCTTATAAGATGGATATTTTTTGAAATTTATATTAAAAGACAAATATTTTTATCCATCTATGATTTATTTTGAAGGTTCTTGGGATTACATCTACTCATCATGAGCCTCAAAGGTTTTTTGTTTTAGTAATCTTTGTCTTTTTATTATGAATTTTTTGTAAATGGAAAAATATGGTTTTTTTAAATTATTTTAGGTTATTATTTCAAAATTATTAAGGATTATATTTTATTTGGACATCATTTCTTACTATTAGATGGTGCAGTCTGATCTTATTATAATACCCAATTATTGAAATGGGGGCTATGGGGTGGAAATTCCACCCACTAAGGTCACCTTGGGGGTCCGGGGGGTTAACAATTCACTGTAAAATATTGTGATTTCATAGTAAATCTAGACCATTAAGTATTAGGTCACAAATCTAATGATATAAATTATTTTGGTGCATTTTTTCCTAATATGTAACCTTCCTTTGATATGAGGGCATTATAATCATGGTGGCACACTGAGTGTGAGTGAAAAGGACATTGAAAGGGATGTATTACAGGTTTATTCATTCATTTTTTGAAATGAATAAGAGAAGAACTAGTTATTTTTGTGTGGACGTTGTCCATTTTTGGAGAACCACATTAAATTTGTGTTTCTCTCGTGTTGTGTTTTTTGTATTTATTTTATTAATATTTCTCTATGTTTTATATTCTTATCAATTGGTTTAAGATCCAAAGGTTTATTTGGTAGATAAAATCATAGGAAAAGATTATTCCTTGTTTGAATGGGAGTAATGGTAGAAGAAGGTAAATTTAAGGTTGATATGTTCAATGGCCAAAAATACCAACCATGGAAGATGAAAATGGAGGAATATCTATAGCATAAGGACATTTTCCTATCATTAGGTGAAATATGAAAGAATTCACTGACTGTGAAAATTAAATAATGGGAGCTTCTTGATTGAAAGGCATTAGGAACAATATGGCTATACTTGGTAACATTGATGGCCTTCAATATTTCAAAATAAAAGACAACAATGAATGTGATAAAGGCATTAGATATGATGTAATAAAAACCTTTAACCTACAAAAAGGTATTTATTTTAAAGTATTTATTTAATATGAAGATGTTAGAAGGTGGGTATGTTGTTGAACATTTAAATGAATTTAACATGGTCACAAATCATTTAAGATCTTTATGAATAAACATTGAGGACCATTTTAGGGATATTTTTATTTTCTGCTCACTGTTAGAAATTTAGAATGACTTGGTCATGGTTGTGAGTAATTTTATCTTTGATTCAAACTCTTTAAAGTTTTTATGATGTTATTGGTGTTATTATTAATGATAAAATGTGATAAAAATGCATAGGTGAGACATCAAGAAATGTTCTGACTATGGAGAATAAGAGAGGAAAAAATGATAGATAAAATGGCTCAGGGAATCATGGGAAGTATAAGAAGGGTATAACCAAATCCAGAGGAATGATGGTGAACTAGATGTGTGGGAAACAAGAACACCTGAAGAAATATTGTTGGTTTTAAAGAGGAAAAAAAAAGAGAAGGACAATAAGATAAATATCAAGAAGTAAATATATAAGGTGATGTGTTGCAAGATATTTTAATCCTTTCATTAGATAATATCAATGATTCTTTGTTTTAGATTCAGGGGCTTCATTTCATGCTATACCCCATACAAAATATTTTTAAGACTATGTTCAATGTGATTTTTGACAAGTTTATTTTAGTGATGGTGAACTTTGTAAAATTGTTGGAAAGGGTAAGATACGTATAAAATTATAGAATAAAAATAAATTATTTATAAAAAATGTGAGTCATGTTTTTGAATTATGAATAAATCTAATTTTTGGAGGGCAATTTGGAAGTGAAGGTTGCATAGTTACATTTGTAGAAAATTCATGGAAGGTCACTAAAGGATCATTGGTAATATCAAAAGTAGAACATGTAGGTACACTAATTTTATATATAGATAATTTTGACTCTTCCATTACTTTATTTTATATATCAGAGGATATAAAATTATGGCACCATAGACTTGGGTACATGAGTGAGATGGGGATACAATTTTTCCACTCAAACAATTTGTTGTTAGATTTAAAGAAGGTGGATTTGGATTTTTTTTAGAACCTTATGTATGGAAAATAGAAGAGAGTTAGATTTCTTACAGTTGGAAAGAGACAAAGAAGGATGAAAAGTTAGATCTTTTGTACACAAATGTATGGGTATTGGCTTATGTATCATCCATTTGTGGCTATTCTTATTATGTTAGTTTTTATTGATGATGAAATAGAAAAAAATGGGTTTATTGTATATGAAAAAAAGATGATGCTTTTAATACTTTTATGAAATAGAAGGATTTGGTTGAGACTGAGATAGGAAATAAGTTAAAGTGTGTGAGATTAGATAATGGAGGTAAATATTGCAACAAGGAATTTGATAATTATGGGTAATCCCATGGAATTTATAAATAGAATTTGGTTTCAAGAATACCACAACAAAATGATGTGTTAGAAAGGATGAATATGATAATCATGGAGTTTGCAATGAGAATGATATTGCATGCAAGGTTGCCCTTATAGTTTTGGATAGATGCTATCGATATCATGTTTACTTAATAAATAGAAGGATTTTAATTCATTTGGATGGTGGAATTATAGAGGAATCATGTATAATTACAAAGGTAGACTATTCATTTTTAAAGACTTTCTATTATGAATCATTTTTCAATATTGATAACTAAAATAGAACCAAGCTTGATGAAAAATCCAATAAATTTACTTTAACTAAATATGGATTTAAAGATTTTTGTTATTGTTTATGGGATTTTTAAAATCATAAAATCATTAGGAGTAGAGATGTGAAGTTTGATGATAAGGATATGTATAGAGATCAGTTCCAGGAAAAGAAACAAGAAAATCCAAATATAGAATATGTTGTTCTTAATGAAATCACTAAAAATAAAATGCCAAATGTGATATAATATTAAACATGTAACAACTACAACAATAACAAGTACCTTAAACTCATTAAAGTGTAGTTATAAGATCTACCAGAATAAGTAGACTCCTTGAATGATACTCTCCTTCACTTTATTATTTATTATTGATTGATGGTGGTGAGATTGAAACCTATCAACAAGTGATGCATGTAGGAAACAAAAAGAGTGGAGAGAAAGAAATGAAAAATGAGATGGACTTCTTGGTAGATAAGCAAACATAAGATTTGGTTCAGTTGCCTGTAGGTAAAAGAGCATTGTAAAATAAATGGGTTTATAGGTTTAAGGAAGAAGATGGAGGGAAAAATAGGTCAAGGCCATGTTTGTTTTAAATGGGTTTTCACAAAGAAAAGTTATATATTTTGATGAAATATTTTCTCTAGTTGTTAAAATGACTTCCATAATAACTATTTTAAGTTTGGTAAAGGTGGAACATTTACACCTTGAATAGTTAGATGTGAAGACTATTTTCCTTCATGGTGACTTGGAAGAGGAAATATATATGGAGTAGCCATAGGAATACAAAGTCAATGGTAAGGAGAAAATGGTTTTCAGGTTGAATAAGAGTTTGTATGGCCTAAAGCAAGCTCCAAGGCAATGATATTTTAAATTTGACATGTTTATGACACAACAAGCTTATAGTAGATGTCATTTTGACCACTGTGTCTATTTAAAGATATTAGATAATGGCATTTATATTATCTTTTTATTGTATGGAGATGACATGATTGTTGTAGGGTCTAACTTGCATGATATAAATGATCTTAAAATAAAACTATGAAATTCATTTTCTATGAAGGATTTGGGTGCTACCAAATAAATCCTTGGTATTAGAATAACAAGCAATAGGGAAAATAGAAAATTGACATTGTCTCAATAATAATACCTCGAGAAGGTGTTAGTCATGTTCAATATGCAAGATGTAAAACTAGTGAGTACATATTTGGGACAAAACATAAAATTAAACAAAGAATAGAGTCCTAAAATGCAAAAATAAATTAACTACATGTCCAAAGTACCTTATGATTTAGCATTTATAATTTTATTGTATGTTATGGTGTGCACAAGAGAAGACATTATGCATTTAGTGGGAGTTGTCATTGGGTTTATGTATAATCCAAGAAAGGATCATTGGGATGCATTCAAGTGGTTTCTCAAGTACTTGAGAGGGACCACTAATAGACAATTATGATCTAAAGGGTGAGATTTTAACCTACAAATATATGTTGTTATAGACATGGTTGGAGATTTAGATGGTAGGAGGAGCACCACAGGTTATGTATTCACTATTGGTGACATAATAGTTAGTTAGATTTTAAAAACATAGAAGTAGTTCATTTGTGAATAATAAAGGAATAATATATTAGAGCTACATAAACAAGCAAGGAGATTATATGTATGTAACAATTCATGGAAGATTAGAGTTAAAATATGGAAGATTTTTGGTTGTAAAGTTATATCTAGATTATGATTAATTTATAAAATTACTAAGCATTCCATTAAATAAACAAGCATAAATAACTCAAGTATCACTTCATTCATTTAGTTCTAGAGGATGGTCGACTGAAGTTGGAAAGATCCATACAAGATAGAATACTATAGATATAGTATCAAAGGTAGTCAAAAAAGAGAAGTTGGAAAGTTGTTAAAATTGAATAGGTCTTTAGGAATAACAAGGAAGATGAAAAATATGTCAGGGTTAAAGTTCAAAGAAAAGTCTATGGAAGAGTTGTAGTGGTAGAGTTGAAGTAATCAGTCTCCAAGTGGGAGATTGTTGGATGGTAGACCCTGATATCATTATAATGTCAAGCTCCTAAAAGAGTGGGGCGGGGGGGGGGGGGGGGGGGGAGGGGTGGGGTGGGGGGAAGGGGGGCAGCGGGGGAACCTACCTCTCACTAAGCTCACCTTAGGGGTTCAATGGGGTGAAAAATACATTGTAAAATATTCTAATTTCATAGTAAATTAGGACCATTGACTATTAGGTCATAGATCTAATGGTAAAAATTATGTTTGTGTATTTTTACCCTAATATTTAACCCTCATTTGATATGAGGGCATTGTAAACATTGTGACACATTGAGTGTGAGTGAATAAAAAACTGCACTAGATACATTACAAGTTTATCCATTCATTTATTGGACTAAATAAGAGCACTGACTATTTCTATGGGAACGTATACCATTTTAGGTGAACTACATTAAATCTACTTTTCTCTTGTGTTAAATATATATTTTTGTTGTGTTTTTGATGTGTGAGTGATTTAAAATGAATGATTTTGGCTTACAAAAATTACCAACCATTTAAGGTTAATTTTTCATTAGATGTTATATGCTTATAAATTTTGAGATATTTATTCAATATACTACATATAGTAACTCAACCAAAAAATTATAAAAAACACCAAAGGGAGATAATATGGAAGCAATCAAAAATTATAAGAAGATTCTTACTATCATCCTGCTTCTCTTAGCTTACCTTCAAGATCTTTAAATGGATTCTCTAAGGATTATTGTCTTGTTTGTTGGATTTCTTGATAATGTTGGCTTCAAAATCTCAACTAAGCATGAAAGGATTGATAACTTCTTCGATGCAAGTATAATAGGGATGAAGTGAGAGTATGAAGGCTACGAGATCTTATATATACATTTAAAATTTCCAAGGCTTTAAGGTTAATTCCACATAGCTCTATGATTAGTTATTAATAGGGTGGTGGGAGAAGATTAAAATGTATTTTTACATTCATATTAATTATTTAGTTTTAGATAATTATACAAAGTTAGAGGAGGATGTTTAAGTATGTATGTGTGTATGAGAGGCTATGGATAGGTTGGCTTGGGCAAGGAGGTGGGGGACTTGGGTGGGTAGGTAAAATATATTGAATTTTAAATTAGTAAGTGGTTAATTAATGGAGGTAGGATTTGTTATTTAATGGGATGTTATTTGGATAATCAAGGGATTAATATAGCATGTAGGTGTAGAAAGGTTTGCATGATGTAGGAAATATTAAATGGGGAATGGAATTCAATTATTTAATTAGGATTATTTTTATGGGATTAATTTTTATAAATGATATAATTAGTGGAAAGGTTAGGGGAGAAGATTTAGATGTATACATCTGACCCTCTTTGAAAGGGCATTACAATTGAAGTGGGGAGTAATGATCCTTCAAATAAAAATGATTACCCCCTCGATGGGTTATTTGGATAGGAATGAACTGAATGTCCACTCAAAAAGACATCATGGGGTGAGGATCAAGATGATGAGGGGATGGAATGCTCTAGATGCTAGTTGAGATAATAATGATAATATTCCCTAAGCATAAATTTGAGGGAAAGAGGTTGCAGGTGTAAGACTAGTCCTAAGGGTGAAAACACCTTAGCAGTGATGATTGACCTTATAACAAGAATATTTTTTGAAAGGTCTATTAAAAGATAAATATTTTTATCCATCTATGATTTATTCTAATGGTTCTTGGAATTACATGTAATCATCACGAGCCTCACAAGTTTTTTGTCTTAGTAATCTTTGCCTTTTTCTTATGAATTTTTTGTAAATGGGAAATATGTTTTTTTTAGTATTCTAGGTTATTATTTAAAAATTATTAAGGCTTATATTTTATTTGGACATCGTTTCTTACTATTAGATGGTGCAGTCTGATCTTATTATAATACCCAATTATCAAAATTGGTGATTTAGGGGGGAAATGCCCCCCACTAAGGTCACCATGGGGGTCCACGGGGTTAAAAATTCATTGTAAAATATTGTGATTTCATAGTAAATCTAGACCATTTAGTATTATGTCACAAATCTAAGGATATAAATTATTTTAATGCATTTTGCCTTAATATGTGACCTTCCTTTTATATTAAGGCATTGTAATCATGGTGGCACACTGAGTGTCAGTGAAAAGTACATTAAAATGGATGTATTACAGGTTTATTCATTCATTTTTTTAATTGAATAAGAGAAGAACTAGTTATTTTTGTGTGGGCATTACCCATTTTTAGAGAACCACATTAGATTTGTGTTTCTCTTTTGTTGTTTTTTTGTATTTATTTTATTAATATTGCTTTGTGTTCTATATTCCTATCAATTGGTTTAATATCCAAAGGTTTACTTGGTAGATAGAATCATAGGATAAGATTGTTCCTTATTTGAGTGGGTGCAATGGCAGATGAAGGCAAATATAAGGTTGATATGTTTAATAGAGAAAACTACCAACTATGGAAGATGAAAATGGAGGAATATATATATCATTAGGATATTTTCCTATCATTAGGTGAAATAGCCAAGAATTTAGTGATTATGAAAGATAAATAATGGTAGTTTCTTGATTGAAAGGCACTACAAAGAATATGGCTATGTCAGGTAACATCTATGGCCTTCAATATCTATAAATAAAAGACAAAAAATGTGATAAAGGCATTGGAAAGGATGTAATAAAAACCTTCAACCTACAAAAAGGTATTTATTATAAAGCATTTATTTAATATGAAGATGTTATAGGGTGGGTATGTTGTTGAACATTTAAATGAATTCAACATGGTCACAAATCATTTAATCTCTATAGGAGTAAACATTGAGGACTAGTTTAGGGATATTTTTATTTTGTACTCATTGCTAAAAATATGGAATGACGTGGTCTTATTTGTGAATAAATTTATCTCTAATTTAAACACTTTAATGTTTGATGATGTTATTGTTGTTATTATTAATCAGAAAATGTGACAAAAATGCATAGGTGAGACATCAGGTAATGTTTTGACTATGGAGAATAGGAGAGGAAAAAATCTTGAGGAATGTCGGCATGTTAGATGTGTGGGAAACAAGGACACCTGAAGAAAGTTGATTCGTTTAGAAAAGGGAAAAAAAGAGGACAACATGATAAATATCAGGAAGTAAATGCATAAGGTGATGTGTTACAAGATATTTTAATCCTTTCATTAGATATTATTAATTATTCTTGGGTTTTAGATTCATGGGCTTCATTTCATGCTAAACCCTATTTGAAATATTTTTAAGACTATGTTCAATGTGATTTTAGACAAGATTATTTCGGTGATGGTGAACCTTGTAAAATTGTTGGAAAGGGTAAAATATAGATAAAATTATAGAATATAAATAAATGGTTTCTAAATAATTGTAGGCATGTTTATGAATTGCAAAGAAATCTAATTTTAGGAGGGAAGTTTGAAAGTGAAGGTTGCATAGTTACATGTTTAGGAAATTCATGGAAGGTCTCTAAAGGATCATTGGTAATATCAAAAGTAGAAAAGGTAGGTACATTAAATTTATATATAGGTAATGTTGTCTCTTCCATTACTTTATCTTCTATAGAAGAGGATATAAAATTATGGCATCATAGGCATAGGTACATGAGTGAGAAGGGAATGCAATTTTTCCATGCAAATAGTTTGCTGCTAAAATTAAAGAAGGTGGATTTGGATTTTTTTTAGCACTATATGTATGGAAAATAGAAGATATTCATATTTATCAAAGTTGGGAAGACAAATAAGGATGAAGTTAGATCTTTTTCACATAGATGTATGGTTACTATCTTAGGTATAATCCAATTGTGTCTCTTCTTATTATGTTAGTTTTATTGATGATGAACTAGAAAAAAATTGGTTTTTTTGCACATGAAAAAATGATGATTTTTTTAATACTTTTATGAAATGGAAAGATTTGGTAGAAAATGAGATAGGAAATAAGTTGGAGGTGAATAATATAAAAGGAATTTGATAATTATGGGTCATCCCATTAGATTCATAGATAGAAGATGGTTTCAAGAAAACAACAACATAATGATGTGTTAGAAAGCATGAATAGGACAATCATGCAGTGTGCATGGAGCATGATATTACATGAAGGTTTCCCTTACATTTTTGGATAGATGCTATGGATACTATTATTTACTTAAAAAATAGAAGGCTTTTAATTCCTTTGGATGGTAGAATTCTAGAGGAAGCATGGATAGATATAAAGGTAGACTATTCATTTTTAAACACTTTCTATTGTGAAGCATATATCCATATTGATAAATAAAACAAAACCAATATTAAAGAAGAACACAATAAATTTACTTTTATTAAACATGGATTTAATGATTTTTGTTACTATTTATGGGATTTTGAAAATCATAAAATCATTAGGAGTAGAGATGCGATGTTTAATGAGAAGGTTATATATAGATATCATTTGTAGTGAAAGAAACAAGAAAATCCAAATATATATTTTTTTGTACTTGATGAAATCACTAAAAATAAAATTCCAAAAGTGATATAATATTATACATGCAAAAACTACAATAATAACAAGTTAAACTCATGAAAGTGTAGTTAGAATATCTACCAAAGTAAGTAGACTCCCTGAATGATACTCTCCTTCACTTTATTATTAATTATTGATTGATGGTGGTGAGCTAAAAACCTATGAAGGAAGAAAAGAGATGGACTCCTTGGTACATAAAAAAACTTGGGATTTCATCCAAGTGCTTCTAGGTAAAAGATCATTATAAAATAGATGGGTTTATATGTTGAAGGAAGAAGATGGAGGCAAAAAGAGGTACAAGGTCATACTTGTTTTGAAGGGGTTTACACAAAAAAAAAAGGTATATATTTTGATGAAATATTTTCTCCAGTTGTTAAAATGACTTCCATAGGAACTATTTTAGGTTTTGTAGCAATAGAAGATTTGTACCTTGAATAGTTGGATGTGAAGAATATTTTCATTCATGGTGACTTGGAGGAGGAAAAATATATGGAGCAGCCATAGGGATATGACGTAAAAGGTAAGGAGAAAATGGTGTACAGGTTGAAGAATATTTTATATCGCTTAAAGCAAGCTCTAAGGCAATGGTATTTGAAATTTGACATGTTTATGATAGAATAAGGTTATAGTACATGTCATTTTGACCACTGTGTCTATTTTAAGAGATTAGACAATGGCATATATGTTATTTTGTTATTGTGTGTACGTGACATCCTTGTTTTAGGGTCTAATATGCATGATATAAATGATCTCAAAGGAAAAATAGGAAATTTAATTGCTATGAGGGATTTGTGTACTGTAAAACAAATCCTTGGTATGATAATAACAAGAGATAGGAAAAATTGAGATAGCAAACACTCGATGGATATACCTATATAGAATCATGCCAAAACCCTCAAATTTTACCATATATAACATAACCCAATGGAGAAATTAGAGCCTAACTATGAATTCCCATCTGACATCTTCATACATCGAAAAAATGTTTACAATCTTCTGTGATGAAATTCTTTATAAACATCTTCACAAAAGAAACTATTGGTATATGTATTCCTATTAAAACTATGTTTTTTTACATACACACACACACACATATGTGTGTGTGTGTGTGTGTATATGTATATATACATATGTATTTATATATATATATATATATATATGTATATATGTGTATATATATATATATATGTATGTATATATATATATATATATATATGTATGTATATATATATGTATGTATATATATATTTATAGACACACACACACACACACACACACACACACATATATATGTATGTGTGTGTGTGTGTGTGTGTCTATATATATATATATATATATATATATATATGTATGCCTATATATATATATACATGTATACATACATACATACATATATATATATATATATATATATATATATGTATGTATGTATGTATGTATATATACATACATATATATATACATACATACATAAATATATAGATACACACACACACACACACACACACACACACACACACACACACACACACACACACACACACACACACACACACACACACACACGCATATACAAATACTTACATACATACATACATACATACATAAGGTTAAGCTTTTATAATGTATTTTTATACTCAGGTATGATGGAAACATAGAGGATCCATGTACATCCATGGATTAATATGGTTACAAAATTCACTAAACATGGATAAACTAAATTTGAAAAATGTGGTTGAGGTTAATTTTATAAAGAAATATTTTGATCAATACGTAACAACATGGAACCTGTAGAACAATGATAGCCTCCACTAAAGAGCCTATAGTTTTAATCTTGATGACCCATGCTTACTCACCATTGATGCAATATTACATATTTATCCTAAAAAGTATTATGAGGAACTAATAAACTGAGTTTAGCATCATACAAAGTGCAGTGAGTCTACATGCTTATTGAAAATGGAATAAGTTTCCAATATAGATATAATGTCCCATGGCCATTACAAGTAAATTCAAGCATGTTCATTGATAATCAAGGATGAAAGACTTACCTTCTATCATGAAATGATGAAAGAATCAATATCCATAATGCAACCATGCTTTCAATATGGCATGAAAATATAGATTGCTAACTAGTTATTTGTTGGCATGATGTACTCAAATATATACCAGAATATGTGGTAAAAGCTAAAATCAAATCCAAAAGTTACCATCATATGCCAACAAGGATATCATCTACAATTGGAAATGAAAGATAGATAGGATTTCATATAGCATGTTTATATCAAAAAATATTATTAGTGAAGACATAGGTTCACAAAAAACATGCCACATGTTGTAAAAGATACCTTTAATAGTTTACAGTTAGAGCTTCACTAACTTATGCATTAGCAAACAAATATTCAAATGAGTTATTCAATGTACATCTATCAACAATAGTATACCATCTTTTATCGATTAATATATAAAATTCCCTCCTTTTCTTGATGAAATGCTACTCATTGAGGCTACCCAAGCATGGTCTTACAATAGTAACAGTAAAAGTAATCAATGGAAGAAGAAACCAAATCAATAAATTGTTCCTAAATTTCCTCATTTTTCCTCCAAGCTTACTATTGAATCCCAACAATATGAGGATTTTTGTTGGACAGAGGTCTTACTTTACAAAATATTTTGCAACATTATAATGGACATTGGAATGAATAAGGTAGACATTATTAGGCATTGAGAAGAAATAAAATATTAATATAATCCATGAAATACTAAGAAAATACCTATAGAAGAAAATAAGTATATCAAAACAAGCACTGATGAAAGTGATAATGAAGAACATCTACAATAGCACATGGAAATACATTAGAGGGAAAGCATATCTCACACACACCCATCTGGAAATGTTGAGATAGATAAAATCAACATGCTTGGACTCTGTGACATTGATAACATACACAACTAGAATCATTTAGATATCCTATTCAACCTACATATAATTGCACAATAATTCATAGATTCAGAACGTGTAATTTCTAAATATGCAAAAATTGAGTTTAACAACAAACCAATATCATGAGTTTTCAATAGCTAAATAGATAACCTTTAACATAATTCACCAATATGATAAAAAAGAACCACGTGGTATATTGTTCCTAATTATTATACAAGGAACAACAGGGATAGGCAAATCTTACTTGATAAGCATAATCAAAAACATTTTGGATAAGCTTCCAGGAAACAACAATTCTCCCCTACTTCTTGCTCCAACTAGAATTAAAAAATTTAACATGAATGCATCAATAATACATTCAACACATCATATCCCTATCCAAGAAATGAAAGTGCTAGAGAGACAAACATTAATAGATTTCCAAGAAGAAATTAGACACATTCAATATGTACTCATAGATGAAATGAGTTTTATAGGGCTAAAGATGCTAATTAAGATTAATAATCGATTGCATGAAGAATTTCCTTAGAAAAATAATAAAGACTTTAGTGGTTGATCATTTATACTCATTATAGACCTAGGACAAGTCCCACCTATAAGTGACATTGTAATGTATGCATGAAGATCTTTTGGGCACAAATTATGGTACACATTTGATACAATTACTACATTAGAATCAAATTTTCACCAACAAGGATGCACAACAAAATAAATACAATAAAGCAATTCGTTAACTAAAATCATAGCTGCAAACCCAATAGAAGAAGATTGAAATATGTTCATGACCATAACATCATTCATCCTCTGAAAGAAAAGGAAAATTTTAAAATCTCTACATATTTGTATGCAACAAATGTATTGGCCATAATGCATAATAAACAAATGTTGAAATTACTAAATATGGAAATTTATTTATGTAGAGTTGAATAAATTAGAAAAAAAAAATGCATCTAACCATAACGAAACTCAACTTGAGCTAGTTGTGCTTCTATGTAAGAAATAAAAAATTATGTTAACATCCAATCTATGGGTGAAAGCAGGATTAGTTAATGGAGCTATTGGAGAAATTGTAGATATCATCTACAACTTAGATTCAATGCCACCCTTCCTACCCATATATGTAGTTATTACATTCAAGAAATAATGTAGCCTCTATGGGATGAAAATAATCCTACATATGTACCAATTACTCTTATTACATGAGGTAATCACTAGAAGATGCCTCTAACAATAGCATGGGCACTAACCATATACAAAGCACAAGTAATGACACTCAATAAATCAATAATTGACATTTGAGACATTGATTGTTAAGGATTTACATTCACTATCATATCAAGATTATGTTCAATGAATGAAATGTACATCTCTCTTGCATTTACCTTCAAATGTGTTACAAGAATGAAAGAAGTAGAATATGTAAATATTCAAAAATCAAAGGGGAAAATATTGAAAGAAATACCTCTTCCACGCTATTCATAACAACTCTAGTTTTGTAATTAATGTTGTATATAATTAAAATAAAAAAAGAGATATCCATAACTATTGTTACATAAAATGGATTTTATAGCTTCAACAATTTCATCTTCTGTAAATATTATAAAAATTTATATAATATTAAAATATAAATTACGTAATCTAATATTAATATAAACTATACAATAATAAATTTTAAATTTATATAATAATTATAATAAATATTATATAACATTTCTATAAAGCAGACCAAAGAAATTGATGATTAAAACAAAAAAAAACACATGCTAGTGAATAATAACATCAAATACTTAGCAGAAAAAAATACAAATTAAAGCACTTTATGCAACAAACCAAATATAAAATAATTTTATTTAACCTTCCAATTTTATTGCACCATGGAGGCAATTGCTAATATAATAAAATAGTCGAGAAATTAGTTTTTGTCATAAAATTTAAATTAATTATTTAATTCTAATTAAAATATTTTGAATGTTATTATTTTATCTTGTGAAAGTAATTATTTCCTATTTTTTAATTTTGATGGAATATGTGAATTAAAAATGTTACAAACTCATCATTCCTATTAATACTTGTTATGTATATATTTATTATAATTAATTTAAAGTATTAATTTATATTTGAAAATGTGTAATCAATGTGAAAAGATTTTTTTTTTTTCATTTTTTTATGTTTTGATATTAAATTTACAATATATATGATAAAAAAAATACAAAATAAATTTATTTATTTCTTTTTATTCATTGAATTCAAATAAGGAAAATTAAGTATTTATGGAACCTAAAAATATTAAGCGGTGTGAATTAAGGTCCTAGTCATTGTTCCTTTTTCTTTACACCAACCATGTGTTGTAAAACCAAATAGTTTATGCACGTGATTTAAGGTACTTTTTAGACCAAAACATTCAAAATTAATTTTGTAAAGTTGTCAAACAAATGATTGAGAGATTTTACAATTTGTCTCCCAATGTGTACAAAAGAAAAAGATTGGATTAGCTTCAAAAATGCTTGTGAATGATCTAATTTTTTTTTAGAGAGGAGGAATATAAAAATGAAGCTCTATCTGAAATATTTTACATCAATTTTTATTTTTATTTTTTTGTTGTGTCTTTCGTCACCCTGTTCAAAATAGGAAAAAAAATGTGTCACATATGATGTAAGAAGTCTAAAAGTGTATGTTATTTTAAAAATATATGTATAAAGAGAAGAGTGTAAATGTGAATATATAAATAGAATAAGATTTTTGGTGTAATTTTTGTACTTGATTTTAAGAATAATATTTAGATTTATATGGAAAAAGTATTTTTTTAAAAATATTTGACACATAGACAAGTCCAGTGCAAGTTGCATTTTATTTAAATTGTCATCCTAAGCAATCCATCCATCCAAAGGACCCACCCATGCACTATAACAAACAATGAATAGAAAATGTTTTTTATAAACTCAATATAATTTTTGTTAATAAAAAGGGGTACTCATGTTATTCATTCATCGTATTTCCTCTAAATATTCACTCTTTATTTTATATTTTCGTCAAACCTTATAGATGAAAGTCAAAATATCTTTGCAAATTTGTCCCTCATACGTGCTTTACACAATAATAATTTATAAAATATACATTACTATAAAATTATTAGTGTTATCATTGTAACCTATTTTGGAAATTCATAGTCTTTTATCAATCATAGGGATGGAGATGGAGTGACGAATCTATTTATCCAATTATATATTTCATATTTCCTCATTAGAAGTAGAATAATGAGTGGATAGTGTACCATAAAAATGTATTTCTTAATGTTAATCTATAATTTATATTTCTTGTTTCATAATTTATATTCTTAACTTGTGCAAATTGTTTGCTAAGTGGATATCTAATTAACTACATCACTAGATTAACTTTATAAAATAACCATAAAAATTTGTTGTGGAAGTTTGAACATCATATTTGTAGACCAAAAATATTATAATGGATTGACCCACTATAGTCTTTTTTTTAAATTATTCCTTGGAACACCAGATACTAAAATCACATCACTGTACTTTTTAAATTTAAATTAAATTAAATTGCAAGTTATAAACAAGGACCACATATTGATTAGTTCTTATTTTTAAATTTAATAGCACATTGTATTTGTTTTTTTAATTTTATTGAAATCAAGGTATTATTATGAGATCTACCCATACCTCTGCATAGAAGTTAGTCTATATATTTATATTATAAATTGTTTAAAATTGAGTTTTATGTAAATTTGCAATATAAGCTCATTATAATAGTAATATTTAATTTAAGTTCATTGAAATTGGAGAAATGCTCTCTGAGATGTTGGCCCTCACTAGAGTCTTTTGCATTGGATATTTCATTCCATTTGTAGACTGGCTTGATATGAAAGGCATCCACTGTCTCATGCAAGCCGTTAAAAAAATATTGGATGGTTTTGTTAAAAAAGTAATAGAGGAACAATTGAATCATAGGAGAGAGAGAGTTGAGGGAGATGATGATGTGAAATACATGGTGGATGTCCTACTGGACATGGAAGAGAAGGAGATGAAAATCACAAGGCTCCATGTCAAGGCAATGATCTTGGTAAGTTTGGAAATATAATAAGCTACAAAGATTTTAAATTGAAATTGAAATATAAATAGAAAGAAATAAATACTGTTAATTTATACAATAAATTTTAAACTATTTTAAAAGTGTTATTTGAAAGTACAACTTTAAAAAATATTGTGAAAAAGTTAACATTCCTTAAGATTATAGATAAAAATTGTAAAGTAGATGAAACAACATAATTCTTTGTTTATCTAAAATTAGTGTAGTACGTTTGGTTTTCGATCAAAATTTACTAGTGATAGATGATGAAATATAACACTAATATAAAATACCTTTTTCACTTGGGTACATTAATTTATTTTAATTTTTTACATCTTTTAATAATGTTCATAAATAGCATAATCAAAATTTACATCAATGAATAATCAATATATTTTTTTTCAAGATATGTTCAACGATGGAATAGACACACCTACCACAACATTTGAATGGGAATTAAGTGAGCTATTGAGAAACCCTCATGTGGTGGGTAAAATTACAATAATAAATTGAATCAATGGTGGGTAGACACCATTTTTTAAAGGAGAGTGATGTGGTAAACTGTGAGTACTTTCAATGTGTAGTGTATGAGACATTCTGACTGCATCCACCATTTCAATTTTTGATTCCACATGAGTTTATGGGGGCATGCCATGTGGAAAGATATTACATTCCTCCTCAAAAAATATTTCTTATGAACATATAGGCCATGGGAAGGGATAAAAGTGTTTGCCAAGATCCTTTACATTTCAATCCAGAGAGGTTTATTAGGAAAACTATGGATGTGAAAGGATATGACATTGAATTGTTGCCTTTTGGAATAGGGAGGATGAGGTGCCCTATAATTTCAAGAGGACTTTCTACTGCTAAGTTGGCACTCACTGAGCTCATACATTGCTTTGATTAGAGTGTGGATTATGAGTTCAATATGGATGAAGAATTTGGATTGACTGTCCCTAATAAATTTCCACTCTCTACCTATCCCTCATGGAGACTAACCACCAAAAATTCTATAGCTAACATTAACAAACTTGTGTAATCAATTTCACCAACATTGAGTTCATGTAATTTATAATGTTTAATTTCCTATTATAAAAAAGGGCCATGTAGATTGTATGTTATTTTTGAATTTCACTATGTTTCCTCTTAACTGAGGAATAAAATACCACATTCCTCTTGATTATTCATGGATAACATTAATAAATATTAGAAAATGTTAAATATATAAATTATGCAATTTAATGCTTTTTCAAGTAATAAGGGGTTCACTCTGTATAGGTTGAAACTTAAATATTTTATGTTGTATCTCCATTTTCATTGATTTGGTTCAATTGTCTAAATAGATTATTTTATATATAGGAATCCTTTTACATATACTATTTTTGAATGTATAATATATAATTGTATGTTTCTACAATTTTTAAAAAAAAAATCATGACAAAAATTACCCAAATTATTGAAGGAAGTGTAGTGTCAAAACATTCTATAATATTGATTGTAGATACTATTTCAAACAATGTGATTTAAATAAATACTCACAACAAAATTTTCTCAAAAGAACATTTTGAAATAAATGAATGAATCGTAGTGTCAAAGGAGTTTATAATATTGATTGTATCTAGTATTTCAAGTAATATGACTTAATATCTGATTTTCTAAATAAACAATGTAGTACATATATGAATTTTTATTATAGTTAATATCTTTTTATATAATAAATTTTTTTTTTTCTAGATTTAAAAAAAATACTTACAAAATAATAGTCTCAAATGATTTAAATAAAATACAATATTAAAATACACTATAATATTAATTGTAGTTAGTAGAACAATATCAAATCATTGAAGGCATCGTAATGTCAAAAGATTTTATAATATTGATTGTAGTTAGTATTTAAAACAATGTGATTTAAAAAAATACTTAAAAATAAATATTAAAAAAAAAAATCTCAAATCAATGAACGAAGTGTAGTGTCAAAGGATTCTATAGATTTGATTGTAGCTAGTATTTCAAGTAATCTATCTTAAAATCCAATTGTCTAAATAAATTATATACTACATATATGAATTATTTTATATAATATAATTTTACATTTCTATAGTTTAAAAAAATACTTACAAAATAATGTCTCAAATGATTTAAAAAAATATAATATCAAAAAAATCTTATAATATTAATTGTAACTTGTAATTTCAAGAAATATATTTTAATATCGAGTACATTTATTTTCAAGATATATAATTACCAAATCATTAGTGTTTCATATTAACTAATATCATTATATATGGATTTGAAAAAATAAATGTAATTTTTTATTAATGAATATACAAATTTTTATATGACTTTTAACATATCAAAGGTTGTAATAGATTATAACTTTGAAATATGAGAAAATCATTTTTTTTAGAGATATAAATTTAAAAATAGCTATAATGATTTAACAATTCACTTTATATATATCTATTCACTTTATATATATATATATATATATATATATATATATATATATATATATATATGAAATGATAATTCAAAATAAATTGAAAAAAACCACGTCATTTGTAGTTAGGAAGGAATTCAAAGTAAAAATATCAAATTTAAATATATATAAAGTTATAGATTTTTTATATGAGCAATTTTTTTTATATATTTATGAATTATTCATCCACTTTCAAGTTATAAATGGTATAAATAATAATCCAAATTATAAATATTAAAAATGATAATTTTAAATGTACAGAAGAGATCCACCTCATTTGTAGTTAGATAGGAACTTGAATTCAAAATATCTTTCCAACTAAAAATGTTTATTTACTTGTAAAGTAAAATTATTTATTATATTTGTATAGAATAAAATAGTAAATAATTTTCATCTGTACATTTAATAAATATGTTGATCTCAGTATGTACATTTCAAAATAAATGTTATATAATTTACCCATTCATGGTATTTTTTATTTTTTTGAATCTTAATTATTGTAATTAAGATGTTAAGTAGATTTCATTGGTCTAACATGGGATGAAAGACATATTCCAAATCTCACTCAACATGAGTTTTCATCTTTCGTGTAATTAATAAGGGTCATATTTTAATATTCAAGGTCTGTTATGCATTGAATATAGTATTATTATCAATAAGAACATTTTATTTTATTAATTGTTTAAGTTTCAATTTAAAGGTAGGAAGAGTGGCAATGTTCTAAAGAATTATATATACCTTATTTACTTCCTTATATATATATATATATATATATATATATATATATATATATATATATATATATATATATATATATATATATATATATATATATATATGGATTAGCAAACAATCATCGTATGATAGCATTGTAATGATGATTGTACATAAAATTAATTTCCCTTAACAAAAATAGGACTTTTACAAGATTGTTAGATAAATTTAATATTGTGCCATTAATAACTAAGATCCAATAAGTACATACATCATTTTATTGTGACATATTAGTTTCAAATAAGATACTCATTATAGATGCACAAGAAATTGCCTCAAACCCTTAAAGATTTAAATAGTTATAAAACCATTTTTGGATAAAAGATCAAATCAATATTAGATTAAATAAGAAGAATATGCGTTACATAATATCAATCTAAGTAATTGAACATCAAAATACACTGAGGTAGATTATCATTATATCATCAATAGAAATAATTACTCATGTAAATGCAAAAAAGTTCTCTCCCTTTCTCTCCCTTCCTATCCATCTCATGAACTATCATATATAAGTGCGGGTTAATACGTAAATGAGAGGTTATGTTAAAAAATATATTTATTACACATTACATTATCCATTATTCATTACATTACAATGTGATGGTGTTATTACAACATTACATTATAATGTCACCATGCATGTAAAAAGATAACACAAATTAAAAATGGTTGGATTTTGATGAGAAAAGTGTAAAGATTAAAAGATCCTCCAATGAATATTTGGGATAGAGAATGGAAATAAGCATGTATTATTTCACTCAAACAATGAAATAAATTTAACCTAAAAGAATACAACTTGAGCATAAGAAAAAATAATAATAGAGTACATGAATGGAGAAAATATTCAATATAAAAATAAAAATTGTAATAATTTTTGACTGGGTGGTGGTTTTTGTTGTTATTATTTCATCACCAAAAATCACATGTATTAATACATCATATAATACATACTAAAACATGGTGTATATTATATAATAAAAAAGTACATCATTTCCTCATACTATAATTATAATATCTCTCCCCTTCATGAAATATGATATATCCTTGTCCCTTTCTTTGATTTGTTTGAATTGTTGTATTACATTATTGAGAAACATAATTATATGTAATTATTCCTAAATACTCATTATTTATTTGTACAAGAATGTGGAATAGACAACATGACACTATAATCTTAGGACCCTTATCCAACTCTACACCTACATAATGAAGAAATATCTATATCCCTTTCAATACAAAGAATTAATTATCTATTTTTAAAAAATGTATAGATATGTATTTGTTAAAAATATCATGCATTGGAGAAATCTTATAATTGTATGACTTCAATAAGTAAGAAGAGATAGGATATGTAGAATCCTCTATTAATTGGAGATATATAATACTCTTTTAAACTTGGAATGTTAGGGATGATATTACTTACCCATTTTCTATTATTATTTTAATTACATAATAATTCCAATGATCAGTGTCATAGGTACCACAAAGAGCATTAACACACACATCCAAAAATACTTGTTATGCATCATAAATTCTTTGAAATATAACACTATAGAAGTAACATTGGTTTCCATAGTTCATAAGAGTGTATTTTTTGTTCATGAAAATATGATAATTTAATATGTGTGTCATGAATTGCACCATATGTGATGGGAAGTAGAGTTAAAGTATGAATATCACATAGTATTTTATCAACCCACTTCCATATGAAATTATTATGTATTCATTTTGTACTTTTTGGAAGATAATATTGACAATGATTGTGGTGTACTTTCTTACTATAGATTATCCCAAATAGTAAAATTATGTTATTATATGCATAGGCATTCCTCGAAAAAGGTGATGCATAATGAAACAAAGTACTTTTTTAGATTGTACCTATTTTGTAATAAACTCAACTCTAATTTTTATTGTCATATCTATTTATACTTTTTACAAAATAAGATGGAAAATAAGGAAGGGAATTATATGGAAACACCAATATAAAATATTATAATATTCTAGTTATTTTTCTCATACTTGTTATTGTATTAAATTATAAAATATGTTTTATCTTGGAAATATCCATCACTCCTTATATATATCCATAGATAATGATTCAAACATTACATATAGAATTATCATTTGCATGATGTCTATGTAAAATTTACATAATAAATTTGGTGTATTTGACTAACGAGATGACATTGCTTCCTTTAACTAGTCCATCCAAAATAAAAAGAACTGTGAATCCATACTATATGAAATATATATGCTAAAATATATATATATATATATATAATTAGTTATAAATTTATGTTAAGCATGAAATATACTGAGAGGGGGGGTGAATCAGTATATTATATATCTTATGAAACTTTCCCTTTATCAAATTCCACTTAATCAAACATTCAAGATATGCAATAAAACTCAAACAATAAACATCACACAAGAGAGAGACACCAGATATAACGTGGAAACCCAATGTGGGAAAAACCACAAAGAATCAATCTCAAATATATTAATGAGAACAAACCCATAGGAGCACCATACCCCTTTGCTGAGTACAAACTCAGCTACAATTAGTGAGCACCAACCCACAGGAGCTTCAAACCCCTTTGCTGAGCACCAACCTAGAACCTATTCATGAGCACCAACCCACAGGAACACCAATCCCTTTGCTGAGCACCAACCTAACAAAAATTCATGAGCACCAACCCACAGGAGCACTAACCCCTTTGCCAAGCACCAACTCAACAATAATTTGTGAGCACCAACCCATAGGAGCACCAACCCCTTTGTGTATACCACACACCTATCTCTCAATTTTGCTATCTCAATAAATGATAGATAAATACAACATCTCCTTCCTCTCTCTCACCTTTGCTCTTCTAAGCTAGATATAACAAATACAAATCATATTCATATCTCACAATTGCTCTTCTAAGCTAGATATTAAAATATCAAATCAACCTCTCACACTCACACTACAAATGGCTTCTCAAGCCTTTATTTATAGCTTTCCAAATGACCTTTGGCCTTCACCCTTTGTGACCTTTCAATCCTAATGGAAAATGGTGCCAATCTTGGATGACCCTTCACATCCAAGCATTTGAAAAGTCATGTGGTGACCCTTCATGACCAAAAATGTCTTTCCCACTTTTGTCCTTATATTTGGTGACTTTTCGCATTCCTCAAAGTGTCCCTTCATGAGAAATTCACCCTTTACTCTTTTGTATTCACTCGGTGACTCTTGGTATTCCCCAAGATGACTCTTCATGAGAAAATGCATCCCATACTTCTTTTGTCTTTATCCCATGACTCTTCGACTTCTCCATGGGCACTTCTTTTGTCTCATATGCAACCAAAAATATATTCATTAATATTAAATAAATAATAACTCATATTAGCATAAATAACATTAAATGCAATGGGGCCTTTATCACCAATAATATTAAACCTTTGACATCAATGACAATATTTACAACAATCTCCCCCTTTGTCATTGATGGCAACCTCAATCCTGAAATTGCCACATCGTGTCACCTACACATACCATCATCTAAAAACATACAGTAACTCCCCCTTACTGTAGCAACCTATACCTATTCCTTGTACCTATTTTTCTACACTTGTACCTATACCTATTATTCTCCCCCTTTGACATCAATGGCAAAGGGCCTACCTGGAGCTAACACTTAACTCCCCCTCACTTGATGCTAAACATCAATGGCAAGAAGTAATAGAAATTAATCCCAACTCCTCTCTCTGATCTTTGAATGTATCCTTTGATCGTGCCTTTGAGAAGATATCTGAAAATACATAAACATTTTTCCCTGTCCTTTGAGCATTTGAAATCAACTCATTTGAATCTTTTCTTCTAATCTCACAACCTTCAGCGTGAAACCTTAATGTGTATCCTTGATCACAAATTTGACTAACACCCAATAGATTATGCTTAAGACCTTTTACAAACAAAACATTTTTAGTCTTAGTTTTACCATAATCCAAACTCAAAGTACCTTTTTCGGCTATCTTGGAAGTGGTTTTATCTACCAACCTAACTGTACCACCATTGATCTTATTTAGAGAAATTAACTTACTTTTATCACCTATCATATGCCTCGAACATCCACTATCAATTAACCATGGCTGATCTTTACCTCTCACATGCAGAGTTGTCTAGACCATCATAGAATCTTCAGGTTGTTTCTTCTGCAATGAATATGTCTGAACCTTCTCCCTAATGAATGGAGCTTTGAAACTCTAATTCTTCTTCTTGATGAATGGAGCTTTGAAACTCTGATCCTTGTTGACTGAATCAAACATGCTTCTGCAATACCGAGCTATGTGTCCAAAGTTGTTGCACTTGTAGCACACTATGGTCTCTTCATTAAAAATTGATAGAGGAGAAAAAGAGTTGTTGCTTCTGCTTGACTCTACTTGACTTTCCTTCTCCTTATTTCTAAAATCCTTAGCTCTTTTTCTACATTATACTTTCTTATGACCATATCCATTACAATAAAAACAATAGCCATAAAAATAAGACTTGTCTATATATCTCTGACCTGATTACCTTTTGTAGCTTTGTTCCTTCCAGCCTTCTCTATTTGGAATGTACTCTGTATTCTTCACTTATCCCCTTTCTGTTTCCTCTTGTGTCAGAGCTTCAGCATAGCTCTTTTTCTTTTCGAAACCGATCCTTGTCTTATCTGAATATGCTTTTTGAATTTCCAATATCTTATTTAGCATGTTAGTGCTATCTTAAAATTTTGAATCACTGATTACTTTATCACTAACTACTTTCTTAATATCTTCTTTTAAAGAGGCAATTTCAATAACATACCTTTCACAATCTTTTCTTGCTATTTCCAACTATGCTTTGAGATCTTCTTCATTCTTCTAGGCTTCTTTAAAGTGTGCTTGTAGATATTCAATCATTTCCTTTGACTCTTGTTCATTTTTCTCGATCTGGTGATTTAACCTTCAATTCTTCTTCTGAACAGCTTCTAATTCTTCTAGGGCACAATTGAGTTCTCCTTCCATATCTACTTCAGCTTCCTCCTTTTCTTCTTCTTGATCACCATCATGTATGGCCATGAATATAATCTCTTCTTCTTCTTAATCGGTGACTCCACTATCTTCACTTGAGCTAGGATCTTTAGAATACAGGCTCTTCTTCTTGAATCCCTTCTTAGATTTGCCTTTGAAATTCTTCTTGTATGTAGGCTTTTCTTCTTCATCATCTTTATCTTTATCTGGGCATCTAGCTGAAAAATGTCCAATCTTCCCACAATTAAAACATTTAAAAGGTAATTTTCCTTGATATTTACCTATTCCTCTTTTTGGTCTGTGAATGAAAAGTTTTTCATTGTCATCTTCATCATCACTGAAACTATCACTTGATTCTTGAATCTTAGCTTTCTCCTTCTTTGATGTCTTGAAAGCTGCTTCTCTCTTTGAGGGTTTATCTTGTTCTGTCCACATCTCATATGCCATAAGAATACCATGAAGCTCATCCATCTTTAGCTTGGCTAAATTCTTCATTTCCTTGATTGCCGAAACCTTTGCATCATATCTCATTGGTAGAGATCTCAAAACCTTTTGCACCACCGTTGACTCTTCCAATGTTTCTCCAAGACCTTGAATCTGATTTACTATCTGATCAACTCGTAAGAGATAACTTGCTATATGTTCTTCTTCTTCCATCTTCAAAATTTCAAACTACCTTCTAAAAGTCTGCAACTTAGCTTGTTGAACCTTACCATCACCCTTCTAAATATTCTCAAGTTTTACCCAAGTTTAATGAGCAGATTTACATTGCATAACTTTAACAAATTCAGATTCACATAACCCACATAAAATAGCATTTAAAGATTTAGCATTACATTCACTTACCTTTTCTTCTGCTAGAGTAATTGTAGATGTCTGTGGCTCTTCATATTCCTCCACCACTGATTTCCATATGTCAAATCTAAGGGACATCAAATAAACCTTCATTCTAATGCTCCAAAAAGCATAATTCATCCCATCAAACAAAGGTACCTTATTTGTAAAAAATCCTTCCTATGACCCAACCATGGTGCTTTTCCCGATATACCTTCAAGCTGTTAAACCCTTTCTGAAGGAACCGGCTCTGATACCAATTGTTAAGCACATAATATACTGAGAGGGGAGGTGAATTAGTATATTGTATATCTTATAAAACTTTCCTTTTATCAAATTCCACTTAATCAAACATTCAAGATATGCAATAAAACTCAAACAATAAACATCACACAAGAGACACACACCAGATATAATGTGGAAACCCAATGTGGGAAAAACCTCAGAGAATCAATCTCAAATATATTCATGAGAATAAACCCATAGGAGCACCATACCCCTTTGTTGAGTATAAACCTCAGCTACAATTCATGAGCACCAACCCATAGGAGCTTCAAACCCCTTTGCCGAGCACCAACCCAGCACCTATTCATGAGCACCAACCCACAGGAGCACCAACCCCTTTGCTGAGCACCAACCCATAGGAGCACCAACCCCTTTGTGTATACCACACACCTATCTCTAAATGTTGCTATCTCAACAAATGATAGATCAATACAACATCTCCTTCCTCTCTCTCACCTTTTCTCTTCTAAGCTAGATATAACAAATACAAATCATATTCACCTCTCACAATTGCTCTTCTAAGATATATATTCCAATATCAAATCAACCTTTCACACTCACACTAAAAATGGCTTCTCAAGCCTTTATTTATATCTTTCCAAATGACCTTTGGCCTTCCCCCTTTGTGACCTTTCAATCCTCATGGAAAATGGCTGCAATCTTGGATGACCCTTCATATCCAAGCATTTGAAAATTCATGTGGTTACCCTTCATGACCAAAAATGTCTTTCACACTTTTTTCCTTATCTTTGGTGACTTTTCTTATTCCTCAAAGTGTCCCTTCATGATAAATTTGCTTTTTACTCTTTTGTCTTCACTTGGTGATTCTTGGTATTCCCCAAGATGACTCTTCATGGGAAAATGCATCCCATCCTTCTTTTGTCTTTATCCTGTGAGTCTTCGACTTCTCCATGGGCCCTTCTTTTGTCTCATATGAAACCAAAAATATATTAATTAATATTAAATAAATATTAACTCATATTAGCCAAGATAAATAACATTAAATGAAATGGGGCCTTTATCACCAATAATAGTAAACCTTTGACATCAATGACAATATTTCCAACAATTTATGTCAAAAAAATTATTTTTAATCATGATAAGTTTTATATATTTTTCTCAAATACACAAACCCTAATAATTAATCAAAAATGCATAATTTATTCATAATTAGTTTTAAAACATAATTTAGTTAACAATTTATACTAAAAATCACACATGATACATATTATATATATGTATATACTAAAATTATTATATGAATCTATCTAAAATACAATTTCAACATAAAAATTATTATTTATAATTTATATAAATAAAAAATCATAATTAAAATATGTCTCCACACACACACACACACACACACACACACATGGTACTTTGTACTTACACAATTTATTACTTCTTCCTCCAATTTTTAATCTCTCTTTTATTCAATATGTTAATGGAGTTTATTTTTTACTCTATATATTTAAACATAATACTAAAATAACTTTTTTTCCATTAAGTAATGTTGCATTCTAATTAAAATCTTATAATTAAAAAAAATTGCTTCAAATTATAGTTTTCACAATTAAACATTTCATGTCGGTTTATTAGAAAATTAATGAATAATTTTGAATGCTGATATGGACTAAAGTATTTAACTACTTAACGTGCATCTTTCTCAGTTACATCAGTATATCATTTTTTTCAAAATATTCCCAATTGGCTCATGTGTGGAGTCAATCTATAGGCCTATGCACATGTATGATGCAAACGTTTAGCACTTGGATCAAGCATGCTATGATGATCTTAAAAGACATAAATTCCATGGGATTTATTAGCACCATCCTTTCATGTCACATCAGTGCTAGTGCCAAAAATAATAAAATAACCACCTTCACATTTAATTTAAAAATTTATAAGGAAAAGTTAGTAGGAAATTGTTTTTTAGTATAAAGAAATATGATCCTAATTTATATGTGCATGATCACATAAAAAATATTATGTGATTTTAACATTTTAAACTTATTTTCAGTTATATGTGATGTATTTGATGGCATACATATTAAATCATCATATTACCTTGAAAAATATTATAGTCCTACAAACTATGTAAACCAACACCATTTGCAATGTGTTTTATTGCAAAGAATTTATATTGCACAAATAAATATTTTAAGATGTGTATGTTAATTCTCATGGTGGTGTTCATCATGCTAATAATTTGAGCTGTTATATAGTAAAATATAATACAAAAATAAATAAGTATTATCATCTCCAACATTCCAAATTGAAGGAAGAACTATCTTTCCCCAATTAATTGGAGATTTTACTTATCTAGTTTCTCCCTACTTATTGAAGTTATATATTATAGTCTCCCCCCAATGCATACTCTTTTTCAAAAGTAATTATCTAGAGGGTGTGTGAAGATTGATAATTCATTTGGTATATTAAAAGTGAGATGGATATTTTTGCATGATATAGGCGTAGAGTTTTAAAAAGTGCCCAAAATCATAGTGGTATGTTATGTGCTTCATATTTTTTTACAAATGAAGAATGTAGATGAGCCACACATCTAGGTAAATTCATATCTTAATTCTAAGACTCAATTTTGTACTCAAGGAATGGAAATATATCAACACAAATCACAAAGATACATTATATTTGTTGAATGGAAGAGACAATATAATATTAGTTTGGAGTAATGATATACTATTTTTATTAACTATTGTATATTGTTTTAAAAGTTATGAACTGGATATAAGATGTAATTATTTAATGTGTGTGAATAAAGTGTAGTGTTTTACATGTACAAAATACTATTTGTAATTTCAAGTTTCACATCCAATATATTCTCCATTTTTTTCCCTCTTATTCCATTCCTACATGTTCAAGTTTTAATCTACCTTCCTCAATTTATTTCATATTTTGTGTGAAAAGGTGTAATTATTTTTTTTCTCCCAAATATTCATAGGACATTCTTTTTTTCTTTTTACAAGTTTTCCCTCAACTCTAGATTTTTTTCAAGTATGTTTTTGGATATGGACCACTTCAATTCTTTTAAATATTAATAGGTGGACTTTCTTTATATGATTTTCATTTTATATCTTTTAAAATTTTAAGCATGCCTAGATTGACCCATTATTGTCTATCATAACCTTTCATAAGACCTATTAGCTTGTTTTTCTCAATAAAAAAATTTATTTCTTCATAAAAACTCCATGTTGAAGGTGTAGCCCCTGTGGTGTTTCCAATTATTACTATTTCTTAATGTCTTTATCAACCATTTTCACTTGGATTTTCATTGAATTCCTATCAATTATGTTTAAAAAACTAAAATTTACACCATTTTACACTTTATTGTAATGTCATTTTCCAAGGTTTCCATGGTTTACATCCTCATACACCTCTTCAAACATTAAAATTAATGCTAAATCACAACATGTTTTGGACAAATCCTCTATTTGCATTCTTTCTTCATCTCCTCATTAGTATTATTAATTTAAAATGTTTGAGTTAATGAAATAATTTCCTCCATATTTATGTCTTTTTGTGAATAATTATCAACTCTTTGATCAGCATGTTGACAAAAAATTGAAATAGTGTAAGATTCATCTACATTAATAACACCATATGTCTCATTTAAATCTATTTGTTGATGAGGAAGATGATGGCTAGATTTGCATTTGTCTCTTATCTTTCCTCACAAATGTGGAGCATGATATTTATCATGTTTACGCATAAATAACTCCTGTTTTAAAATTATTTTTGAAATTGAATCTTTTTCATGAAATGATATTGTATCCATGCTCTACAGTACTGATACCATCCTATCCTTTGTAAAAAAAATGTTTGTTAAATTAAGTTGTAGAAAAATCATGTCCTTCATGATAAAACATGTGAAATTGATTCTACATATATAAAACTTACACTGATTTCATGTGTGATGTTTTTTAAGGGAATAGGATATCAATTGTTTGGCATATGGGATGATAGGAAGAATGTGGTGACTGCAAGACTACTTGTGGTTAGTTGCCATCACTAAATATGGATGAGGTCTTTTATACCTTATTAGGGTTATGACCCAAATAATTTAAAGACTACTAATATGGATTCAAATGTATGTTGAAAATTTAAAAATAGAATGTTTGCTTGCCATCATTTCTTGAATTCTTAAGCTATAGCTAATTTCATTGTAGTCGATCTATGAATCATTCATAATGAGTTATTTTGACATACAAGTTCTAATGGAAAAGTAAGGTTTTGTTATTATAATAGGTTTCTTTATTTTATATTATGTAGATATGACAAATTGGATGCACATCTTGGGATTTTAATATACACATTTTAGGAGACCCATGTCTATATCCACTAGTGTTTTTCAACATGACCAATCTATGGATTTTACTTAACTATCATTGTTTACAGGTAAGGCATTGTATATCTCACTAACACTATGATCCATAATTTCATAGGGTTTCTAAATATTATTTTCAATGTTTATTAAAAAATAAATATTTTTATCCATCTATGATTTGTTCTGATGGTTCTTAGGATTACATCTACTCATCATGAGCCTCACAGGTTTTTTGTTTTCATATGCTTTGTCTTTTTCTTATGAGTTTTTAGTAAATGTTAAAATATTTTTTCTTAGTATTCTAGTTTATTAATTGAAAATGATTAAGCCTTATATTTTATTTGGAAATCATTACTTACTATTGGATGGTGGATCCTGATCTTATTATAATTCCCAATTCTTGACATGGGGGGGTGTGGGGGGCAATGCCCCCCCCACTAAGGTCACTATGGGGTTTCAAGGGGGTGAAAAATTCATTGTATAATGTTATGATTTTGTAGTAAATATTGACCATTCACTATTACATTTCATATCTAATGGTAGAAATTATTTTGGTGCATTTTTTCCCTACTAAGTAACCCTAATTTGATAAGAGGGCATTGTAATCATGGAAACAACAAAGTGTGAGTGAATATAAATTACAATGGATGTATTGTAGGTTTATTCCTTCATTTTCTAGATTGAATAAGACAAGAACTAGTTTTTTCTATGTGGGCGTAGCCAATTTTATGATAACTACATTAAATCTATGTTTCTCTTATGTTATGTTTTCTATATTTTATTTTTGTCTTTATTTTATTAATATTTCTCTGTGTTCTATATTCCTAACATATAGTATTCAAGAAAAGGTTTTGTTTGGTAGATAAAGTCATGGGAAAAGAGGGTTACTTGTTCAAATGGGAACAATGGTAGAGGAAGGCAAGTTTAAGGAAAATAAGTTCAATGGCCAAAACTAACAACTATGAAAGATGTAAATAGAGGACTATATATATCGAAAGGATATTTTACTATCATTAAGTTTAAATAGCAAATAATTTAATGACTATGAAGAAAAAAAATGGGAGGTTCTTGACTAAAAGGCAATAAGAACAATATAGTTATGCCTGGTAATGTTGATGGCCTTAAATATTTAAAAATAAAAGATAATAATGGATCTGATAATGGTATTGGATAGAGTGTGTGAAAAACACTCATTGTCCAATAAGCTATTTCTTATGAAACATTTATTTAATATAGAGATGTTACAAGGTGGATATATTTTTGAAAATTTAAATAAATTTAACACAGTCACAAATAATTTGGGTTTTATAGGAGTAAACATTGATGATGAGTTTAGGGATATTTTGATTTTGTGCTCATTGCAAGAAAGATGGAATGGCTTGGTCATGAATGTGAGTAATCTTGTATTTGGTTCAAACACTTTAAAGTTTTATGATGTTATTCTTAGTGAGAAAATGTGATGAAAAAGCAAAATTGAGACATCAGGTAATGATTTGACTATAGTTAATAGGAGAGAAAAAAATAATAGAGGAAAAGGACCAAGGAATAATGGGAAGTTTAATAAGGGAAGATCTAAATTTAGAGGAATGCTGGTGTGCTAGATTTGTGGGAAGAAAGGACACTTGAAGAAAGATTGTTGGTTTTGAAAACCAAAATAAGGATAGGGACAACAAGATAAACATTAGGAAGAAAATGTATAGGGTGATGTGTTGTAAGATGATTTAATCATTTCATTAGATAATATAAATGATTCTTGGGTGTTGTATTCAGGGGATTTATCTCATGATAGACCCCACAAGAAATATTTTCAAGATTGTGTTCAAGGTGATTTTGGATAGGTTGATTCAGGTGATGGAAAACCTTGTAAATTTTTTGGAATGGGTGAGATACGGATATAATTATAGAATGTAAATAAATAGTTTTTGAGAAATGTGAGGCATGTTCTTGAATTGAGAAGAAATCTAATTTCATTAGGGTAGTTGGGAAGTGAAGGTTTCAGAGTTACATTTTTATAAAATTTGTAGAAGGTCACTAAAGGATCATTAGTAATAGGAAAAGGAAAAAAGGTAGGTACATTATATTTATATAGAGGTAATATTAAATATTCCATTACTTTAGCTTCTACATAAGTGAATTTAAAACTATGGAGCCACAAACTTGGGCACATGAGTGAGAAGGGGATTTAATTTCTCCACTCAAAAATTTTGTTTCTAGATTTCAAGAAGGTGGATTTGGATTTCTGTGAGCACTATGTGTATGTAAAATAGAAGAGAGTTAGATTTATCAGAGTTGGGAAGACAAATAAGGATGAAAAGTTAGAGCTTGTGGATACAGATATTTGAGGACTGGCTCAGGTATAATCCATTGGTGGCTCTTACTATTATGTTAGTTTTATTGATGATGCAACTAGAAGAACCTAGTTTTATTGCATACAAAAAAATATGATATTTTTGATACTTTTAAGAAATAAAAAGCTTTGGTTTAGAATAATATAGGAAATAATTCAAAGTATTTCAAATCAGATAATAGAGGTGAATACTACAACAAGGAGTTTGATAATTATGCATCATCCTATGGGATTCATAGATAGAAGATGGTTTAAACAACAATATTCAAAAATGGTGGTCAGAAAGGATGAATAAGACAATCATGGGTGTGTAAGGATCATTATATTTCATGAAAGCTTGCCTTTATAGTTTTGGATAGATGCTATGGATACTGTTATTTACTTAACAAATAGAAGGCCTTTAAATCCTTTTGATGGTGTCATTATAGTTAAAGCATAGATGGGTATAAAGGTAGAATATTCATTTTAAAGACTTTCAGTTGTGAAGCATTTGTCCATATGGATAAACAAAATAGAACCAAGCTTGAAGGAAAATCCAAGAAATCTACTTTCATTCAATATGGAGTTAATGATTTTGGTTATCGTTTATGGGATTTTAGAAATCACAAAATCATTAGAATTAGAGATTTGATGTTTAATGACAATTTTATGTACAAATATCAGTTATAGGGAAAGAATCAAGAAAATTGAAATATATAATATGATATACTTGAGAAATTACTAGAAATTAAATTTTAAAAGTGATAGAATATTATAATATGTAACAACTACAACAACAAGTAATTCAAACTCCTGAAAGTGTAGTTAGAAGATCTACCAAAGTAAGTAGACCCTCTGAATGATATTCTCCTTCACTTTATCATTTATCATCGATTGATGGTGGTGAGCCAGAAAGCTACAAAGAAATAATGCATGTAGAAACAAGAAATACATGGGATCAAGGCATGAAAAATGAGATGAAATACTTGGTACATAACTAAACTTGGGATTTGGTTCAGTTGTCTACATGTAAAATAGCATTGTGTAATAAATGGATTTATAGGTTGAAAGAAGAATATGGATGCAAAAATAAGTACAAGTACACACTTGTTTCAAAGGAGTTTGAATAAACGAAAGGTATATATTTTGATCAAATATTTTCTCCAGTTTTTAAAATGACTTCCATAAGAACTATTTTAAGTTTGGTAGCAGTAGGAGATTTGCACCTTGAATAGTTAGATGTGAATACTACTATCCTTCATGGTGACTTGGAGTAATAAATATATATGGAGTATCCATAGGGATACAAAGTCAAAGGTAAGGATAAAATGGTGTGCAGGTTGAATAAGAGTTTGTATGGCCTAAACAAGCTCCAAGGCAATTATATTTGAAATTTTACATGTTTATGATAGAAAAAGGTTACAGTAGATGTCATTCTAACCACTGTGTCTATTTTAAGAGACTAGATAATGAAATCCATATCATCTTTCTATTTTATGTAGATGACATGCTTGTTTTAGGGTCTAATATGCATGATATAAATGATCTAAAAAAACTAAAAAATTCATTTACTATGAAGGATTTGGGTGTTGGAATGCAAATACTTGGTATAAGAATAACATAAGATGGGAAAAGATTAAAATTGACATTGTCCTAAGAATATTACATCAAGAAGGTGTTAGTCAGGTTCAATATGCAAAATGTAAAACTAGTAATGACACCTTTCGGAGGGAATTTGAAATTAAACAAAGAACAATGTCCTAAAATGCATAAATAAATCAATTACATGTCCAAATTGAGATACATTCAAGTAGATTCTCATGTACTTGAGAGGAAAAACTGATTGAAAATTATGCTATAAAGGGTTAGATGTTAACTTATAAGGATATGTTGATGCAGACATGGTTGGAGATTTACATTGTAGGAGGATCAACACATGTTATGTATGCACTATTAGTGACATAACAATTATTTAGATTTTAAAATTATATAATTAATTGCTTTGTCAAATAGATAGGCATAATATGTTGTAGCTACAGAAGCAAGCAAGGAGATGATATGAATGTAATAGTTCATGGAAGAGTCAAGGTAAAATAAGGAAGATTATAGGTTGTATAGTGTTATCCAGAGTGAAATTCATTTATCAAAGAAATCAGAATTCCATTAAAGAACCAAACATATACAACTCATGTATCACTTCATTCATTTAGTTTATGAGGATGGTCAACTAAAGTTGGAAAAGATCCATACAAGATAGAATCCTACATATATACTAAGAAATGTAGTCATAAAGGAGAAGTTGGAAATTTTTTCAAATTCAATAGATTTTTAGGGATAAAAAGGAAGATGAGAAAGATTTTAGGGTTAAAGTTATAATAAAATTCCAAGTAAGAGTTGTAGTGGTAGAGTTGCAACAATCGGTCTCCATGTGGGAGATTGTTGGATGGTGGAGCCTAATATTATTGTAATTCATAGCTCTTGATAGGGGGTGTGGGGGGTGTGTGTGTGTGGGGGGGGGGGGGGGTCAGTGCAATGCCCCGCACTAAGCTCACCATGGGGGTCTACAATGGTAAAATATGCATTGTAAAATATTATAATTTCATAGTAAATTTGGACTGTTCACCCTCCTTTGATATTATGGATTTGTAATAATGGTGACACATTGAGTGTGAGAGAAGATAAAATTGCAATGGACTTATTTTTGGCTTATCCCTTTATTTTTTGCACTGAATAAGATAAGAACTAACAATTTCTATGTGGATGTAGCCCATTTTGGGTGAACTATATTAAAGCTATGTTTTGCTTGTGTTTTGTTTTGTGCATTTTATTTATGTATTTATTTTATTAAAAATTTCTATACATTCTATATTCCTAACACTTACAAGTGATGTTTTTTAAATAAAGGAAGTTTTTTTTAGTATTTTAAGTTGTATTTTATTACTCAGGGTTTGATTGTTTGTTTAAAAAAATGTTAATATGTGAATCTTTCTATGAATTATTAAATGATAGTGAATTTAGTTTAATTTATTATTGTAAATGTGTGATTCATTTAGAATGAGTTATTTTAGCTCATAAAAATTACCAACTATTTAAGATTAATTTTTAAATAGATGGTGTATGCTTGTAAATTTTGAGCTATAGATTCAATATATTATATATAGTACCTTAACCCAAAACATACTAAAAACATAAAAGGGATATAATATATAATCAATATGAAATTATAAGAAAACTATTACTATCATCTTGATTCTATTATCTTCCCTCCAAGATCTTTAAATGGATTCTCCAAGGATTATTGACCTGATTTTTGGATTGCTTGATAATGGTGGCTTCAAAATCTCAACTACGAATGAAAGGATTAATGGCTTCTTGGATGCAAGGATAATGGGGATGAAATGAGAGTATGAAGGATAAGAGATATTATATATACTTTTAAAATTTCCAAGGCTTTTATGTTAGTTCAACCTAGCTCTATGCTTGGTTATTTATAGGGTGGTGAGAGATGATTAAATTAAATTTTAAATTCATAAAAATTATCTAGTTTTAGATAATTATATAATGTTAGAGGAGGAAATAAATTTTAGAGGCTTCTATATTTTATTAGGGGTTAATAGGGATTAATTTAGGGGTTTTAGGGAGGTTTAAGGATGTAGGTGTGTAGGAGAGGCTATGGATAGGTTGGCTTGGGAGGGGAGTTGGAGGACTAGGGGTAGGTACAATATTTTGAATTTTAAATTAGCAAGTGGTTAATTAATGTAGTGAAATTAATGATTTAATAGGATGTTAGTGGGATAATCAAGGGATTAATATAACATGGGGGTGTAGGAAGGTCTACTTGATGTAGGAAATATTAAATGGGGAATAGAATTTAATTATTTAATTAAGACTATGATTATGACATTAATTGTAATAAATAGTATAATTAGTGGAATAGTTAGGGTGAGAATATTTCTATGTATAAATTTAACCCTCTTTGAAAGGGAATTATGACTGAAGAAGTGGGGATTAATGGTCTTTATAATGAAAACCATTACCCCCTCAAAGGGGCATGTAGAGAGGAACAAACCAAATGGCCACTCAAAAAAGGATCACAGGGTGGGGATCAAGAGGATGAGGGGATGGAATGCCCTAAATGATAGTTTAAAAAAAATGATAATATTCCCTGAGAATAAATATGAGGGATAGAGGTTGTAGGTTTAGACTAGTACTAAGGGTGAACATACCTTAACAATGATGATTATCCTCATAAGATTAATCTTAAGCAAAGACAAATGTTGATGAGAGAGGTGATAATATTCATTGTATAAGACGAATAATATTAAGACAAAGACATATGTTCAGGAAATGGATAGATAAATAAGGCCACGATCTATTGATAATTCCCATGCAATGGAGAGATACATGTTGAAAAAGGGATAAAAGATAATTGATTTCTGATGATAGATAAATTTTATATGAGGATCGTATCTTCAAATTATTTAATATATTTGAGTGGTCATGGGAGGAAGAGATGGGAATTAGTATCTAAGCTATCTTTGGGCACTAAAAAGTGGCCAAGTGCTATCCACATATTCTAAAATTACCTAAGGATAACATAGTTTTAACCTAGGATGTTAGATAATGAGTGGGGAAATAGAAGACTATACCCCTAAAAATGATCATAATGATTTGTGTGATGGAGATTAGTTATTAGAAATGTGATTAAAGGATGGATAAATGGACATGTGAATTAGAATGAGTTATTTTGATAAATGGTTAGTGTTGACATGGACTAAAACAAGGTGAAAAGGGAAAAGAATAAGGTTGTGGGGGGTTAAATGAAAAAATGGAGGGTAAAAAAAGAAATTTTAACTATTGGATTTTTTAATCTTGTGCTCTAGAGGTATTAGGAATGGATCACATTCCAACATACTTCCCACTAGAGATAAAGATTTTCTGAGTTCCAATGACTATATGAGGTAGGACAAGTGGTAGGTACCCCATATTAGTTTTTTATTTTCTACTTTAATTAAATTTAGTAATGTATTGATGAGGGGTAAATTTGAGAAACACAACATCATAACTGGGGGTATTGCCCCTAGTTAAAATTTTATGCATGTAATTTAGAGTAATGCACTTGTTACCCATGGTTTTAAAAAATCACTTGTAGTAAATTGTGGTTTTATAAAACCATGATAGGTGAACTGTAGATTTAAAATACCACATAGCGTGACTTGTGTTTTTGTAAATCCTCAAGTGGTGAGTAGAAATTTTGAAAAACTCTAAGAAGTGAAGAGCGATTTTGATAGAATTGTAAGTTAGGGTTAGGAGCCATAAGTGATTTTGTTAAAGGTTATTTTTAAGACTTAGTTGGGTAAGGGGATAAAAAGGAAATAGGTAGATGGATAGGTATAGTAGGTATGGATAGGTAGGGTAGGTATGGGATATGAAAAATTTAGGTTAGGGTGTCAGTTTGTAGAGATTAAGGGTTGATAGGTTTGGTGGTGTAGGAAGATTTAGGTGTGCTAGCGTTTAGACTATGAGACCACTAGTATGACATGAGATGCATTAACTGAGACTAGTTGATTTTGGATTGATAGAGATGATTGTAAAATATTATATTAGTATGATGTCCTTGATTAAGATAAACTAAGCTCTCATCACTGTGTTGCTAGAGCAGTTGCATTTTGGATGAGCAATTTTCACTTCATCATAAGAGAGATGATAGTAACTTTGTAGAACATGTGGCATATTTTATGATTACCTATGAGAGGAGATGAAATATATTAGATGTCATAGGAGTGGATCATGAATATGAACTAGCTATATGGACATCTGTAGGTCATATTCCATGATTCATAGATTGACATTGATAGGGCCATCATAGATGACACTACTGACTAGTTGATCCTATTATTCATGTTTCTTGTTACTAGCATATTGTTACTAGACAAGAGTGGTTAGTGGTTTCATCTAGGTTTATGGGATGTAGTGGTAGACATGGTTCATTATTATCACGTTTTTACATAGGGACATATTGTGTTGGGATAATTATATAGGGATCTTCATATGGGGGTATATAGGGGAGTGGTGAGTTTCTAACCCTCATTATTGATGAAAATATATTGGTAGGAGTAGGTGGAAAAAAAATGTAAATAAGCACATGAAAAATTCATGATCCAGATCATCTATTAGTTTTTAGATGGTATATAATTATGGGAGTAAATAGAGCTCATGTATACGACATGATATTTTATAAGTAGGCATTATATATTTTTATTGAGGACCAAATTATTTGGATGTCATATATGATTGTACAAAGGGGTTGGGAAGAGGATGTAGATTATACCTATATCGTGACAAAGTGTTATTTGATAGGGCATTAATATTACATCATATAGAGATATCATTTTGATAGAGTGCAGATATAGTTTAGACATTAGTAGGACGTTACTTATTTTTTAAGAGTGATAGAGAGAGGTCTCAGTAAGGGCATATAGCTGACAAGGCATTGGCATATGTATATTATGACAACATAGTGCTTGCATATGGGATTATTAGATAGAAATAGAAGATCCTGGAGTAACTATGGATTATATAGGATGGTGGTGATAGAGATGGACACAAATATTTTTGAGAGAAACACAGGTTGCTATGAGGAGAGGGGTAGTATAGAGTCTCTTACAAGCATATGAATGATTGAGGAGATGATGGGCATAGAGGCCATATCGATAGGCTAATAGATATGGTGGGGATGATGGTCATGATAGGACTGATCAAGATTTGATAGTTATTGATAGGGGTGATCAGGGTGTAGACAAGAGTGATTAAGCTATGCATGGGGGGGATCAAGGAGTGAGGGGGAAAGGAATTTATGTTGTGGGACCTTTTAAGACACCTATTAGTGTGGCAATATAGGAACAAATTGATAGTCTTCAATAAGAGGTGAGGATGAGGGTGGATAAGGTGGTCAAGATCAGTGGTGAGAGAGATAAATATCACCTACAGGTGGGAAATTTACAATGGTAGATAACATAATAGGATATGTACATGGGATTAGTATTAGCTCACCTGACCACATTATTGGGATAGATTGGTACCACAAATGCATAGATAATATCTCTACAGGGTCAGTCAGATTTAGAATAAAAATACATAGATAATATCCTTATAGGGTCAGATAGGTTAGATTTGGGCTAGAGATGCACATATAACAGCCCTACCTTGTTAGATAGGTTAGATTCAAACTTGATTTTGGTAGTAAGGGGAAAAGTTGCAAGTAGTTGAGAATATCAAAGCTGATGGGGACACACTATTGCAGAGACATGGCTTAGGAGATGTGACAGTTCAAATATCATGTTTGACTAGAGAAGCCCAGTATAATAAGGTTATTTATAGGGTTTTGGTATTAGTATATCAATGATATCCATCTTATAAGGCCAACACTTGTCATTTTTTACATAAATCAACTAGGAGACCATAAGGACTATCATGATCTTGTTCTGATAAGACATTTTCTATTTTTTGGACATGTATTTCCTTCTTACCACTTGGATGCCCATGATTCTTATATTGTATATATTTTTATAGGAATCATCAAAATTTATGTGATTATGATGAGGTTTATTGTGGTATATGGCACGTTTATGTATATTTCACATATATGATTTGATGTATTTGTTAGATTAGATATTGAATTTGATTGATTATAAGCAAGAGCTGATTATATTCAGATGTGTTGTGGATGTTAGGATTTATTTACATGTATAAAAATGATATATGACTATGTATTTTATGGGTGTTCTTTAATTTAATGTATATGATGATGTTCATGTGTTTTAATTTCATAAATATGATGATGTAGATGACATGGTTTTTAGATAGATGATGTCATTTTAGGTGTTAATTGTTATGTTGTATTAAATGTAAAAATAATATAATGTGATTTTGTAATGAAATGGAATGTGTTATAACTTATGAAATGTGGTAAGATTTAGGTAAGTGGTCCTTTATTTAATTAATAATATGTCTCATAAATTGATCATGGGTAAACCCTCTTGCACGAAGGAGGTGGATGGATTAGTTAGTAGGTTAGTGTGGTTAAAAGGGGTAGTTTAATGGTTAGGCAATACAAGTTTTGGGGTGTCTCGAATCCACTTGAAATGTTGGAAATCTAGTTTTACTATTAAACTTACATAAGAATATAGCTACGACATTTGGATAGTCAAGGTCACATTAACTTATAGTGCATGGGGAGTTTAAGAGGGAACTTTGTTAATGACATTCCCAATTTCATGATGGGTAGTTAGTTGGGGCCATCATCATTCCCAGTTGAAAACCCAAAATTTATAAAATACAATACTTAAAAAGATAATTCAAACATTTACATACAAACTAATTAAAAAGGATTAAAACAACATAAAAGATTACAATGAGTATTTACACAACATAACTATTAATAAGACAACTTAATTATGACATAATAAAAATATTTACATATGGATAATAGACTAAATTGATATATTAACAAGATGATGTAATAAACTGTTCTAAAAAACATATGTTCAAAGGATGTATAAAGTATTTTCAAAGTTAACAGAAGTAAAATAGACTTGTGTATAAAAGTGTGAAATGGACTACATTTCATTACAATAAAAATGATAAAAATACATTCAAGGAACATGGTTTTACAAATATAGACAAGACTACTCATTACATGGATAAGAGGGTGTTTAGCCAAAATGGACAATTTACAAAGTATCCTAAAATATTGACCAAAGATAACGAGGAACAATAGTATGGAATCAATTAAGACATGATAAAAATAGATATGATTATAATTTTAGGAACTAGATAAAAAAAATTAGGATTTTGTTTACATTTTTTACAAAATGTGTTATACATATTCGAGGAGGAATAATTAAGGACCCTTATTTGATAATGAATTTAGTGGGTGTTTGAGGGTTTATGATTAGGGTAATGAATGGGGATAAGTAAGGTTTGGTTCCATTAAGGATGATAGGGAGAAGAGTCATCTGAAAGAATTCATTTTTATTTGGATTTGGATTTTAGAAGGAAATATTATTTTTAGAGTGGATTATATGTTCTAGATTACTCTTTAATACTTATCACCTCTATACTTTTAGCATTAATCTAACCCATTTGGAGACTCATATCTCCTTATTATCAAAGCATATATCTTACAACCACCATAATGATCAGGGTCATATGGAAGGTGAGAGAACCAGATGGGAAGATGGGAATGATGAGAGATGAGAAAGAATGATTGATTGTGAAGTAGTGATGCATGGGAATGATATAGTTTTAGATGTCAGTTTATTCTAACATCATTGACAATCCTCTTAAGTATTTTTATAAGCATTATTATTGTTTTTTCCACTTGGTCATTGCCCAAGGTAATATTGTGTGATGAAATGTTACTCAATATGATATTGATTCCATAAGTCTTCCACTTATTGATTTGTAAATGATTTTACATTATCTGATATGATTTTGGATGGGATTTTAAAGTGGAAAATTATTTGATTCAAAGTAAACTTAGATATCTGAAGGCTTGTGGTGTATATGAGTGGCATAGCTTCCACCCATTTAGTAAAATACTATGTGGTTATAATAATGAAAGTGTGTACATCTGAAGAGTAGGATCAATTTTTCCAATAATATTTAATCACCATATTAAGAAAGCACATGGGTTCATTGTAGGTTTAAGATCTTGAGCTAGGGCATGTATGAGATTCCCATGCTTTTGAATTAATGTGTTTTTTAGACCAAATACTTTGTAATTAATTTTGTAAAGCTGTCAAACAAATGATTGAGAGTTTTTAAAATCAAATTCAAGCATTCATAATACTCTAAACAAAAGTGATTTAAATAAGATTTAATTCATTGGTTGTCTTAAATATTCATGTACAAAAAAAGAAAGCCATATAAAAAATCCATATATAGGCATACAATGTCAATAATATATGCATTTCCATATAGGAATAAAAAAATTAAATCTTGTCTAACAACATTGTATCTATTGTCGGGTGAATACATCATATACACATGTACAATGCTAAAAAATGTGTACATTGCCATATAGACATACAAAAAGTACATCATCTAAAACATCCTAATCATCAAAAATTCTCCCTCACTTTTCCTTCGTTAAAGAAGACTCTCCCTAGGATGCCCTTCTTGAAGATGGAGATATCTTGAATTGCTTGGATTGTAGGTACTAAACTCATAACTCGCTTGCAATTGAACCTATTCAAATACAAAAAATATTATAAAATTAACAAGTATGCATGAAACCAAGTTAATAAACTCATTTTAAACTATAATAGAAAAATCATTTAAACATGCACTTACTATAATATCACGGTCCTTCACAAATTTTTATTAACACTTGACTGGGTGAGTACCAAGTTTAGCTACACAAATAAGTGTGTCAAATGAGGATGAAAAATGAGGAGCTACTACAGTAGTCATCTAAATTAGATTATCAAATATCATATTAAAACCCTATATACATAATACATTCATGCATGTAAGTTATATTTACCCAACTATATAGTAAAATTTCTTTTAAAAAAGTATTAAATTACAATTCAATATTGCAAGTGAACATACATATCTCAGTGTGTGACTCTACAGAGGAAATTGTAGAAAAAATGCCCAAGTCTATCTTGACTCATAATGATGGATGAGTGTCCAACCTAGTCATTAGCTGAATAAATAACCTAATAATTATTAACTTTGGAAATTCAGTGATTAAACAAGTTGCTAATAAACATAATCTTGTATAAGATATGAAAAGATCTGATGAGGTCATGAGACGCAAGAATGTGACAAGCAGATGTGTGAAATGTGATTTCTAACACCACACTAAAGGAAATAAATGTTTATTTCATGAGGGATAATGACAAGACATCCAAGGCAATGATGCATCTCTTACACCTCTTGGTGCAGGATCATCCTACAAACTTGTATATATGGTCCTATAGTTAATCTTAAAAGGGTTTATAAGTGTCAATAAGCCTTGAATGAGGCATTTAATGTGTATCTTAGGTCATTTATAGGTCTTAGAGTGTTTTTCCTTCCAATACTTTTTATTTGAATTTTCAAATGTATTTGACTGAATATATGCTTAAATTGTAATAATTAATGTGTCTATTAGGTTCTAGAAGGTCTGATACATTGATAGGAGTCTCCTAAGTTTAGTTAAGGTCATATCTATCTTTCTTACTCATTTAATGGTCTTAAATGACTTGGCAAGTCTTCAAATATCAGTTTTATAATTTGAGATAGGTCTATTAGAGGAAGATGGACCTAAATTAAAACATCTTAAATTTGGATAAGACTTTAACATCATGATTAGTTCCAATCTGTCATTTTAGGGATGTACAAGATGAAGGAAAAAGTATAAAAGACCAAATTTGCATCATTGGAAGACTATAACTTCTATTTGAATCCTTCCAATTTTAGAAAAGATTGGGAATAGTTATACAAACAATCCTAGAAGATGATTCTGAAGGTTTGGATCTAATAAAGCCTTACAATCACATTTATGGAAATCTAAGTTTCATGTAAACCTATAATCTTTTATCTCTAAGATAGCGAGGGAGGATTTATGAGTGAATTTTATGAAATTGATTCATTGAATGGAAGATAGGTATTGAAACATCCTTGATACACATATATACACTGGTTTGTATGCTTGTATATCTTTAATGAGGTGTATTTCAGATTTTGACTTGATTAAGGTCATTAGCCTAATTATCTCAAGGTAGTGACTTGGTATAGTCTAGGATAGCCCTATGAGCTATGGTGTCTAAGTTGATTTTTTTTGAAATTTTGATCATGTTAACAACTTGAATACTTTGCTTACATAAATTTATTACTTTTTAGTCTAACTAAGTATTCTTTTGATTAAAAAAATACTTTAGAAACAGTCATTGTGATAAGACAAGTAGCCTATATATATATATTTGTGTTGATAAGTTTGTAAATTGAGTTTTAATCAAGTTAAGACACCTAGAGTGATAGGTCGATTTTATGGTGGACATCTATATAATCCTTTTAAGAGTGTTTAAAACCTTATAAAATAGGTCTCATCAAAATCTAAAGAAACATACAAAAAATATACCTAAATATTGTAGAGATAAGAGTGAGTGGACAATCTTCTTTACAAGTACATGATTTGGTTATTGAAAACATAGTTTGAAATTCAAAATAAAAGAAAAACATTGAGATGGAGGATGAATTTCTAAAACTATGCCAATCCATGTTAATACATTGAATAATAAAACTTCCAACAAAATTATATTGGGTAAATTTTATATTTTCTTACATAAAATCTACCAACGATGCAATTAAGGTGTATGAATGTACATATAGAGTATATAATATTCACTTGAAATTTTACCTCTGTAAATGTATATGGTCTCGTAGTGACATGGATAGATGTAGTAGTATTTAACCCACTACCTGGCTTAATAAATTTATTCTATGACATCGAAGGAAATGTCTCCTACTAAAACACAAAATACACACACACACATAGAAACACACACACACACACACACACATAGAGTATTCAAATTAAATGCGTAAATTAATTTTTACCTTTTGAATTTGAAAATATAAATTAAAAATTTAACATGAAATTTATATAAAAGATACACGCATGTGTGTAGAGAGTCCCAATGTATCCAAACCAAACATGTGTGATAACAACTCATCAGTCAAGACCACATCCTCCAAGCCCAATGAAGTTCCACTATCATCATCTGAAGATCCAATACATATAGCACCATAAGATCTGCATGGATGAGTTTAGGTATGGCCACTAGGTGGAGTATCTTGAGGATCTCTCTTTGAAAGACTAATTGTATGATGAATGAGTGTATCAGTAAGTGCACTTTATGCATGAAGAATATCTATATCAAAAACCTCCTTCACCATAGATGGATTATATAGATGAAATGGATTTTGGCTATGTATCCTTGCAAGCTAATTAGGTGCATGACATGTACCTAGTTGATCCTCCACAAAGGCTTTTCCTCGGCCTTCAAAACACACCACAATCAAAATAATTTTAAATTTCATTGAGGACAAATAGAATTTTCTCAAAAATTACAAAGGGACCTCATGGTTATTACAAGGTGGATTGTCAAACACCATCAACCATCACTCCCAAAAATTAGATTTAATCAAATTGTGTTAAAATCGATGGATTGGGAAATGTTTAGTCATTACGAGAAATGGTAAATTGGTGTCTTAGTCGATAAATAAGGCACAAATTTATTATTTTGTTATTTATTTATTCTTAACCTCATTTTATAACAATTTTTTAGCCTAGTAATCGGTATAACTATCTATATATGATATTAATCTATTAATTTGACTCATTATAGAGTCAATTTGACCTAATACTAACTTTAGGGTATTGGATAAATAGGTGAGGTGGGTTTTCATGGAAGTTTTCTTCCTCACTCTCCTAATTATCTACTTAATTTCAATTTTATTCTCCACTATGTGTGTAGATATATCCTACTAAGTACCTGGGGGGATCTAGTGGAACTTTAGGAGGGTTAGGTGGAGTGTTAGGAGGGTTGGGCAGAGGGTTAGGTAGAAGGTTAGGTGGGACATGCTAACTTGTTTGATAAAAATTAGAAATTAAACTATGAAAAACCTTCACAAAAATGATTTAATTCACAAAACATACATCTTCTTCACAACAATATTGTCAATCTTTTAAATGCGTGAGCAAAAGAAATAATTTCTACTATTGATGGGAGTAGAACCAAGGATTTACACACTGAGGATCAAAACATGAATGGGAAGGCAAAACATGAATACAAGAAGAAATTAAGGAGAAAAATGTGATAAGAAATGAAATGGGGTTTTAGGTTTTTTTTTGTCTTTATGTTTATGTAATGTGCACACATTCCTTATAGTTATAAGAACATTTATGTGTTACTATAAAATGTATGCATTTGTATTACTAAAAAATGTGTATGCATTGATTTTACCAAAAGTGCTTATGTATTACATCTTGGGTGTCTTAAACCATAATGCGTTCATGTTGTGGGTTGTGTCTGAAGAATTGTCCCCCAACTCCATGTACATACCCATTTAACTATACATAACACTTTTAACAATTTAGTCATTAATGTTTCTATTCTAACCACTGTAGATACTAATGAGAATTGAAAACTCAAATAAAACATCGCTTTTAAAATATGAAACACATAAGAAATAAATAAATGCACATCGGTAGCTTCAATACCATACAAAAAAATTAAATATTTACCCACTTCTTATAGATGAATCTATTAAACAACCTCAAAAGAAATTCTGTGAAAGAATAGACAATCTTTCTTGAATACGGCCATGTTGAATTTGCAACGAATTATATTCAGGCATTCAAATAAGGAATTATCATGGTAGCTTTACTTGCTATCGATGAATTAGTGAAACAAATAATAATTACTTTTGTTCAATGAATAATATGGACCCAAGAATACAACCTAAAGTTCTATATGATCTCACTCAAGTTTAAGAAATACTCATTGCAAGAGTTTATCCAATACTATAGGTAACTCATGCACATGGTGGGTAGTAAAAATATAATGGCCATACTATTAGTTTCCCACAAGATATATTATTTATTGTTAAGTATCTACCATGCCAACTTATAGACCTTGATATCTTAGTATTAAGAAGAATTGGATTGAAGAACAAACCATATGATTGATATATAATAAAATCATGTGTTAGTGAAGCTCAACACTATAAAATGGAAAAGGATCCTACTATGGAAACGTACAAATTGACTATAAAGCACTAGATGCTCTACCATCAAGGCCTATTGATATCACCTCACTTCTTCATCACATCACAATGGATATTAAAGATATGTGAAATACCAATGTTGACTTTGAAGATGACATAAATGCACCTTTAAATCTACAACACCAACAAATAACATCATTTGTATCTTCTCTTCCATATTCATGAATAGAGTTCAACCACATAAGAGACTATGTGAACAATGCAAATAGTGAAAACCCACCTGTAATTAATTTGATAGATGTCAACAACTCACCTATAAATGAATACAACACTGAGAGGATATTTTCTATGGCATTTTAAACCATTTTCCCAATTGATGTTTTCAAGTTCCAAAAACATCATCTTAAAAATATCTAGCTACATGAACATAATTTTCACTTGCTTAGATATTAAAAAAGTTGATTTGGAAGCCACCCACACTTCCATTATTTTTTGTTAAACCTAGTTATACACCATCAAAGGCAAGTAATAACAATAATATTTTTTGTTCTTCATTGTAGTTATTTTATGGTGTTGCTATCAAAGTGATATTAGTTTTATAGGTTCTTCCTGGTATGTCTATGTTACCCTGTCAATAAAATATTGAATCCCATAATTCTACAGAGCTCACTATGCATCTATTTTAATCTTTGAAATCCCTATGAGCTCTTTGTGATTGAACTTGAATGATAACTTGGGAAAGAGATATAAGGGTTTAGTGTGTAAAGGATACGCTAGACACACTTCACACCCCATGTGTGGACACACTACCTACATACCAATACTCCAAGGAGGGATAAAGCTAATGTAGTTCTCCCATTGAAGTGTTTGGTGCAATTGTGTATGAAAATACAAGTAGATGTGAGATTAGGTGTACTTTAGATGGAGAGGGACTACTGCAAGGGTTTGAATAGGCTTGGAATAATATTGGAATGTTTTATACAGATAATATGGAAAAGTGGTTGAGTGTACTTTCTTGTATTCTTGTTCCTCTCTTGTAAATGAGTGCCAAGCCTTCTAAATGAATTTTGAATGGCATTTTATAGGGGATTTAATGATTGTGGATTAAATTGATTGAAATTAGTCTAACATGAATTAGGATAAGGATCTATGATAAAATGACCATTGGAATCATATTTACACTTGGATAATAGTGCCAAAAATAGGACACACTGGGTTTCAGTACTCTTGTCCAAGTTGGGAACTATTGTCTAGAGGAAATGAGACCTAGGGGATGGATTTGGGTGTGAAAGAGTTGCTTGGGTCTATAAGGGCTAAGTCTGCAAGGCTATGGATTATTGGTAATCCATGAAAGAAAAGCCTATGAGGGTTTTGAAAGTAAGTAGGAGGACCTATGGATTGGGTGTCATCAGCAACACTCAAGTAACCAAATTTCACATTTTACTTGACTAAATTTGGCCTCCCTATATTCTAGTGATGTAAAAAAGCAAAATACTAGGATAAAGGAAAAATAATATAAATCATACCTGAGCTTACTTGCAAAGGTGAAACCCATGAAGCTTGTGTAATGATGAGTAATGCTAGATAGTGCATAAAGAGCACATTGTACAAGTGTGAATCTACAAAATGAACAAAGACTAGATTAGTTATTATTATATATGATATAAAACAAGAACATACAAAATTTGAGTGAAATAAAAAGGAAAAGAAATGAACGAATACACCTCACTGGGTACATGAACCAATATAAAACCTATTGTGATCACGAGTAAGGCTGAGTAATACTAGATTATGCTGGATGATGTTATACTAAAACTTATATCATGAATGGATTTAAGTGTTCAATTCACAAAAAATTGGATCAAGAATAGAAATACTAGCCCTTTGGCTCCATCATCACCTACTGAGTGAAGCTAGATGATCATGCATGTGACAATCAATGTCTAGACTATGTGCCTAATCCCTATAAATAGGTGGATTAAGAATTCAAAGGTTAGCCCTTTCACTCCAACATTACCCCATGAAGTGAATCTATGAAGTGATACTAGTATAGAATAGATGTCATATGAGATGGTTCATGGGGTCATGGATGCTCTAAAAATATTACAATGTAGCATGGTAGATGAATGTATACTAAAAATTAGTCCACTCTTGGCCATTTTGAAAGACGGAGGTTAGGCTTGTATGAAATCCACATCAAAACTAATACAATATGCTTATGTGAAATCTAACTCAGGAACTTGGCTACTCAATAATTTAAACATATATGTAATTTCAACTTGAGAATGATGCCAAGCACTTGTAGATGGACTAATACATGCAACTGTTGATAATGCCTATGTAATAAAATGAACTCATAAATAAAAGAAGATCAATGTACCATACACATTGACCCCAGTCACTAGTGTTTGGAACATGGATTCTGATCTACAAGTCATGTCAACTACTTAATCTAAAACTAGAAGTGAGATCCATCATGCTATGCATGATACCCCCTACATCTTGATTCTTTGAGAAAACTATACTAAAATTACTGATTCTGACTAATCTATATGTGCAAAAATTATAGCTGAGATAAACTCTTTGCCTATTACTATAAAACCTAGGTGTTTTCTACCTAGAAAAGAGCACCAAAATGAGGAAAACATTGTGTTTGGTGTTGTTTTCCATTTCTAGCACTATTGTCCTATGTTAAAATTGGTTGATGATCTATAATTGTCACTATTTTTCTATTATGTTTTGACTAGTTTAACCTCTAGATTCTGAACTGGGTGATCTAATTTTTACTATTTTGACTAATTAGAGCATTGATCTCGTGAAAAAACCCTTATTTGGTTCCCCCTCTTCTATGGGTAGGAATGATGAACCTACAATAACTGCCCTCAAAAGAAAGAGTCTTGCAAGTCTGTTATGATATATAGATACATGATATAGTACTGATATTTGATAAGATATTTCTAAATATAGAAATTTTTGTATTGAGAGATGGTTAAACCAACATGGGTATGCCTAAATAGATATAACAATGTAAAATCATGTGTATTGTATTAAACTAGAATTTGAAATGTTAGATGTGAGTTATTAGTCGTTAGTTGTCAAGGAAGGATGGATCATGATGTCCATCATTGCATCCAAGAAAATACGGTAAATGCATGACATAGATCATGACATTGAAAACAAGGATAAGCAATCAAGTAACACACATATAAATCAAGAAGTAAGAAGCATATAAGGTTAGACAATGAGCCATACGAACAAGCGACATGGGCACATGTCACTCAAACTAGAAAACAAGAATACATCGCATGTTCAAATGCCACATGGACATATAATTTGAAAAAAGCAAATATTGAAATGAGGGCCATAGGCACATAAAAGAGTATAAGTAAGGGACATTAACAAATGTCCAAAGGCACATACAAGAAGCAAAATTAGACCTAGAAATGCAATCACAAAAGCTATGCTAAGCAAATAATGAAATCAAGTAAATTAGAAATATAAACACACCTAACTAAGTAAAGCAAGAAGTGAAAGTATGCAAGACATGTTAGTACAAGACAAAGTATATGCTAAGAGATACACAGGTGTTAGATACTAGTGAAATGTTAATATAGTAGTATGTGTAATTTGGCAAGTAATGTACATCAGTATGATAACTTAGAGTGTGTAGTGTAGGATTGACATAACTTGGATGGTGTTGTCATGTAGAATATGACCTCAATGGGTATGCATATCGATGTATGTATCAAATGTAGAAGTAGGAATGCCCCCTCAATAGATAGAGTTAAACAATCAAGTAGTTAGATGTCACTACATACACTAAAAGAAAATAAAGTGAAGGATGGTAATGTAGATAATGTAAAAACAATAGCATGTAATAACAAATACAAGTCCTAACATTATAGTAGTAATGTAAAGCATAGATGGTGCATATAATCAAAATGTTTATTGGTGTTTTTTAGATTATTTAAATGTTTTTTTATTTTTAAATTTTGAATTTTTTTGGTATTTTTTTTAGATATTTGAACTATTTACAAGCATGTAGGGAAAGCAATATGTACATGATAATAAAAGACTAGGCTAGTGGGGGGAAAGGATCCAAGGATGGAGTCTGTTGGGGATGGAAATAGAGGAAAGGGTCATGAAAATCATCAAATGCCTTGAGATCATCATCATAAGTATCGTCATATGCTATAGATGTTGTCTTTATAGTTGAATCATGTCAAAGGTTAACTAAAGGTTGCTCTAGTGATGGAGATGCTAACTCTACTCTAGGACATTTAGTCCTACTAGTAGATGACTTTAATGGAATTGGTGGAACTAGTGCTATTGGTGGTGTTATAATTTAAATAATGACTCGATCTTATAACTTATCCAATCTTTTTTATAAGGCTATACATGAGTTTGTATCATGGTGTATAATCCTATGAAAAGTACAAAATAGGTAACCTTTATGATGTGACCATCTATTGATAGATTTGTGTCATATTGTAGGTAATGTTATCAATACATAATGAAGTAAAATCAGTAACATAAATTGTAGATGATGTTATGTGCTACCTTCCTGAATCCAAATAACTAGCTCTATATCCATAGAGGTAACCATGTGAACTATATGTGCTAAGTGGTCTGACTATGACTGTGAGTGTGGAGTATATCCTAAGAGTGAAGTGAAAATTACTAAAAGTGTTATAGGATGTGGTATGAGAGTTTTATAGTCATCTTGATACTCTCTTAGGCCAACTAGTGTAAATATCAATCCACATAAATAGTCATCTAGGTGTGTGAGTGTCATATCATCATTTGAAGAAGCATATGAATTTGTATCAACATCATGTACATATGGTAACTCAAAATTTACAATAAGTGGTAACTGTGATATAAGAGTCTCATCATCTGTAGTAGTATAATATGGTGCTAATGCAAAGGTATCTTTAACTACTGGAGTAACTATGGAATCGACTATAACTACTAGTATTACTATCAGTGATGGTGGATTTGTAATAGGTGTCAAAACTATGACTGATGAAGTAGCTAGAATGGTTGATGATGTGATGACTAGCATAATAGCTAGTGATGATGGTGTAACTATAAATGGAGTAGTCTGAGAATTGATAGTCTCTCCAACCTCATATGTATGTATTTTATAAAGATAAATGTTATGGGGTGGTGGTTATACTATGAGATATGGTGACCCATGTGGTGAAATAATCAAATATGACTCTATAGTTTTATAATATTTGAATGGATGGTTGTCTATTTGACATGTGTATAGAAATCCCTCATGGATAAACTAAATACATCGATGTAAAGTAGAAGGAGGGCCACCAATATTATGTATTCAGGGTCATTGAAGTAGAATATTATAGTAGAGAGGACCTGACATGACCTACAATTATGTAGGGAGGTTTTTTGGTCCCACCATGACATCTAAAGTAATAGTGCCCAGTGTCTATCATGGTATATCATCAAACCCTTGAATGTTATTATATGAGTTTTTATTGATTCAAAATATATATGAATGGTCTGTAACAATGTGATATTACATATATTTAGTCCAAAACTGATCCAGGCAACAATTCAGGTGACAATTCAGGTGACGGTTCTACCCTAATTGATGATGTAACTTTCAGGAGCCATAACTTTTGCACTGTACCTCTAATTGACTCCCCATTTGAAAGGTTTGAAATATAAGATTGAGGAGAACATGTTGAGATGTAAAATAACTTTTATTGGTAGTTTTTGACCTATAAAACCCTAATATAAGTGCCCTAAATTTCAAATTTAGTAGTGTAGTCTAAATATGGTAAGTTTCTAAAAATAGTAATTCCTCAACTTTTATATTGTTTTAAATCATGGAAGTTGAACCAAATAATCTCTATAAAGATTGGTGACCTTCCACATCCTCCTCATACTTTCAAAATTTGTATAAATGAAGATGCAACCTGAAATGGAAATTAGACATCTCTTCCTAGAAATAATCATATAGTTGTATTGCAATCTTGAATAATAAAACATCTCTTCTCAGATAATTCATTGTTAATATGTTATTTTCATGTTCTTTCAATATCTGTCAATCAAAATGTTTGAGTTTTGGATTAGTTTTATTAAAGCAATTTATCTTGAGAGTTTATGATATTGAGGACGTGGTCAGTATACAAGAAGCTTGGGTGGAAAACAATAGAGCTTCCAAACTATCCACTTATTCACTCCAAACAACTTTAAATTATAGAGAACATCGAGACATATGATATCTTTAAGGAAATGATGAATGAATCCCTCCAACAACAAGAAGCATAGATTCTTCAATAATTTTACTAAATTCTCAAATAACTCATGATGGCAAATTTGGGATCCTCATTTGTACTTCCTGGCTCTTCATCCATGGAACATCCTTTCGGTTCCCATACACCCTTTAAGGTTTAGGTGAATTTTGATAACCCTATATTTGATAGAAACATAAATGCTAATGTAGTAGAGAATTTTTTAGGTCAATTGTCTTCCTACTTCTCTCTAAATAAATTCACTGATGGAGAAAAGATCACTTTTGCTCTTTTGAAAGCATCATTGCCCATGAAAAATTGGTGGGAAGTGTACAAAAAGAGGTTTAGTACATATGACATTAGCATTGAGGTAGAACCTACCTAGGATGATTTTGTGTAAGTATTAAAGGAATAATACTATTCCATTGGAGCATATGTTCATCTGTACATACAGTAGCAACAACTTCACCAAGGTAAAGACCAATCTGTTCAAGATTACACTATCATTTTCCATTCTCTATATGTAGGATTGGGTATCCAGGAAAGTGAGAAATATAATACTCTCAAATATTATGGTGGACTACAATGGTACATATGGGGGGGAATGTAACTATTCAATTTGGAAACAATCGATGAGGCATACAAGTTCACAGTGAAGATTGAGTAGAAGCATGGAAGAAAGAATACAAAGAGACAACCTTTAAAATATAAAAGTGACAAGGAAGGTCAAACAAAAGGCCAAAATTGAAAGAAAAAAGAGTTTCAAGATAAGAAACTCTAGAAGGAAAAGACTAAAAAATAATATGATTACAATAAAACTAGAACTCACTCCAAAGAAGAATGCCAAGCCATCAAGTCATTGCTTTTTGAGTCACAATACTCGACATCTATTACTCTATTTCACACATAACCTATAGTTTAAGAGGATGAAGAATAAATTGTATATGTTAAGCGTGATACCATCATTACTTCATTAAAGACCCATGAGGAAGTGCCAAATGACAAGGAAATATTGTTTCACTCCAAATTATGGGTAAAAGCTAAGCCTCTAAATTTTCATTCTTGATAGTGGGAGTAAAAGGAATTTAATCTCTACTAATTTTATAAAAAGTCTAAATCTATCCATGAAGCCTCACCTAAAGACATACAATATTGGATGGTTGATCCCAGGGAGAGACCTCCATGTCACTCATTAGTGTCTTCTTTCATATGCAATAAAACCTTTCCAAGATTAAGTCTTGTGTGATGTGGTCAATATAGATGCTTGTGATGTACTCCTTGGTCAACCATTCATGTATGATCAACATGGCATCTGTGAATCATGAACTTGAAGAATCACCCTCACTCTTGGAATGCAGTGCTATAGGTTACAGGAGGTACCACCTCCCACATCTATCTCCATGATTAGTGCCAAGAAATGTAAGAGATTGGTGAAGAAGATAAAGTAATTTGTTCTCATGGTGGTCAAACCACATAAATCCAATAAGGCTAATGTTGCAATCCTGACTACATAATAAACACAATAATTGAAGCAGATGGGAAAAATCATAAGAGAATATGATGAATTATTCATGTCACCCACAGGAGTTCCATTGCATTTCTAGGTAAAACACTCTATCGATTTGATCCTAGGATGACCTTTGCCTAACTTTATTGTGTATCACAGATCAATTTTGGAGAATAATGAGATTAAATGATAGATTTAGGAATTGATCCAAAAGGGACACATCAGACCAAGCTATTCACCCTATGGCAACCTGATTGTCATGGTACCAAAGAAAGATGGAACATGGAGGCTTTCCATTGACTATCAAGCCTTGATTAAAATAACTATGAAGAATCACTACCCCCTCCCTAGGATTGATGACATGCTAAACCAACGTTGTGGTTCAAATTTGTTCACCAACATTCATCTCAAATCTAGCTATCACCAAATTCCCATCAATCACACCGATGTCTAGAAGACTACATTAAAATCTAAGGGCTCTTTGAATGGTTAGTTATACCTTTTGGATTAAATAACACAATTGAAACCTTCATGAGGATGATGAATGACATCCTATGACCCTTCATGAACTCATTCATGGTTGTCTACCTAGATGACATACTAAACTATAGTATAACATGGGAATAACATCTAAAACATGTTCATAAGGAGCTTCAAACTCTTTAGGATCATAAGTTATATGTCTATCTCGACAAATGTAGGTTTGGGATGAAAATAATTCAGTACCTAGGGTACATTGTGAATGAGGAAGGGGTCCATGTTGATCTAGAGAATATTTGGGTTATTTGAGAATGTCCTACACCAAGGAACCTCATAGAACTTCACATTTTCTTGGGTCTTGAAAATTTCTATTGTAGGTTTGTTCTTGGATTCTCACAAGTTGTTTGGCCACTAACCCAAGTGACTAAAGGAGGAGCTAAAGCTACATTTTAGTATGGAGAAATACAACAAAGGGCATTTGAAAATTTGAAGAATAGAATTTTCTCAACCACTATTATTACCTTGTCAGATTTGCATTAACCATTCAAATTAATAGAAGATGAATCCAAATATGCCATGGGAGCTATCATCATGGAACATGGCCATCCTATTACATATCATAGATAAATTTTCATTGATACAATCAAGAAATACCTGACATATGACAAGGAGATATATGCCATTGTGCAAGCCTATAAACAATGGAAACTCTATATCTTGGGGAAAGAGATGATCATCCACACTAACCACAGACTATTGGAATTCATCCAGACATAGAGAAAACTATGAAATGAGAGGCACAACATGTGGGCCAGATATATATAGTAATTCCATCTAATAATTAAACACAAAAAGGGGATATCAAATATAGCCATAGAGTATCTAAGACACCTACCAATTACTACACTCATAATAGTTCTCATACTGTGTAGACATGAGACTACCACTTGGGGTGCTCTGTATGAAGCAGATCCTACATTTTCTAATACATATCATGTGTTTGAAGAAGGTAAACATGTTTATTCTTTCCATTTGAAATATAATTTCCTCTATCATATAGGGCACATCTATGTTCCAATTTTAGAGAAATAGAAGATGATATGAGAAGCACATTTTAGTAGGATAACTAGACACTTTGGTGTATAAAAGACATTGGCAATTCTTTAGAAACATTTCTACTAGCCCCATATGTGAAAGGATGTGGAAAGGTACCTAAAATATTGCACCCCATGTGTGATATCTAAGCCAACAAATAAGAATCAGGGATTATACACACCATTGATAAAACTAACCAGGCATTAGGAATCTATCTCAATGGATTTTATCTCAAGATTTCCCACTTCAAAACATGGTAAGGATTGTATTTTTGTTGTAGTTGATCATTTTTCAAAAATGGGTATAATGATTACTTGTAAGAAAAATATATCTATTGAAGAAACTACTTATCTATATTTTAGTCATGTATGGCTCCATTTTGGTCTCATGTAGTCCATTATCTCATATTAAGATAGTAGATTCCTAAGCATCTTCTGGTCTACTCAATGGAAGATGATGGATACCAAGATGATGAAGTCTATAGCCTTCCATCCATAGACTGATGGTCGGATAGAAATGGTGAGCTACTTGGTTATTCACATGACTCATACGTATCACTTCAAACATCCATGCACATGGGATGAGGGTCTTCTTTTCATACAACATGGATATAATCAAGCCTTGCACAGCTCAACCAAGCATAGTCATTCCATGTATGCTTCAGGTTCTAACCCATGCAACCAATTGATATCGTCATACCATTCTCCACCATAGAATGCACACCTCATGGGAGATATAAGGTAGTAAAAGCAACAAATTCTATTGAATAAATGCAACACATCTAGAAGCAAGTTCATGACATCTTGGAGAATATAAATCAGAAGTATAAGTAATTCAATGACAAACATAAGATTACACACTATTTTTCTATGGGTGACAAGGTTTGGTTATAGCTTCAAAAGGAATGACTTATAGGGTCACATAGAAAAAAATTGCCTCTACGATATGGTCCCTACACCATCACCATAAAATTTGAAAAAAAATCTTTTGAGTCAAACCTACTAGTCTTCCTTGGTCTGCATCCAATATTCAATGTCAAGCTCCTCAAAATATATCATCCACCTATGTTGGAGACTTTAGTTATAGTAGAACAACTAGACATTGATGATATTGAACCATAGAGTTTTTATCTAGTGGAGGAGGATCAGATTGTGGACACCTAGATGAAGACAATAAGAGGATGCTTTATCCCACTTTATTGGGTGGTTAAAAGGGGCCAACTTAGCCACCAAGGTGAGTGGCTCATAGATAATAAAATTAAGACACAAATTCCACACTTGATGAGGAATATTGAAGAAATTGGGGCAATTCCTTCTCAAGGATGGTGGAATTATCCAGGCAATAATTTAGGTGACAATTTGGGTGACGGTTCTACCCCAATTGATGATTGATCTTCTTGGAGCCATAAATTTTGCACGTAACTCTGATTGACTCCCCATTTGAACCTTTGGAAATATAATAATGAGGATAATATGGTGAGATGTCATGAGATCTATTTAGTGGTTTTTTACCCAAAAAAATCCAATGGAAGTGCCCCAAATTTCAATTTTAGTAGTGCAGTCTAAAAATAGTAAGTTTTTAAAAATAATAATTCCTTGACTTTTGTATTATTTTAAATCATGAAAGTCAAACCACTTAATATAACTTCAGATTGGTGATGTTACACAGCCTACCCATACTTTGAAAATGTATATAAATGACGATGTAACCTTAAATGGAAATCAGGCATCTCTTTTTAGATATAAACATATAGTTGTATTACGATCTTGAGTAATAAAACATATCTTCTTAGAGAATTCATTTTAAATACATTTTTTAAATTCTCTAAATATCTATCAATAAAAAAATTTGAGTTTTGGATCGAGAACCACTATCAATAACAACTCTCTTGACTACATTGGTTTTGACTTGTATTTGTATGGATAGTGGTAAATTTTGATCAATAACCATCTGAGAAGGCATGTCCTCATTATCAAAAGAAGTTACATATTCTAGAGTTTTTAAAGTGTTGAAAAAAGAATAAAAATAAGAAGGTTATAAGTCAATAGGCATAATATTCTGATTGACTTCTTGATAAAAAATGTCCTTGAATACATTACTTATTTGGAGTAGCTCTCACATAGAAATTTTAGTTGGAGTATTTCTGAACTAATCAACAATATCATATGCCTTGTGAAAATCTACCTATGCATGTAGTTTAGGGTTTGGATGGGTTGGATTAATAAGGTGATGAGGCTCTTAGGTAGGTGGAGGAAGCATAAGAAAACATTGATTAATATCTCTAACCACATTATGTACTATTCATATATGATTTGTAGTAGTTATGGGAAGAGAGCAAAGATAATCAATGGGTCGAGGTGGTGGAGGGACAAAGGGTGTCAATGGGGCTCTTTGGTGATGGGTAGTGACCTACGGAATATAAAAATGAACCATGCAACATGAGTCCACATGGGGTAAGGGATCCAAGGGAGGTGATGGAAAAGATGTATTAACATGTTTAAAAATAACTTTCTTAACATCATCCGATATAATGAAAAATAAGCATGAAATGCAAAGAATGAAGATTTGTACTAACATATGATAGAATTCATCATTCATGTACATGATAGGGCCCATTATGGTTTCCTTATTATTTTCAATAAATGTAAGAAAATTTTGTTAATAAATGAACATCTTAGCAATTTAATTATGGATGTAAGGTGATACCAGGAGAAGAAAAATAAGAGCTAGTAGATACATTTAAAGATTATTTAATGAATTTTTAAAATTAGTATGATAACTTTAAAAATTTAATATGAATTTATATAAAATTTGTATAATTTATCTTGAAAAAATTAGGAAAAATTAGAAAATATTTATGAAATTAACAATATATTTTTCCTAGTGTTTGAACTTTTTTTCTATGGAAAAAGGACCTAGTGTGTGAAAACTAGGATTTTTATAAAATATATGATAATTTTTTTATTAATTTGTCTATATTTTATTTTATTTACCCTAGGGTTTATATGGTTTTTGTGCAAAATTCAATGTCAGGTTCACCAAATGTTTTGTTATTTTTTAGAAAAATGGATTTTTATTCCTAACTAATAAAAAAGTCTACAGTAAAGTAAATCAATAAATAAGGTGTAATAATTAAGCCACTGATTCATGTAAATAGATTTTGTTTTTTCCTATTCTAAACATAGTAATAAATAAGATAAAATAAGACCTAGCTTATTCTGAGTTATCTGGTCTGAGATAGGGTTTGAGAATTTAGGTACAAGCTTGGGAGAGTGTGAAAAAAAAATTCTTGAACTTTGTTTTCTGATTAGATAGGAGTGTCTAAAGTAGGACAACCTATTACTCAGCATTGTAGTCCTTTTTTAATGCTATTATCTAGGTGATCTAAGTTATCTAAGTTTTTTTCGAAAGGTCTATGCTACCCTATTAGAGAAATATTGAAGCCCAAAAGTCTATGGAGCTTGCTATGCATCTATTTTAATCTGTAAATTCCCTAAGATATCTTTATGTTTGAACATTAATAACAACATAGGAAAGATAGAGAAGGGGTTAGTGTGTAAAATATACACTAGATGCACTTCACACCCTCTGTGTGGGCATGCTACCTACATAACAATACTCTGAGGAGTCATCAAGCTAATTTAGTTCTCCCATTGAAGTGCTTGGTGCAATTATGTATGAAAATTCAATTAGATGCAAAAATAGGTGTACTTTAGATGGCTATGGATTGATGCAAGGGTGTGAATAGGCTTGGAATATTATTGGAAAGTTATATGCAAAGAATATGGAAAAGTGCTTGTGTGTACTTACTTGTATTCTTGCTCCTCTCTTGTAAATGAATGTCAACTCTTCTAAATGGACTATGAATAGCCTTTTATAGGAGATATAATGATCATGGGTTAAATTAATTTACATTAGGCCCACATGAATTAGGATAAGGATCTAAGAGAAAATGATAGTTTGAACAAAATTTGCACTTGGACGATAGCTCTAGAAATAAGACACCCTGGGTTTTAGTGATCCTATTCAAGTTGGGTTTTATTATCTAGAAGGAATGAGACATGGGGGGGGGGGTGGATTCATTCTTGAAAGAGCTACTTGAGTCCATAAGGGTTAAGTCTAAAAGGTTGCGTTTGAATAGGAGTTAGTGAAATTAAGCCTATGAGGGTTTTGCCAGTAACTAGGAGGACCTATGTATTAGGTGTCATTAGCGACACTCAAGTAATAACATGATATCTAATGTTGGTTGAATACATAATATATTCATGTACAATTCTAAAAATATGCTCCTTGCCATATAGATGTATAAAAAGTACATCATCTAAAACATCGTAATCATCAAATAGTCTCCCTCTTTTTTCCTTCCTCTAGCAAGACTCTCCTTAGGATGCCCTAATTTTAGATGGAGATATCCCAAATTACATGGATTTCTCTAAGGTTTGATTATAGGTACTACACTCATAGGTCACATATAGCTGAACCTATTCAAATACAAACATTATTATAAAATTAACAAGTATACATGAGACTAAGTTAAAAAATCATTTAAAACTACAATAAAAAAATGATTCAAACATGCACTTACTATAGTATCATGGTCATTCTCAATTTTTTGTTGACACTTGAATAGGTTAGTGCCAAGTTTAGCTACATGAAAAAGTGTGTCAAATGATGATGATACATGAGGAGCTAATGTAGTAGTCATCTAAATCAGACTATCAAATGTCATATGAAAACCATGCATACACAATACATTCATGCATATAAGTTAATTTACCCAAGCATATAGTAAAATTATTAAAATAAAAGTATTAAATTACAATTAAAAATTACAAGTGAATATGCATACCTCAATGTGTGCTTATTTAAATGAAATTGTAGTAGCAATACCCAAGTCTATATTGATGCATAATGATGGATGAGTATCCACCCTAGTGATTACTTGAAAAAATGACATAATATTTAGGAAATTCATTGATTAGTCATGTTTCTAATAAACTTAATCTTGTATAAGATATGAAAAGATCTAATGAGGTCATGGGAAATGTTACAAGTGGATATGTGCATTGTGACTTGTAACACCGCACTGAAGGCAATAAATGTTAGTTTCATGAGGGATAATGGCAAGACATCCAAGGCAATGATGCATTTCCTACACTTCTTGATGTAGGATCATCTTAAAAACTTGTATAAATGGTCCTATAGTTAATATTAGAAGGGTGTGTGAGTGTCAATAAGTCTTGAATGAGGCATTTAGTGTGTGTTATAAGTCATTTATAGGTCTTAGAGTGTTTTCACTCTGATGATTTTTATTTGAATTTTCAAATGTATTCAAGTGAATATTTTCTTAAATTGTAATAATTAATGTGTCTAATAGGTTCTAGAAGGTCTGATACATTGATAAGAGTCTCCTAAGTTTAGTTAAGGTCATATATCTTTCTTACTCATTTGAACGTCTTAAATGACTTGATATGTCTTCAAAGATTGGTTTTTCTAATTTGAGATAGGTTTGTTAGAAGAATAATGACCTAAATTAACACATCTTAAACTTGGATAAGACTTCGACATCATGATTAGTTCCAATCTATCATTTTAGTGATGCACACGATGAAGGGAAAAGTATAAAAGGCCAACTTTGCATCATTGGAGGACTATAAATTCTTTTTGAATCCTTCCAATTTCACAAAAAAATGGGAATAGTTAGACAAACAAACATAGAGGATGATTTCAAAGGTTTGGATCTAATAAATCCTCACAATCACATTTGTTTAATTCACCACATATACATCTTCATCATGATGAGATCATCAATCTCATTAATGTGGGAACAAAAATATAATTTCTATTATCGATGGGACTAGAAACAAGGATTTACACATTGAGGGATAAAAACATGAATGGGAAGGCAAAATGCAAATACAAGAAGAAATGATGGAGAAAAATATGATAAGGAATGAAATGGGGGTTCAATTTTGTTTTGTTTTCTTTGTTTAAGGAACACGTACATATTCTTTATAGTTATAGGAATACATATGCCTTACTATAATGTGTACATATTCCTATTAGTAAAAGAACACATAAACATTGATTTTACCAAAAATGCCTATGCATTATGGCTATGGTGTCTCAAATCGTAACATGTACATATTGTGGGTTATGTCCATAAAATTATCCCCCAACTCTATGCACATACATATTAAACTATACATAATTTTTTTTAACAATTTAGTTATTAATGTTTATATTATGACCACTCTAGATACTAATGGGAAGTGAAATCTCAAATAAATAGGCCATTTTAAATTATGCATTACATAGGGATTAAATAAATGCACATCAACAGCTTCAATACCATACAAAAAACCAAATATTTACCCACTACTTATAGATGAAGCTATTAGACAACCAACAAAGAAATTCCATGAAAGAATAAATAGTCTTTCTTAAATACATCCACATTGCATTTGTAAGGAATTATATCTAGGCGTTGAAACAAGGAATTATCATGGTAGCTTTAATTGATATCAATGCATTAGTGAAATAGATATTAATTTATTTTATGCAATGAATAATATGGACCTAGTAATACAACTGAAGGTTCTATCTGATCTCACTCAAGTTTAAGAAATACTAAAATCAAGAGTTAATCTAATAATAAATGTAACTCATGAACATGGTGGGCTATAAAAATATAGTGGACATACTATTAGTTTCCCACAAGATATATCTTCTATTGTTAAGTATCTACCATACCAACCTATAGACCTTGATATCTTAGTATTAAGAAAAATTGGATAGGAGAACAAACCATATGATATATTTATAGTCAAATCATGTGTTAGAAACGCTCTACACTATAAAATTGAAAATTATCCCTACTATGGAGATGTTCAAATTAATGATAAACTACTAGATGCTTTGCCATCAAAGCCTACTGATATCACCTCACTCCTTCATCACATCATAATAGAGATCAAAGATATTTAAAATAGAAATGTTGACTTTGAAGATGACATAGATGCACTTGTAAATCTACAATACCAACAAACAACATCATTTGTATCTTCTCTTCCAAATGCATGAATGGAGGTTGACTACATAAGAGACTTGGTGAACAATGCAAATAGTAGAAACAAACTTGTAATTAATTGGGAATATGTCAACAATTCACCTATCAATTAATACAACACAAAGGGTATATTTTCTATGGCATTTCCAATGCTTTTCCCAATAGGTGATTTCAAGTTCCAACAACCTCATATTAAAAAGACCCAGCTGCATGAATATACTTTACACATTCTTAGATATCAAAAAAATCGATTTGGAAGCCACCCACACTTTCATTACTTTTTGTTAAACCTAATTATGTACCATCAAATCCAAGAAATAACAATAGTATTTTAAAAGAGAAACATAGAAGATAGCTTGTCACTCATAACTTCAGACTTGTGTGCATATTTAACATTATTTCCTAATGCAAGTATTGTAGATCAATTAATTTATTTTGGGTCAACACTTAGTGGTAAACATGTATTTTGGTCAGAATACAAAAGTGAATCAACATATATAATTACACAACTGGGATCACTAACACTATTCTTCACCTTGAGTACAATAGACAGTAGATGGCTAGACCTACACAAAATCATGCCAAAGTCCTTAAATTCTACCCTACAAAACATAGCCCAATGGAGAAATTAGAGCCTAATTGTGAATCCCCATATTTCATCTTCATACATGGAAAAAAGGTTTGCAATCTTTTTTTATGAAATTCTTTATAAACATATTCACTACAAAGACTATTGCTACATGTATTCCTATTTAAACTATGTTTCTTTTAGATTTTATATCTATATATAAAACCTTCATTAGGTAAATATTATCTAATGCATTTCTATACTCAGGGACGAGTGGCAACATAGAGGATCCGTGTAGATCCATGGATTCATATAGTTATAAAATGCACCAAACATAGATACACTAAATTTTAAAAATGTAGCCGAGGTTGATTTTCTAAGGAAATATTTTCATCAACATGTAACAACATGGAACTCACACAATATTGATATCCTCCACAAAATAATCCACCATTCTGATCTTGATGACCCATGCTTACTCACCACTGATGAAATATTACATAGTGATCGTCAAAAATATTGTAAGGAACTTATAAACTAAGTGCAACATCATACAAAGTGCAATGAGTGTACATGATTACAATAAAAGAGATTACAATGTAGATATAATTCCCCATGGCCATTACAATTAAATTCAATCATGTTTATTGATAGTGAAGGACAAAAGACTTACCTTGCAACACTAAATGATCAAAGAGTCAATATCCATAATGCAAGCATGATTTCAATATGGCGTAAAAATATATATTGCCAAACAGTTATTTATTGACATGTAGTGCTCAAATATATAGAAAAATATGTGGTAAAAGCTAAAATCAAATACAAAAGTTACCATCATATGCTAACAAGGACATCATCTACAATTGAAAATTAAAGCACAGTGAAGATTGCATATAGCATGTTTCTATCAGAAACTATTATTGATCAAGACATAGGTACATAAGAAACATGCCACATGTTACAAAATCTACCTTTAACAGTTTGCAGTTGGACCTTCACTACCTTATCTATTGACAAACATATCTTCAGACAAGTTCTTCAAAGTACATCTACCATCAACAATATACCAACTTTCATCTATGTATATCTAAAATTCCCCTCTTTTCTTGATGAAATACAACTCATTAAGGATGACCCGACATGGTATTAAAATAGTAAGATGAAAAGTAATCAATGGAAAAATAAACCAAATCAGTAAATAGTTCCTATATTCCCTTATTTCTCTCTTAGGCTTGCTATTAAGTCACCATTATATGAGGAATTTTTATAGATAAATCTCTTACTTTACAAACCATTCTAAACATTACAATTGACATTAGATTGAATAAGGTAGCCATTATTAGTAATTGGGAATAAATAAAAGATTCTTATAATCCATGGCATATTTGGAAAATAACTACAAAACAAAATAACAATGTGAAAACAAGTAGTGATGAAAGTGACAATGAAGAACATATAGAATAGAACATGCAAATGAATGAGTGAGAAATCATAACTGAAAGACAGCCATCTACAAAAGTTGAGATAGATGACATCAACATGTTTGGACTCCATGACATTGATAACATACACAACTGGAATCATTTAGATATCATTCTCAACCTGCACATAACTATACAATAATTCATATATTCACAATGTGAAATTTTAAAAGATACAAACATTGAGTTAAACAAAAAACCAATATCATAATAGTTGTCAGGTTCTTAGCCAATAGACATAAAAATAAATCACCAACATGATAAAAAAGAACCACAAGGTACACTATTCTGAATTATTGTACAAGGAACAATAGTGACAAGAAAATTTTACTTGATAAGCATAATAAAACACACCTTGGATAAGATTCCAGGAAACAAAAATTTTCCTCCACTTATTATTGCTCCGACTGGCATTACAACATTTAATGTAAATTTATTGACAACACATTCAATAGTTCATATCTCTATCCAAGAAATGAAAATTCTAGAGGGACGAATGTTAGTAACATTCCAAGAATAAATGTGATACATTTAATATGTGCTCATAGATTAAATGAGTTTTATAGTGAAAAATATGCTTAGTAATATAAATAATTCATTGTGTGAAATAATTCCTTAGCAAAATAATAAAGACTTTGGTGATTACTCAATTATACTCATTAGAGTCATGGATAACTCTCAACTATAAATGACATTCTAATGTATGCAGGTATATCTTTTGGGCACATATTATGGTGCACATTTGATATAGTTGCTACATTAGAAATAAATTTTTGCCAACATAGATGAACAATAAAACAAATACAATTCAAGAATTTGTCAAATAACATCAAAGATGTAAACCCAACAGAATAAGATTGGAATATGCTCATGTCTAGAACAACATCATTCATACTTATGGAAGAATAGAATTTTTTAAAAATCTCTACACATTTGTATGCATCAAATGTATTGGCAATAATGCATAATAAAAAAATTTTGAAATCACTAAATACACCAATTGCTTTATGTAGAGCTGAACAAAGTAGGCAAACAAATACATCTAATAATAATGACACTCAACTTGAGCTAGTTGTGCTTCTATGTAATAAATAGATAATTATGTTAACATCCAATATATGAGTGAAAGTACGATTAGTTAATGGATCTATTGGAGAAAATGTAGACATCATTTACAACTCAAGTTCAAATCCATCCTTCCTACCCATATATGTAATTATTGCATTCAATAAAGAATCTAGCCCACCATGGGATGCAAATAATCCTACACGCGTACCAATTGCTCTTATTAAATGAGGTAATCATCAGAAGATGCCTATAAAAATATCATGGGCACTAACCATATAGAAAGCACAAGTAATGACACTCAATAAATCAACAATTGACATTGGAGACATTGATTACCAAGAATGAACATTCACTATCCTATCAAAATTATTTTCAATCAATGACATGTACATATCTCCTGCATTTACCTTTGAATGCTTTGCAAGAATGAAAGAAAGTAAATATGTAAATCTTAAAAAATCACAGGAGAAAATATTGAAAGAACTACCTCTTCCACACCATTCATAAGAAGTCTAGCTTTACAATCAATGTTGTATACAATCAAAATAAAGAGAGAGAGATATCCATAGCTATTGTTACATACAATATATTTTACAGCTTCAACAATTTCATATTTTGTAAATATTATAAAAATTGATATAATATTAAAATATAAATTACACAATGTTAAATAAATATAAATTATACAATATACAGAATAATAAATTTCAATGTATAGAAAAAATATTATATAACATTTCTATAAAGCTGACCAAAGAAATTGATAATTAAATTATGTGAGTTAAAACCAAAAAAAACAAGCTATTAAATAATAACCACAAACACTTAGCAGAAGAAACACAAATTAAATAGCTTTATCATTTCAAAAAACCAAATATGAACTAATTTTATTTAACCCTCAGCTTTTATTGCACCATGAAAGCAACTGCTAATATGATAAAATAGTCGAGCAATTAATTTTTATCATAATATTTTAATTAATTATTTAAGTCTAGTTAATATATTTTGAATGTTATTATTTTATCTAGTGAAAGTAATTTTATTTTTATTTTTGTATGTTTAATGTAATATGTGAATTAGAAATGTTACAAACTCATCATTCTTATTAATACTCATTATGTAAATATTTATTGTAATTAAATTAAAATATTAATTTATATTTGAGAATATGTAGTCAATGTAAATAGAGTATTTTTTTTTTTTTATGTTTTAATATTAACCTTACAATATAGATGATTAAAAAAAAATATAAATATATATAAATTTTTTAAAAAAAAAAAAAATTATTTATTAGTTTTTAATTTACTGAATTCAAATGAGGAAAATTAAGTATTTATGGAACCTAAAAATATTAAGGGACGTGAAATAAGGTCCAAGTCATCTTTCCTTTTTCTTTCCACCAACCATGTGTTGTAAAACCAAATAGTGTATGCATGTGAATTAAAAAAAAAAAAATAGACCAAAACATTTGAAATTAGTTTTTTAAAGTTGTCAAATAAAAGATTGAGAGTTTTTACAATTTGTCTCCCAACGTGTACAAAAGAAAGAGATTGGTTTGACTTCACAAAAGCTTATGAATGATCTAATTGTTTTTGAGAGGAGGAATATAAAATTGAATATCTATCTGAAATGTTTTACACCAATTTTTTTTATTTTTTTTCTCTGGGCACCCCGTTCAAAATAAGAAAAAAATAAGTGTCACACACGATGTAAGAACTCTAAAAGTGTATGTCAGTTTCAAAATATATGCATAGAGAAGAGTTCAAATGTGAATATATACATAGAACAAGATTCATGGTGCAATATTCGAACTTGTTGTTCAAAATATTTAGAGTTATATGGAATAAGTATTTTCGTTTTGAATATTTAAAAGCATAGACAAGACCGATGCAATTTGTATTTTATTTAAATTTTCATCCTATGCAATACTAGCATTCAAGTGACTCACCCATGCAATAAAACAAGCATTGAATAGAAAATGTCGTTTGTAAACTCAATACAATTTTTGTTTAAAAAAAGGGGTACAGTCCAATGTTAATCTTAAACTCTACTATTTCAAATTAAGTGTACTCATGTTATTCATTGCTCATATTTCTTCTAAAGATTCTCTCTTTATTTTATATTTTAATTAAATTTTATAGATATATGTCAAAATATCTTCCTGAATTTGTTTTTCAAACTTGTTTTACATAAAAATAATTTATAAAATATATATTTGTATAAAATTATAAGTGTTATCATTTTAACTTATTTTGGAAATTCATAGTCTTTTATCAATCGTAGGGATGGAGATGGAATGATGAATCTATTTGTCCACATATATATTTCATATTTCCTCATTAAAAGTAAAAAAATGGCGCATAGTGTACCATAAAGATGTATTGCTCAATGTTAATAGATCGTTTATATTTCTCATTTCGTATTTTCTATTCTTAACTTGTGCAAATTGTTTGCTAAGTGGATATCAAATTAACTACATCACTAAATTAACTTTTTAAAATAGCCATAAGACTTTGTTGTGGAAGTTTGAACATCATATTTAAAGACCAAAAATATTATAATAGATATATCCATTATACTATTATTTTTATATTATTCCTTTGAACAACAGATACTAAAATCACATCACGATACTTTTTTAATATAAATTAAGATAAAGTGCAAGTTATAAACAAGGGTCACGTAGCGATTAGTCCATATCTTTATATTTGATATCACATTGTATTTATTGTTTATTCCATTGAAATCAAAGTATTAGCATGAGATCTATCCATACCTGTGCATAGCAGTTAGTCCCTATCTTTATATTGTAAATTGTTTAAAATTTATTTTTTATGTAAATTTGCAATCTAAACTCACTGCAATAGTAAATATTTAATTTTATTTTATTGCAAAAATAAATAAATGAAAAAAACTAATAACAATAAAGTAACAACAAAAACAACAACAACAGCAACAGCAACAACAACAACAACAACAACAACAACAACAACAACAACAACAATAATAATAATAATAATGGTAGAATTTAACGATATAATATTTCTATGTGCTAATATAACTAATTTAGCTATATAATAGAGCCATCAAAAAATTTAGAAATGAATGAAAAGTTAAACTAAAATAAATTAATACTTAAAAATACTTGATAAAGTAAAATGTCATTTAAATAAATTTCATAAAATGACTTTTACATATAAGATAAGATTAAAGGGAAAGACATTAAATTATTAACAATTAATAATAAAAAGACATATATAGTTATAATAATAATAAATTTAGTTTAGAACAAATTACAAAAATAATATATAAAACTTCCTTGGATAAGATGTGAAGAAAAACCAATATAACTTAGAATAAATCAATCTTATAATTGTCCTTTAACACTTGCTGATATATTTTATTTTATTTTTTATTATTTTTTTAATATGCAAGATACCATGAAAATAGATTAATATGATCACATGTTTTTTTAAATAATAAGAAATATAAAAATTTATTCATTTTAAAAGATTGATATAAACATGTAAATTCTATTTATGAGGATTAAAGTTGTATTTATATTCAATTGAAATGAGAGAAGGGTCGGCAGATTAAGTGAAACATGATGGTTAGGGAATTTGTGATTGTAAAAGACAATATTGATCATGAGGGCTCTTGTCAGTTTCACTTGTAATACATGTCTGCCCAAATATATTTAAAATAAATTGCCATCTATAAAGTGTATCCTACTAAGTTGGCTGACGTAATATGATTGGGTAATTTTCAGGGCCATCTAGAATTATCAAATGAATGATAAATAGAGTTTGTGTCTTTTACTCTTTCCTTCCACATATTTCATTTGCATTTATGAGAAATCCTTCCAGCACTATATTATATACTATGTGTTGTTCAGTACATTGATTTTAATGAGATAAAGATCAAATACAGTAAACTATTTAATACAAAAGTAAACACTAACTACTACACAATATTTATTAAATAAATTAATTTAATAAAATTAATAGTTGATAAGATAAATAAATTTTTTAAATATATTTATTTATTAAATTTTTAATTTAATAAAATAAACAAAACTCTCCATCAAATTTCAATCTACCAAAAATATAAGTAATTGTCTTAAAAATAAAAAAATATGATAATAATAATTCCAAACTTATTGTGTTAGTCCTCAGTCAAGACTTCGTGGACTGTTATGACTAAGATTTAACATAAGCAAACCGACAAGAATACTATCATCTTTCATTCCACCACCTCTTTCTTTTACGTTTTACATTTAAACAAACTAAGGTTGCAGGTTGAAGAAAAGAGAAATATAATTATTATTATCCCTATCCCCACAAAAACTAGAAATACGTTTTGGTCACCGGGGCACTTCTGTCTGTATTTTTGGAGTTGTTTAGGTGACTCAGGTTCTTCCCGATTTTTCTAAAAATAAAAAGATGCCAATAATTATTGGCCAACAATAACATTTAAAAACTAATAAAATTTAAATTAACTTTTTATAAATAGTAATTTATTATCGTTTTTTATAATAAAAAAAAGGTAATATTTTTAAATAATATATAAAAAAATATGTTTAAATTTTTATAATAAATTTTAAAGTATATAAATTTATATATTTTATAAAATAATTATTGATCGGAAAAATAAAATTAATTAAAAAATGAATTAATTCTCTTAAACTAATAAAAGTACATATTTATTACAAATGAATATAAAATTATAAAATGGTGTGGAGAGGTGTAATCTATATAGAAAGTGGAGAGAAGTATATGATGTCGTTATGTATGAATTTTGACATTATGCGATCCTCAAATCTTTTATTTATTTAAGTATTTGTTTATTTTTTTGTTGAGATTGTCCAAATATAATGATGAAATATAGAGAATATTTTATTTGATCTTATGAGAATGATAGTTCCGTGTCACGGGATTGTTTTCTCAATTATTTAATTCTGTGAAAATGATGGCAGAGTATACTCTTTCAAAATGTTATGTGATATTATTTAAATTCAATTCATGAATCAATATATAAAAAAGAGTCGAAAGTATCTACAAAAACAAAAATAACAAATAACAAATCAATTAGAGAAGTTCAAAAACTTGAAACCAATAAAATATACACTTTCTGACAGATCTGATAGTCTTATAAATATTATGTGATAATCTTTGAATTGAATTCATCTTATCTTAAATATAATGGAATATTTTATAATCGTATATATGCTATTTTAACTGTTCAAATTTATATGAAATCGAATAAACCATGACAAACGTATTAAATAATGAAATACTTCATACTATTCTCTATTATCACTGTGTAACTGTTATTTAAATGCCTCACACATTTCTCTATCAAACATCGAATTTCCAGCTTTTCATTGACATGACAAATGTGTTAATATTTTATATTTATAAACGATTGCATACGCTTTAAAAATATTATATAATATTTTTTGAATTCAATTAATCTTATCATAAATATAATAGAATATTCTATAATCAGGTGTGTGCTGCTTTAATTGATCGAATTTATAATAAATGGAATGGACCATGGCAAACGTGTTAAGCGTTGAAATGCGACAAACCATTCTCTATCGTACAAATAAAGTGGCCACTTTTCATGGACCACAAACGAGTCACTGTGTGTGACGGTTATTTAAATTCCTCTCACATTTTCATCTTTTGATTGACGCGACAAATGTCTCAATATTTTATATTTGTAAGCGGTGACATCTTCCTCTTTTCCCTCAAGATGGCGTCTCTGTATTCCTCTGTAGTTGAGGTGATTCCAACAATAGTTGGTCGGAGAGTGGAGGCCATTGCTTCGCAGAAATGCTCTCTGAGATGTTGGCCCTCGCCGGAGTCTGTGGCATTGGAGATTTCATTCCGTTTCTAGAATATCTTGATTTGCAAGGCGTCCACCGTCGCATGCGAGCCGTTACAAAAACATTCGACGGTTTTGCTGACAAGGTAATCGATGAACAATTTAATCGTAGAAGAGAGAAAGCTGAGGAAGATGATGGTGTAATAGACATGGTGGACGTCATACTGGACATGGCAGACAAGGAGATGAAAATCACAAGTCTCCACGTCAAGGCAATGATCCTGGTAACTTTGGAAATAGAATAATCTACAATCTTTTATATTGAAATTGAAATAGAAAGAAATAAATATTATTAATTTATACAATAAATTTTAAAGTCTTTTAAAAGTGTAACTAAAAAACTAATGTGAAAAATTTAACCAACCTTACGATTACATATAAGTAGATGAAACAACATAATTCATTGTTTATCTAAAATTAGTGAAAGGTGAAATACTTAGTTTGGTTTTCCATCAAAATTTAGTAGTGACACACGATGAAATCTCACATTAACAGAAAATACTTCTTTCACTTGGCTACCTTAATTTTTTTATTTTATTTTCTTTTATTTTTTATTTTTATTTTTAATTTTTTTTTTAATAGTGTTTATAAATAGTGTAAATGTACAATGGAATAAAGGGTGAATTTCCTTTAATTTATTGTCTTAATGTTAATCAAGGAATTTGTTGTGTCTGTCAAAATTTTTGAGTATAATACTTCACTCAAAATATATATAAATTAATAATAATTTTTTTTTTCTCAGGGTATGTTGAGTGCTGGAGTAGATGCACCTGCTACAACATTAGAATGGGCATTGAGTGAGCTATTGAGAAATCCTCATGTGATGGCAATATTAAAACAAGAAATTGAATCAAGAGTGGGCAGACACGATTTGTTAAAGCAGAGTGATTTGGTAAACTATGAGTACTTTCGATGTGTAGTGTATGAGACATCCCAATTACATCCACCATTGCCATATTTGATTCCACACGAGTTGATGGGGACATGCCATGTGGAAGGATATTACATTCCTCCTCAAATAATGTTGCTTGTGAACATATGGGCAATGGGAAGGGATGAAAGTGTTTGGGAAGATCCTTTACATTTGAAGCCAGAGATGTTTATTGGAAAAACTATGGATGTGAAAGGACATGCCATTGAATTGTTGCCTTTCAGAACAGGGAGGAGGAGGTGGCCCGAAAGTTCAAGTGGACTTTTTGTTGTTAAGTTGGCACTTGCTGAGCTCATACATTGCTTTGATTGAAGTGCGAATTGCAAGGTCAATATGGATGAAGCATTTGGATTGACTGTCCCTAATAAATTTCCACTCTATGCCTATCCCTCGTGGAGACTAACCACCAAAAATTCTATAGCTAGCATTAAAAAACTTGGTGAATGAATTTCACCAACATTGAATTCATGTCAGTGATAATGTTTAATTTCCTATTATAAATAAGGGCCATATAGATTGTATATTCATTTTGCATTTCACTAAGTTTTTTGTTCGCTGAGGAATAAAATAGCATATTCCTCTTGACTATTCATAGATAACATAAATAAATATTACAACAAGAAATTGAATCAGTAGTGGGTAGACACCATTTGTTAAAGCAGATTGATTTGGTAAACTATGAGTACTTTCGATGTGTAGTGTATGAGAGATCCCAATTACATCCACCATACCCATATTTGATTCCACACAAGTTGATGGGGACATGCCATGTGGAAGGATATTACATTTCTCCTCAAACAATGTTGCTTGTGAAAATATGGGCAATGGGAAGGGATGAAAGTGTTTGGGAAGATCCTTTACATTTCAAGCCAGAGATGTTTATTGGAAAAACTATGGATGTGAAAGGACATGTAATTAAATTGTTGCCTTTCAGAGCAGGGAGGAGGAGGTGCCCCAGAAGTTCAAGTGGACTTTTTGTTGTTAAGTTGGCACTTGCTAAGCTCATACATTGCTTTGATTGGAGTGTGAATTGCAAGGTCAATATGGATGAAGCATTTGGATTGACTATCCCTAATAAATTTCCACTCTATGCCTATCCCTCATGGAGAGTAACCACCAGAAATTCTATATCTAGCATTAAAAAACTTGGGGAATGAATTTCAGCAACATTGAGTTCATGTTAGTGATAATGTTTAATTTCCTATTATAAATAAGGGCCATATAGATTGTATATTCGTTTTGCATTTCACTAATTTTTTTGTTCACCGAGGAATAAAATAGCATTTTCCTCTTGACTATTCATAGATAACATAAATAAATATTAGAAAATGTTAAATATATAAATTATGCAAGTTAATATTTTTTCAAGTAATAAGGGTTTTAATTAGTATAGGTTGGAACTTGAATATTTTATGTTTTATCTCAATTTTCATCTATTTGGTTCAATTTTCTAAATAAACTATATTCTATATAGGAAACTTTATATGTATAGTATTTTTTTATTGTATAATATATAATTTGATGTTTCTATGATTTTAAAAAAAATATAAAATAATTGAAAAAAGTATAGTGTCAAAAGATTCTATAATATTGATTATAGCTAGTATTTCAAACAATGTCATTTAACAAAATACTCACAATTTTTAAATCAAAAGAACATTATGAAATCAGTGAACGAAGTGTATTGTCAAAGCATTTTGTAATATCGATTGTAGCTTGTATTTTAAGTAATATGATTTAATATCCGATTGTCTAAGTAAACTATGTACTACATATATGAATTTTTCTTATAGTTAATATTTTTTTAATATAATAAAATTTATGTTTCTACAGTTTAAAAAAATACTTACAAAATAATAGTATCAAATGATTGAAAAAGTACAATATTAAAAGATTCTATAATATTAATTGTAGTTGATAGAATAATCTCAAACTATTGAAGGAATCATAATGTCAAAATATTTTATAATATTGATTGTAGTTTGTATTTAAAACAATGTGATTTAAAATTAATAAACGAAGTGTAGTGTCAAAATATTTTATAGATTTGATTGTAGCTACTGTTTCAAATAATATGATTTAAAATTTGATTGTCCAAATAAATTATATATTACATATATAAATTATTTTATAGTTATTATTTTTTTATATAATATAATTTTACGTTTCTATAGTTCAAAAAAATACTTACAAAATAATAGTCTCAAATGATTAAAAAAACTATAATATCAAAAAAAATTATTATATTAATTATAACTAGTAGTTTCAATCAATATAATTTAATAGCCAATACATTCTATTGTCAAGATATAAAATTACAAAAATATTAGTCTTGTATATTAACTAATATAATTATATATGAATTTGAAAAAATAAATGTATTTTTTTATTAATGATTATACAAATTTTTATATGACTTTTAATATATAAAAGGTTATAATAGATTACAACTTTGCTAATAAAAATGGGCGGATTTTGATGACAAAAGTGTATGGATAAAAAGAGATTCCAATGAAGATTTGGGAAAGAGAACTGAAAAAAGTGTGGATCAATATATAAAAGATTATAACTCTTCTATATATGCAAATTGTTCTTTATATATGTGTGTGTGTATAAATTGTAACTTTACAACTTATCCATCAACATTAAAATCATAAATGGTAGAAATAGTAATCCAAATTATAAATAATAGAAATGATAATCTAAAATGAATGGAAGAGATCCACCTCGTTTGTAGTTAGATAGGAGCTTGATTTCAAAATATCTTTCCAACTAAAAATGTTTGTCTACTTGTAAATTAAAATTATTTATTATCTTTGTATACAATAAAATACTAAATAATTTTCATTTGTGCATTTCAGAAATATGTTGATCTTAGTATATACATTTCAAAATGAATGTTATATATTTTCCCATTCATGGCATTTTTTTATTTTTTGAATCTTAATTATTATAATTAAGATGTTGAGTAGATTTCTTTGGTCTAACATGGGATGAAGGACATAGTCCACATCCCACTCAACATGATTTTTCATCTTTGGTGTAAATAATGAGGGTCATAGTTTAAAATTCAAGGTTTGTTATACATAGAATACTGTATTATTATCAATAAGAACATTTTATTTTATTAATTGTTTAAGTTTCAATTTAAAGTTAGGAATAGTGTAAACCTTCTAAAGAATGAAAGAGACTCCAACAAAGATTTGAGAAAGAGAACAGAAAAAAGTGTGTATCATTTTACTCAAACAATGAAAGAAATTTAACTTGAAATAATACAACTTGATCATGAAAAAAATGAACAAGAGAGTAAATTCATGGAGAAAATATTCAATGTAAAACTAAAAATTGTAATACTTTTTAACCG